>BQMZ01000368.1:0-56114 GCA_036984285.1 Chlamydomonas sp. KOR1
ACGCCGTAGAGTCGAGCATGAAGAAGCTGGCAAGGAACTAGGCCAATAATGACCCTGCATGGGCTGCATTCCCTCCTGCACAGCGTGCTGGGCGTGCCGGGTTGCCTTTTTGTCAGTATATCCAACGTCTATATGCCTGGAAAGTAGTTGTTGCATCACTCCGTTTGAGCTTAGCATAAATGCTAGCAAGACGCTTGCTGCTTGGAGAAGGCGGGGATGGAGGCTCGGATGAACAGGCAGACGACTTCTTGTTTACCCTCTACATATGCATCTCCTTATTTCTTGTGATGATGGCGGGCTTGATGAGCGGCCTAACACTTGGCCTTATGAGTCTCGACTTGGTGGAGCTGGAGGTCAGCCGATGGGCGTCCATTAAAGCATATTGCGGCTCAACGTCATGTTGCGAGGCTTATCTCGTATGGCTTACCGCAGGTGTTGAAGCGCAGCGGAACCGCCGAGGAACGGACCTGCGCCATTAAAATTATGCCGGTGCGTCGAGACCTCGCTTCACAGGCGTTGAAGGACGGATCGTAGGCAACAAACTTTTTCTGCGCAGGTGATTAAGCACCAACATTTCCTGCTCGTCACACTGCTACTCTGCAACGCCGCGGCAACGGAGGTAAGGAGAGTTTACGCGGGAGGGCAGAAAGCCTGGATGCTAGCTCCCCTGGCTGACTGTCCGCTCGGCAAACCTTACTGCGCCCGCCGTCCTGCAGGCACTGCCGCTCTTCATAGATCGGCTTGCCAACCCCGTCACAGCTGTGCTGCTATCAGTGACTGTCGTCTTGGTATTTGGCGAGGTGAGAGCCCTTCCCACACCTGCCACGGTTACACAAAATGCTTTCATGGCCCCACCGCCGCCTCTGTGACTCGCAGCAGCCAGCGGTGTGCTTACCACCGTAGTCAATTGATCTGCCCGTTATCTCCACCTCAGCGCGTCCGATCTCAGCACGTCGTACACCATCCTGCGCTACCGCTTGTTTTGAAACGCCCTGCTTCGTTCCTGCATCGACCCAGATCATCCCGCAAGCGGTATGCAGCCGCTACGGCCTCAAAGTGGGCGCCTACTCGGCGTGGTTCGTCAAAATCCTGATGGTACTCTGCAGCCCTATCGCGTGGCCCATCGGAAAGCTGCTGGACTTCATGCTTGGGCCCGACCACAGCGTAGGTGCAGCAAAGCTTGGGCTCCCCCGGTGCTCCCCTGGATGCATGGACTGCCGCGCGTGTAACCAACAGCTGCTGCTGTAAATCGCCAGGATGCTTTTATCGTATCAAGCAAGCATTTTAAGCGTATGGATGACTCGTACCCTAGCCTCAGCGCGGGTGCAACGTTGGGAATGGACATGTGGACGGTGTGCCAGTACAGCGTTGGCTCGTGTCCAACCCTGCCCGTCTCCGTACCGGCGCACCCCTCCTGCTGGCCTCTGCTGTCGCACTATGCCATGGTGACCTGCGAGCGCATTGTACACCGTGCCGCACAGATTCGGGCACAGCGTGCATCCCGCTACGCCCACTCCAACCCGATCCGCGCAAGTAGTCTCCGTGCGCCTCCTCCCCTGCCGGCGCACTCGCACCCGCACCGCTCCGTTGTGTATCCGCTGGTGTACCCCGCCCCGTTTCCCCGCCTTAAACGCTTTTGCGTGCAGGTGCTGCTCCGGCGCGTGCAGTCGAAGGCGCTGGTGGAACTGCACGGCAGCGGCCCCTCCCCTGTACCCTCAACCGCCCCGACCCCTGCATGAGCCTTGGCGTTTCCGCGCCCCCCCCGCTGCCCTTACTTTATTACCCTCTCCGCTGCAGGCCCTGTTTCGGCGCGCGCAGCTCAAAGCGCTGGTGGACCTGCACGGCAGCGGGGCGGGCTTCGGCGGCACGCTGAGCGAGGACGAGGTGCACGTCATTCGCGGCGCGCTGGACCTCACGAACAAGGCAAGTGTCATTTTCCGGTGATGGGGTAGCGCTGTGCACGCACCACCGCAGCCCACCTGGTGATGGGTAGGTGCACCCTTTGCACTCATGTAGGTGCACGTCACCCGCGGACCGCTGGACCTCACAAATAACGCATGGCCCCCTGTGTCGGATCCTTTCTGTGACCTACCTGCTGTGCACTATCACCATGCAAACGCGTCGCCCCACCCCGCACTGCCCCCCACGCCTGCCTCCATGTGCGCCGCAGTGGTGGCGTAGCTTGTGCCGAGTACACGGAACGGCGTAGCCGGTGGTTAAGATGCGCTGCTGCCTTTGCTGCCCCCCTTCCCCTCGAGCTGGGTGGGCACGTGTGCGGCTCTGGGACACTCCCCTATGCCATCTTTACGCGTCGGACTTACGCCAGTTACACTACCGCGACCCCCAGGTTGCCGCCAAGTCCATGACTCCGCTGGACAAGGTGTTCATGCTGAGCACAGAGGACCGCCTGGACGAGCGCACGCTGCAGGCCATCCTCATGAGCGGCCACAGCAGGATACCCGTGCACAGGTGGGCGGCTGCAAGAGAGGGGCTGGGCAGGGTTGGGTGGTTCCGCGCCCCACCCTCCTTGCTTGCAGGCTTCGTCGGCTGTATGTCGGCTTGGCGCCTGACCCCTTAGCTATAAATACATCAAGCGCATGACTAAAAGCAAGGTACGGTACTTGCTGCGCCCCTGCTTCCCCGCGGTCAACCGTGGGCCTCCCCTGACTCTAACTCTAGCCTGCCCCTCCGCCCGCCTGGTGCCTCTTGCTTACCTTGGCTGCCCCGTGGCCAGGGAGGGCAACCGCAAGTCCATCATGGGGCTCATTCTGGTCAAGGAGCTCGTGCTCATCAACCCAGCGGGTGGGCGCGCATTGGCAAGCCGCGGCACCTGCCATACGCACCGTGCCCTCGCGGCACCGTGCCCCCGTGGCACCACAAACCCATGGCACCACAAACCCATGGCACCGTGCTCCCATGGCACCACAAACCCATGGCACCACAAACCCATGGCACCACAAACCCATGGCACCGTGCCCCCATGGCACCACAAACCCAGGGCACCACAAACCCAGGGCACCACAAACCCAGGGCACCACAAACCCATGGCACCACAAACCCATGGCACCACAAACCCATGGCACCACAAACCCAGGGCACCACAAACCCAGGGCACCACAAATCCATGGCACCTCTTCTCGTGTAGGTACCAGCGTTTCCGTACCTGCCATACGCACCGTACCCCCATGGCACCGTAATTCCTTACCACCGTACTCACGTGTTACCGTACCCCCATGGCACCGTAATTCCTTACCACCGTACTCCCGTGTCACCGTACCCCCATGGCACCGTAATTCCTTACCACCGTACTCCCGTGTTACCGTACCCCCGTGGCACCGTGCCCCCATAGCACCGCACTCTGCCCAAAAACGGAGCTGTGAGTGGAGAACACATCCGCTCGTTGCTCACAAAGCCTTAGTCACCAAGCCCCCGCTGCACGTGTCCAGAAAAGCCTGGGAACCACCGTCCCAGGCACACCGCACCTGGCCAACACGTGCATGTGCACGTGTGCTCCCCACCCCCATCCCCGTACCGTACTGCGATTCACTACCACTACCACTTCACACTCGCTTTACTCATACTTTGTTCCCCCCCGCCGACCATGTCGATTGGAGAACTGCGTCTGGCGTCCGAACGCCTAACCCCCCCGCCCCCTACCGCCTGACACCCACCCACCCCTCTCCCGGCCCCCCAGACAACACGCCCGTGTCTGCGCTGCGGCTGCGCGAGCTGCCCCGCCTGGCGGCCGACACGCCCATGTACGACATGCTCAAGCTGTTTGAGACGGGGCGCAGCCACATGGCGGTGCTGACGCGGCCGCCGGGGGGCGCGCTGGGCGGCGGCGAGGGCGGCGGCGAGGGCAGCGTGGACGGCGCCACGGCGGTGGGCCGCCGGAGAGCGGGTGGGTGGGGTCGGCTAGCAAGAGCGATTGGGTTGGGGGAGCCGGCGGGGAGCTGTGCGTGGGGCGGCGGCACTAAGGGCTTTGGCGGACGGTTCCACGGCCGTGGGCCGCCGGAAAGCGGTTTCGTTGGGGGCTGAGGCACGCAACGGCCTGGGCAGGGTAGGTGGCCATCGGAGAGCAGGAAAGTGGGGCGGAGTCAGCTGCGGAAGGGGCGTGGGCCGAGTAGGTGGAGACCGGGGGAGTAGTGGCGAAGTGGCGTGTAGATGACAGCTGTACGGGGCAAACGCGAGTATGGGGGAAGGAGAGCGCACTGGGATGGGAGGCTAGCGGCCAAGTCGCGGGCTGGTCGGCGCGCCTGTTGTGAGCGGGGAAGGGTGTCACTAGCACGGGTGCCGCGGCCGGGGCGCGCGGGACCGGCGCAGGTTGTGCGTTGTGGCCGGAGAGCGTTTGGTATTGCTTGATTGCGAAGGTGATTTGGGGACGCGACTACTGTACGGGAGCATGCGAGGCTGGGGGAGCAGATGGGGGAGAAGGGCGCGGGTCCGGGTGCAAAGGGCTGGGTCTGGGCAAAACGAAATACTACCACCACAGGGAGCATGCATGCCGGTAGGTCTACGTGTAGACAACATTCCCGGTGGACGTGCGAGCAGCTGGGGGCAAGCCTGCTGTGTCGTTCGCACCTATGCAGTTCATGTCTCACGTTCCTGCCCCATCCTCTTGGCCCACCAACCCCCTCCCCTACCCCGCCCCCCAGCTGTCGGTCCCTTGTTAGTGACTCCTGCGCCCCCGCTCCCCCACCCCCCGCAACCTGCCCCCTGCACGTCCCCCACAGTGGGCGCGTCCTGGCCCACCAACCCCCGCGCCGCCACCTACCGCCGCCTGGCCTCCCTGGGGCGGGCGGGGGCGGACGGGTACACCGCCCTGGCGGAGGACGGTGGCGGCCAGGGCGCTCCGGGGCCGGAGCCGGTGGGCATCATCACCATCGAGGACGTGATAGAGGAGCTGCTGCAGGTGGGGAAGTGGAGGGCGCGTCGGGGGCGCGGGGAAGAGCGGCGGGGTGTTGGAGGGTGGGGTGGTAACGTGGTATGGCGCTATGCGGCTTTGAAAGTGCTCGGCTGGCGTGATGTGAGTTATTGCCTGCCTATAGCAGCTGGCCGATACCTGCTCGAGATGAGGGCAGGACGGCTCCGAGCCTTGCATGCGGCAATCGGAGTACCTTGCTGGCTTGCACGACGGAAGGGTGACGTACATTCAGGCGAACGGCCTACAGTAGGCAGCACACAGTCGCCCGAGTGCTGAGGTTCTGCCAGACAGGGCCCGCACGGGTTGTCGTACCATTACGCGCCACTCTGCTCCCAACCGCAGAATGGCTAGGCCAGCGTATGGCACTTCAGTGGTGCCCAACCCGCACGAGTCTGCAAACCCACGGCGCTGGGCAACACGTGCGTTCACGTCCCTGTAACTAGTTCTCCGCCTCGGTAGCCCTTCCAACCACTTCCGCTCCCCTTGCCGCACACAGGAGGAGATCATCGACGAAACCGACCTGTACATCGACAATCTGCAGAGCCAGCGCGTCAACGCCGCGGCGGTGGCCGGCGCGCTTCCGCCCCGCCTGCGCCAGGTGCTGTCCACCGGCCTCTTCACGCCGCGCGTGGGACGCCTGGGGGGCGCCTCCCCGCGGGGCCTCTCCACCGGGGGCGGGGCCGTGGCGCTGCCGCTGCAGGGCGTGGGGTCCGGCCCAGGCGGGTTGACCCTGCTCGGCTTCGGCAGCGGCGGCCAGGCGGTGGCGGGCGGCCAGTACGGCGATGGGGGCGAGGCGGGCGGGGGTGTGGAGCTGCGGAAGGTGGCGGATGGGACGGGGGTCGGGGTCGGGGGCGTGGGCGGCTCGCGGGGGCGCGGGGCCAAGAGCAAGGACACGGACACGGACGCGAAGACGCCGCTGCTGGACGCCAGTGCGCCGGTCAGCGACCAGCACTAGGTTACTATTACAGGCCCAGTAGGGCGCGCCCGGAGAGCCAATAAGGACTTGGGTTCCAGGAGGAGTTTGCTTTTTGCGAGGCCCTGTGCGGCCGTGTGTTAACGTTGTGTCTGGGGCCGGCTGCACGGGAAGCCAGGAGTTCAATAAGCTGGTCTTGGCTCTTTGTCGTACATGTTTCGCGCAAGTTAGCCGGGTCCCAGCCATTGAACTTCGCAATCCTTTATCGTACGTTGGGTTGCTGGGGCAGATTGGGCGTGGTGTGGGGGGCCATGTTAGGCGTGGGCTGGTTGGCATGCCTACCACTGCACGCAGTGGGCCGCGATCTTAGATAGGCGCCAGGGGGGTGGGGGGTGATCGTATGACGCCGGGGCTAGGTGCATGCACTTTGCACTGCATCGTGCAGCATGTGTGAGCGGGGAGCACACCTGCGTGGCGCCAAGTAATCTGGTGGTCTCCAGGTGCGACCCTCGTCGCAAAACGACTGATAAGCGTGCCCAATAGTGGCTAGCCGTTGGGACATCAGTACGGTGGCAATGCCGGGTGAGTGGCTGGCTGCACTGCGGAACCGGTGAGCAACCCCGGGCTTGTCCATGTACATGTTAGCGGTAGCGTACGGCGTTAGAAGACTACAGGTGACTATTGCGTGTGCACGCCAACTGTTTGCGGTTCTCACAGGGCCGTTTTGACCCTGCTAGTCCTTCACCACGAGCACTGGCTCGATGTTCGTGCGCTGACGTTTCCCCTGTAAAACCAGCTCCTGAGCAAGGGTAGTCTTATGCTCTCTGGTTCTCTTGTTGGGTGCCAAGCCTTGCCCATATGTGTATCCAGGCCTATCCGCTAGTGACATGTTGGGCATCAGCCTCGCTGCGGATTGCAGATGCAAGGGCACCAGCCACCCACACCTGCCCTACCCTGGTGCGTGGATGGACGCAGTAGGATTGCATATTCGTATTGCCATGCGCGTGAGCAGAACAGGACTAACCACCAGCAGTGTTCTAGCTCTGATTCCCGACCAGTTGAAGGGGCCATCTATGCGCGGGAGGCCCCTGACCTTACGCACCTTCTGCCTTCGCTTGTTGCCTTAGTGGCGGCACAACAGCTCCATGCAGCACACAGGGGAGCTCCCCTGTGCACATCGGGCTGCTCACGCCTTCAGTACAGCTGCGCCACCATACCAGGTACTGCTCGTGACACTTGCGATGGAGTCAATCTTTAGCACTTGCGTCAAGGCGCTTTAACCTTGACGCCTCGCCGGTTGCGATGCCGATGGACAACGACTCTGGTGTCCTTGGCGAACTCAGCGACAAGGTTCCTTTTAACCTGCGAATAGGGTCTATTGGATTTGGTAGGGGCATCACCTACTTGGCAGCTAGCGCCAGCAGCAAAGTTTTCCCTGTGCCTGAGGCTGCGCCTTGGCCATCTGTGCAGGTGCCGGCATCGGCTGTGGAGTCGGCATCGGCTTTGGGAGCCCCCTGAACCTCGGTGGGAAGGGGTGAAACGGGGCTGCTAATGGTGATGGGCCAGCACGCTGTCTGAAGAGCTCCCCTGGGGCTGCGTGCCTCAGAGGACATGGTGCCAGGGGCCTGCCACAGTGCTGCACCGTCACCACCTTTAAACTCGGCTAAAATCTCTTTGTGAAGCAGCACCCAGACTTCTTTGTAAAGCAGCACCCAGACTTCTTCCTGGTAGTCTCTCGTGCTGTGTGCCGATCTGCCTGGCCACACACACCTGGGTCATTCCAACAGCACCTCTAACGGCTTGCTGTGGACGCGCTCGCAAACCCCTCCTGAAGCCCACGCCACCCCATCCTGCATGACGCCCTCTGCCCAATGCCGCATAAACCGTACGGTTTATTCCTGCTGTCAAGTGCGCTGCGGGTGCTTGGGCAGGCGGTGCAGGGCATCTCGTCTGGCCTGTCCATGCGCCCCTAATGCTGTGCGCCCACCTGGCCTTCCGAAACACATTCGGGTCAGCATGCCCCTTTTGCCGCCCCTGACACAGCTACCAGCCGTACCTGTACCCAAGTCCCCTTATCAACTCGATATCAACGCTAACCTGCTGCCTGCCCGCACCCACTGTGCCACCCGTCTGCCTCAGGCGCGGTTCCGGCGCTGGGTCAGGCGGTGCAGGGCATCTCGTCCGGCCTGTCGGCGGCGGGGGGCGCAGCGGGGGGCCTCGGCCTAGGCTCTGGCGCAGGGGTGCGGGAGGCGGTTCGGCGGCTGGGCGTCAAGGGGCTCGATGCGGGGCTCGGGTGCGGCGTGGGGATAGGGTACGGCTTCGGCGCGGGGCTGTTCCTGCGGCCCTCGGCTGTGGAGCAGGCAGCCAGGGCGCTGGAGCACGCGGCAGGTGGGCGGCCGAGGGCGCGGGGGGTTAACCGCAGAGCGGCCAAGGGGGGAGTGAGGTGGAGTAAGCGCAGAGCTGCAAAGGGGAGCTGGGGGTGCAGCAGAGGGGCCGGATGCTGGGGAGTACCGCAGGAGGGCCGAGGGTTAGGGACAGGAATGGTGTAGCTAGGGGTATGTAAGGGAACGTGCAGGGGCCTGCGTGCGTCCCGGTACCGCAACTTCGTGCGCGCATTGGGGCGTGGTGTGCTATGTGATTACTGGAGGCGCAAGGGATGACGTCAGGCAGACCGCAAGCCTTGCCGTACTTTCGCAAAGCCACCGTTGCGGATATGGTAGTCATCCTCGCACCCAAGGCCGAAACGGGCAACGCGTACTAATGCAACACGGTGCCTTCCACCGAGTGCTCCCCACATTCGTGTTCCTTTGTCCTCCATGCAAGTTACACTTATTTGCCTTACACGTCCTTGTATTCTGTCCCGGGGGTGCCGCCGCAGGACATGCGGTCAAATTCGTACAGGGGAAGCTGCACGAGCTTGGGGTGAAGCAGGGGCAGGGGCAGGGGCAGGGGCAGGGGCAGCCAGCTGGCGGGGCAGGCGGCGCCACCGCTCTGCAGAGCGGCGATGGGTTGGAACCCACGGACGCTGCTCCCGGCATCCAGCACACGACTGCGTCATATGCGCCTGCGGCTGGGGCGGCGCCCTTCAGCCTCGTCAGCAACGGGGGCGGCGGCGCCTCAACGCCGTTTCCTGCCCACGAGCTACACGGCACACCGGCCCGTGCGCCAGCTGCCTCCCTGGGCTCACTCCTGTCCCCTTCGTTGGGCGGCCTAGGGGCAGGGGTCACTGGCGTGGGCCCTACCGGTATGGTTGGCGCGCACAGCGTGGGGCAGGGGTGTGAGGATGGCGGAGCGGGGGAGCAGCACCTGTTGCCGTCGGCCCAGGCTCCTGGACAGCAGCAGCAGCAGCAGCAGCAACTTACGGACGAGCTGCGCACCCTGCTGCGTCATGAGCGCGAGATTGCGCGGTTGCGGGAGCAGAACAGGGCTCTGCGGCAAGCGGTCTGCAGGATTGACAAAAGGCAAGCCGGAGGTGACTGTGAACGGGTTGGTTGTTTTTGTTCGTACTGAAGCGCACGGTGGTGGCATACCGCATGGTGCATTCCTTGCTGCGCTCTTAGGCGCCCTCACTTCCTGCATATTGGTACGATACTGCACTGTCATGGTACTGCACACGGTTCTGCACTGGTACAGTACTGCACACTGTACTGCACAGACGTCGCAGTCCTCAGCCGAAGGGGCTTACCGCTACCATTTGCCTTTGGCCACGCGTACGCTCCGTGATGCTGTTTGTATGCACTGTACCTGTATGTACGGGAGCTATACAGGACGTGCTTCCACGAATGGAAGCGAACCTAAGTGTCCCACGCGAACTCAGACCATTTTGGTGCTGCCCCGGTAAACTGCCACGTGTGCAGGCTGCCGGTGTGCAGAGACCACGCTGGTGACGACGACGACATCTGGCGCTGAGGGGCGTGCGTGACACCCGGCATGGGCTGTCCAGTAGTTGCTGTTTAGCTGACAACTGACACGCCTGCTTGCAGCTACTTCGAGAGCCAACGCATCCGGCTCAGCCTGCTGCACGTAGCTGCACCCAGCTGCACCTATGGGCCAGCATAACGAATGCTATCCCACCTGTTGCTGCCACCTGCGAAGAATTAGGCTGCACGAACGATGTGCATACGAGTTGTATGCAATACGGGCTGTGCCCCAAGCGTGCTGCTGTAACCAAGTGGCTATACGAGGGCAAACCCCTGCTAACTGGAGTGCACCAAGCTTGCCGAGGTAGTTGTCCCGCAACTTTCGCGCTGCTCGGACGCCTGCCTGCGAGTAGCGTTGCCCCAGTAAATGCTGACTGTCCCACTGATTGGACGGCGCCTCCGAACCCAGGGTGTGCTGTACGCCGTGTCCTGCTATCGGTACAGAGTGTTGCCCAGGGGTGTTCCCCTGGTGTTGACGCAGCTCTCCGTGCGAGCCTCAGACAACACATGTCACCCCTTATCGTTACACAGCAAGCTCCGTCATGCAACTGCAGCGTCCATGTGCGCGGTAGCAGCTGCATGCATGTCCAACATGCACCCAGTTCCGGCCCGAGGGGTACGGGTCCAGACACAACACAGCCAGCAGGCTGCCCGTGGGTCCGTGCACTCGCGTCACACTCTCAATTGTGAACCCCGACTGCTAATGGTCGAGCCCAGTTCACGTACACATCCTTTTCACGCTCCCACAAAACTCGTGCCTACCGCATGTTGCGTGCCCCAGCGGCAAGGCGTCCCATTTATTCTCGCAAAAACGCCAGTGCATTGGCGCGTTGACCTCCAAATCCAAATCCCCCATGCTATAACTCACATCCTCGCTCTAGCTGCTAAGCGCCCCACCAGTTCGCCGCTCCACGTTTGCTGCAAAGCCATCAGCAGTGCAGTCCACGCTTACAGGTACTTCTCCACGGTCTGCACGATGGTGGACTTGGGAACAGCGCCGATGATGGTATCGCACTTCTTGCCGCCCTTGAAGACCATGATCGTGGGAATGGACCGAATCCCATACTCGGAGGCCACGTTCGGGCTCTCATCGGTGTTCAGCTTCACGCACTTAAGCTTGTCCTTGTACTCCTTAGCAAGCTCGTCAACGATGGGAGCAATCATGCGGCAAGGGCCGCACCACGGGGCCCAGAAGTCCACCAGCACCGGCACGCTGCTGTCCAGCACCACGTTCTTGAAGGTATCGTCGTTCACGGTGCCAGCCTCCGCACGCACAACGACAGCAGAGCGGCGAGGAGCAGCAACAGCGAACGCAGGCCGCGCGGAGGCGGCCTTGCGAGCTGGGGCAACGGCGGAACGGCGCGCAAGCAGTGCCATCTTTTAAGGGTAGGGACTAGGCGAACGAGCAAGTTATGCTGACTTGGATCTACTTTATTGTTCAGATATTTGGCGCTGCCGTCGCATAGCATCGGGGGTGCGGGTACATTGCAAGCGCCCGCGATGACTATCGTCCGTGCGATGTGGTAGGCCCCGCGGCGCCAACCAAGTGCACACCACCCGCACCGTCCCTTAAGTAAACGTAAAGCTCAGCAACACAGGCCGTTTCTGATCTTTATACGCCTAAAGCTGGCGCGTGGGAGCCAAGCATGGCCCTGGAAACGCGGTTTCCTCCCCGCGCCTAACCTGCAGGCCTTCACATTTGCATCTTACTCCATTCAGCTTGCCTGAGGTCCTGTTGCTGTTCCTGCGGTGGCTGGGGAGGGCAGGCCAGGGGACATGCCAGGGGCGCACGGGTGTGGCGCCCAACAATACAGCAAAGACTCCGCTCTGTGAGGGAGCCGTGCAAAGGCGCATAGCGGGCACTCCTGTCGATGTCTAGGCTACACGCCGAACCACCCCGGTACACTGCACGTGGCAGAACCAGAAAAGGGGATGCTCTGGAAGCGGCCTGCATGACCAACGGGTAGACGAAGCCCTGCCTTTGAGGAGCTGCCACTGTGTGGCCTGCGTGCGTAAAGGTGCAGTATTTCATGACTTCACTTGGTCGTGCCTTGCTGGGGAACGCTACAGTGGTGCTAGATGTACGGTATTGTGGGCTGTGCTGCTCTGCCGTTTCCGGCATGCTACGTCTGCCTATAAAGGAGTAGCATACGGTGTGCCCAAGAAAGTCCTGGTTGGCCTTGCGGCATTCCTCTGCGTGCGTTACCGGCGCGGTGTGGTGTCTGAGCCGGTGGGTTCGGCCGCAGCACACCTGGAAATTGCGCACGTGCTGCTAAGTGCGCCGTGCGGCCTTGCTTCTGTATGGTTCTGCAAGTCGGCTGTCCCGTCGTACAGGGATACGGCCAGTTGTAGGCACGTGCATGCTTTCCAGGTGCTTCCGCACCCTGCAGGCTGCCAGCGCCCTGCCTGCTTGCTATGGATCTGGTGGTTGACCGGTAGCTGCACAGCATGAGAGGGCCTCGCCGAAATGGCCATCCGCTTCGCAACGCCACTCCAAACATACTGGCCAAGGTGGCAAGTCTGAACGAAAGCCACTACAAGGAGAAGCCCAGACTGGGGCTGCATCTGGCCAATAGGCAGCAGGGAGACTCCCCTGGCACCTGTTGGCACCCGGCAGGCTGCCGTCGGCGGGTGCAACGCCTGCGTGCCGTGCCGGCACTGGGTAGCCTGCGCCCTTGGCTTGACACCATGATATCAGAACCGGGCGCATGTAAGCTGTAGTCGCTAACTTGTGCCCCATGTGTTTGGGTTGTGGGATCTGGAAGGGCCGCACAGGTCTGCACCCCTTCGCAACATGGGGGCCGGCAATGCAGCCAATCCATGGCGGGAGTGCAACGCCATGCCACGCCCGCGGTTGTCACAAGGCCTGCGGCCGCCGTTGGTGTGAAGCTGCTAACAGTCTGCAACTTGATCTGCTTTACCATACTGAGAATAAACAGGGTACAGGCGCGAAACGTGGAGCGCTTGTAGGGTGGTGCTTGGCTGCGCTGCGTGGATCAGGGCAGCGATCCGCACAAGGGCCTGTGACACCTACAAAGATTGTTATTTATCAAGGCCAATTGTAGGATAAAAGGCAGAATGGCACCCTGCAAAAGCTCGTTTTAGGGCTCCTTTGGACTGCTGGCGCAATCGAGTTATGTCCGCGCCTGGGCCTTTTGCGCTGCCGGCAAGCCGCAGCGTTGCTGCGCTTCCGCCTCAGCAGCGGGACCTCGAGCCTGGCGAGGCTGCGGAGGTGCCAGGCAGCGCGTTTGCCCACGAGACGAATGGACACGGTAAGCTTTGTCTACCTGCACATTGTCGCGTTACATGCCGTATACTTGTCATATGGACGCAGCTGAACGTGTTCCGCTGCTGTGTTGAACGATCGAGGCAGCAACCGCGCCACGCCTGACCCATGGGTCGCCGGCCTCGTCTGCAACACACCGCTTCAAAATCTCTACAAACACACGAAGCAGTTGTACAGATTTGCTGACTTCAAGCGATAGTCCTGATTGCAGGTCGGGAACATGGGCTGTGTGAGGCTGTTGCTTGCGTGGAAACGGTTGGGGGCGCGTGTGGGCCCGGCCGGGACGGCCCCAGCTTCCCTCACGACGACCAGGCGGCCGCCCTCGCGCAGGGCGGCCAGGACTGCGACGCCGACCCAGCCACACCGCAGCACAGCTCACAAGACGTACCGTCGCCCGTCACTGCCAGCCCCACGCCACACCGCGGCGAGGAGGTCAGCACTCCCAGCCCCGGTCAACCCACCAGCCCCACCGTCACCACCACCTCTACCGCGCCCGCTCAAGGCACGCCCTCACACGTGTCCACATCCGTGGGAGCCCAGTTGGCATCCCGCCTCATGTCTCTTTCCCTCTCCATGTCCATGTCGCTGGGGTACGACGGAACCGCGCCTGTAGCCCACAGCACGCACACCGCCCGTGCGGCGACCACCAACAGCCCTGACACCTTCATCAAATCCCCGTCCGCGGCGGCAACGGCGGCGGCAGCTGCCGCAGCAGCGAACGCAACAGTGGCCCTCCGTGCCGCGCTCCTGGGCCGTGCGGCATCCCGAGGCTTGGGCGGCCTCAGCGCCGCCCCCTCGCTGGCGCCGCCCTCCGGTGCCCCGTCCCTCAGCCCGGTCCTGCAGCTGCCGCCAGCTGCCGCGCTCATGGCAGATGCAGCTACATCACCAGCAGCGGCGGCGGCACCGGAGACTCAGGCTGGCGAGTCACCTAGAGCTGCGTTCTCAGGAGCCTCCACTGCGGGCGAGGAAGCAATGGCGTCGCCGAGCCAGCAGCAGCCGGGGCCTGCAGCGGTGCAGGAAGCGCGCCCAGGGTCAGTCAGCGGTGCTGCGGCGCCGGGGGGTGCCGACGCGGCCGTGGCGGAGACCCAGGGGCCGGTTGAACGCCCAGCGGCACCAGGGTCGGTGGCGGCGGCGGCGCGTGCGGCCGCGGTTTGCGGCGTACCCAAAGATGTGGAACAACAGCGCTCAGGCGTGTCTGCGGCAGAGTTCCTGGCGGCTGTGTTTGGGGGCGGCAGCCCCGGCCGCGGACAGGGGCACCAGCAGTACTGCATCCGGGAGCACGTGCAGGCGCCGCCCATGGGTCGCCCTCAGTATGCGCATCCACAACAACAACAGCAACCGCAGCAGGAAGTTGCAGGGCCAGCTAGGGACTGGCAGGGGCCGTGGGCGTGGCGGGATCCGTCCCCAGCCGCGCACAGGGCTGCAGGCGCGCCTTCCCGCCGCGCCTCCATCCCTGTCTCGGCCTCGGCGCCACGCCTGCAGGACCTGCTGGCCGTCGAGCCAGTTGCGGCAGACGCCTTCCCCCAGGGCCACGGTCCCCAGCACCACCCTCTGGTAGGTCCACGCCACGGCCCGTGGCCTGGGGCTGAGGCAGGGGCCGAGGGCATGCCCGCCACGGCAGGTGTCTCTGGTGCCCTGCCGCCGCGTGGTGTTAGCGCGGGCGGGGCTGCCTTCACACAGACGCACCCGTCCTGCACGCACGCGGGCATGGGCGTGGGTGCGCCTTGGCACGAGCAGCACGCACGCTTGGCACGGTTGCCCGACAGTGCTAGGGGCGTGCGCGAGGCACCCGGCGAGGCCCATGGCGATGGCGGTGCAGGTGCAGAGGCCTGGCCGGGGCCAGCGTCATCTGCAGCGCACGCGGCAGCAACTGCGGGCCCGCACGGTCCGCACGGCAGTCAGGCTGGAGGCTTGCTGAAGGGCCTGCCTCCGATCCCGCCCGGCCACATGCCCGACCTAGCCTCCACCTTCCCCCGCCCTCGGTCGCTGCCCGGGGCCCCTCCGCCGCCACCGCCGCCAAGGGCCGTGGTGCCGAAGGCTGTGGGCGCGGTCCCGTGGCCAGGTGGCTTGTACACCGCCCCTGAGCAAACCGCCCAGCAGCAGTCTCGGCCTCCGCCCCAACACTCACAGTACCTGTCCGCGGCCGCAGCTCCCTTCGTCCCGCAGACTACCGGCCCGACGCCAGGCCTAGGGACTGCACCTTGGCAAGGTCCAACCGCCGCAGTGTTCACGCCCAGCGGCAACCCAACTGCCAGCAATGGCGGCGGCGGCGGCGACCGGCTGTCGCAGCTGTTGGATGCCTGCGTGAGCGCTGCCGCCGCGGGTCAGGCGGCGGCACTGGATGCACTGGTGGCGGCGCTCGATGACGGCGAGCTGGCTGTCGTGCTGGCGGCGGTGGAGGACCTGGCGGCGGCGACGGCGACGGCGGCGGCCGGTGGGGACCACGGCCAGGGCTTCTGGGAGAGCATGGCGGCGGGGAGGAGCGGCGCGTTTGCTGGCCAAGATGGCTCAGGTAGGCCCGCGGGACACACTGACACAGGTGGTGACGCACCCTGTCGTCTCCTCCCCTGGTCTCCACATTGATCATCTGCTTTACGTTTGTACATAGTCTGCCTTGCGGTAACACATAATGTGTGCATACATCCAGCTATCGCGGGCACCGCCGTGCATGTGAATGGGTCGCTTGAGCTTCTGGAAGGAATTGGTAACATGCAAACCAGACGCGTACTGCCAATCTGCCACGTGGCCCCAGGTCGGCCGCAGCCAAGGCACGTACCGGACGCGTGGCAGCACAGCACCAGCGCTGCACACACCCCAGGTGCACCCGAACCCGCTAGCACCTACCACCATGGTAGGCGCGACACCGCCGCCGATCCCAGAGGTCCAGGGCGCCAAGGCAACGCAGGGCAGTCGGGTGCCCGGGCCAGCGATGCCAGCGGGGTCAGCTGCTGCGGCGGCGACGCCAGCGGCGATGGCAGCGGCAGCAGCCGCGGCGCCAGCAGCGGCGGCGCCAGCTGTGCCGATGGGGCCGCAGCGGGCGAGGTGCGCGGCAGAGGCCGGCACGCGGACGGTTCTCGGGCTGTGGATTGCCGTAAGGTCCCTGCTGCGGCTCCAAAGCCGCTCCTCATGACCTCCGCCTTCGCCAACGCCGCGGCGGTGTGCAACGCCGCGGCCGGCGGCGCACCTGCCCCCCACCGCGTCGCTACGTCCGCGCCGCCGTCGACCCTACCAACAGAAACCGGTACCGCCACCACCAACAGCAGCAGCGCAGAGGACTCAGTCCATCCGCTGCCCGCTGCACAGCCCGGTACCGCGCCCGCCTTGCTCCGTCCAGCCCACGACCCCATTGCGCCCGCCCCCACCCTCACGTCCACCTTCGGCGTCCGTGACGACTTCCACGCACCAGCCCACCTGGCGCCCCTGTCGCTCACCACGCAGCGCACCATACGACCCAGGCCCCACGCCCAGCGCCACTGCCAGTCCCACTCCGACATGTCCCACATGGTCAGCAGGGCCTCCACTGCGGCAGCTGCAGCTGCAGCTGCAGCTTCCGAAGCAGCAGCCACAGTGGGCCCTGCGCTGGGGGCTACCGCACGCAGCCCCCTTGCCTCTCCTCCTGCTGCCCAAGCAGGTGGCACGCGGGTGCCGTACGTGCACCCACAAGCCGGTACTGGAAGGGATGGTGTGGGGGCGACGGAGGTGGACTTGCCGATGTTCCTGTCCGAGGGGGGCATGGGGAGCTGGGCGGTGGGAGCGGATGGCCAGCCGGCGGCAGGCACGCGGGCGAGGGGTGCTGGCCTGGCGTCAAGGGGGGCCCTGGAGCAGGTGGCGTCGCCGTCACGGCCGCAGATGCTATCCCCGTTCGCCCAGCCGGAGGTGCAGCTGCCGCCGGGCGGCGGCGGCGGTGGTGGGGTGGCGGGACGTGCCGGAGGGCCGCAACACGCGGCACAAGCCGCCACAGGGCACGTGTCCACCACCGACGCCCGTGGCCTTAAGTCTGAGGAGCAGAGCAGGGAAGGCGGTGCGCGCAGCGAGCCAGCGGCCGCCGTGCAGGCTGGCCTGGTCAGCGCAGGCGGCAGCGGCGAAGGCGTGCACCCGCTCCCAGCACGCGCCAGCGGCACCGGCACTGCACCCAAGCCAGGTCAACACCTCAACGCCCCGCAGCCCAACCTCGTCTCCCCTCCCCGCCCGCCTGCACCTCCCAGCGCCAACTCCCGCGCGTATACCCCCTGTGCCGAAAGGGTCTTTGAGCGCCGGGGCAGTAGCACTGCCTCACGGTCACCCTCCCTGTCCGGGCCCCGCTCCCGCCGGGGGAGCGCACAGCCGTCCCCTCCGGCAACTGCCGCCGTTCCGTACGCTGCCGCGTACGACCCGTTCCATGGCGCTGGGTACGGCTATGGTTACAGCTACGGCTACCGTCAGCCGTACCCGCCACCCCACCCGTACGGTGACATGCCGGGCTCGGACCTGGGTCTTGGCGGCCTAGGGCCGCTGCACGACCCACGAGTCGCGTACCCCTGGGCGGCGCCTGGGCTGCACGGCTACGCTGGTGGTCCGCACGCCGGTACGGACTTGAGCTACGGCGACGGTTTCCCGTACAGCCGCCTCTCTGCAGGGCAACCTGTGCCCGGCGAAGCAGCACTGCAGCAGCACGCGCTTCAGCACGGGCAGCAGCAAGGCTACGAGCGCGGGCACCAGCCGCACTACGCCAAGCAGAGCGCCGGCTCCGTG
Source organism: Chlamydomonas sp. KOR1 (assembly GCA_036984285.1). Lineage (NCBI taxonomy): Eukaryota > Viridiplantae > Chlorophyta > Chlorophyceae > Chlamydomonadales > Chlamydomonadaceae > Chlamydomonas > Chlamydomonas sp. KOR1. Next base: position 17,775 of record BQMZ01000368.1, read on the forward strand.
GGTCTGTACCCGCTGCCCCACGCGCACAACCCTGGTGCGCAGGTTCTGTTGCCGGTGCTAGTGCAGCAGCCTAGCGGCGGCATGCCGACAGGGTACGTGTACGGCGCACCAGCGCCAGCTGCAATTACGCAGCCGGACGCAAGAAGCGCGACGGAATATCCTGAGCAGCCGGGTCGACACGGCGTGGTACAGGCGCAGCAGCACACAGCCGGGCACCTTAGCCCTGACGGCAGCGCCGCTAGGCCTCAGGAGGCAGGTATACAGCACACCAGCGGCAGCCGTATGTACTATATGGAGGAGGCGTCCAATGCTCCCTCCTGGCCCCAGCCTCATGCCTACGCGATCGCAACGCAGCGCCAGGGCCTGCCTCCAGGGGTGCCGTACGGCTACGGTTACAGCGTCCCTGCTGCGGCTCCTGCTGCCGGGGAGGTCCTGCATGACCTGACTCACACAGTGTCGAGCTGGGAGGCGGAGCGGGGACGCCAACAGGGGGCGCGTGGTGAGCCACAGCGGGCGCGCAAAGGCGGGCAGGGGACTGACAGCCGCTCTCCGCTCAGGCGGTCACGCAGCCGCAACCGTGGGCTGGAGGACAGCGGAGCGGGCGAAGGCATCAGGGAGGGCAACCCTGGGGAGGAGGGTGCGGGGGCGCCTCTGACAGGGGACACCCTGGCGACGCTCAAGTACTGCCATGTGGCGCACTCCCGGAAGCAGGTGGGTTGTGCGTCGGCGCCCTGTACAGCTTTTGTTTACGGGCTGGGGAGATCGGCTTTGGCTGGTGTGCTGAGTTCATGGTGCTCAATGCTGCATATTGAGCGTAATGATGAACGGCGCGTGCTGCCCATATATGCACAACTTCTTGTGCGGCTTAGTGCAAAGCGCTGCAGCAGAGAAAGGAGCTAGTTATTGACACGCGGACCGCTCATTGACTCATTGTCCTCGTTTACAAGCGCTTATAGCCCGCAGTTGCAAGACATAAGAAAATATCGGCCGTCTCCCATCAATTCTCTCTGCAGTCCGTTCCTTGCGCCCGGTCCTGAACACCAAGACCCACACGTTAAGACACGCCACCGATAACATACAAGCGCCATTCACAGCCCGTGTCCTGCACTCGCTGCCCGTCCCGCCTATCTGCAGGCCGCAGCGCTGGACCCGCAGCAGGTCAAGGAGCTGGTGCGCGTGCAGCTGCAGAGCAGCAAGCCCATCCGCGCTCCTTGGTACCGCGACGCGCAGGCCAGCAGGCAGCAGGCCATGGACGCCATGGCCACGGCACGGAGCGGCAGCACAGGCAACGGCGCAACAGCCGTACGCCTGCAGGGCGAGGCACACCAGAGGAGGGGCGGTGCGGTTGAGGGAGGGGCTGTGGGCGGCGGGCGGGCGGTTGATGGCGCGGATATGCAGGACGGTCGGGAGGGGATGCGTGGCCGCGGGGGTACAAGGGCAAGTGGAACGGGTGGACGCGGTCTTGGTGCGCAAGGTAGCGGCTACACTATGCCGGCAGGCACTGGTGTGTTCATCCCAGGACGCTCTTAGGTGAAGGGGAAGTTTTGCAGTGTCGTGAACTTCTGGTGCGCCGTATGCTAATGCTGGACGTTGTAATATGCGAATGCACTCACCCACGTATTGGTGGTCGTCGGCGTATGTACGGTGTCGTTGATGGCTCCCGTGGCTTAGGAGTCGTGGACGCTTGACGTAGCACGATAGCGCCGTACTCAAGTTGTTGATGTCCGTTGATTACTGTGACGCACTGGTACATCTCTCAAGGATGCATTGTTCTAATGGGAAGGTCAAGGTGGCCTGGCCCTGCGTCAGTGCACACTCGCCACAACCCAGTAAAATGCACGCGTGCTGTGCACCACCATACGAGACGCCGCCAGAGATTAAAATCCCTATGCAACATGCCCCTAAACTTAATGCACAACAGGGCTCATGTGCTTCATAAACACTACGCTGCACGCTGCTCATCTGATCTGGAAAATGTGTCATGCTTAGGCATGTCAATCCCTATGCCGCTGTTGTCTTCATGCCTGCTGCGAGGCACTCGCTGGCTTCACCGCGCTGCACACACTTGCCACCAGCTCGTCTTGTCCCACAATGCACCGCGTGTACGACTGGCACTTTGACGCAGTGGCCAGCAGTGGCTGCAGCCGCTCCTCCCACACCACACCGGGCTCGCTTGTGGCGGCAGCCCATGCGAGGTCCTCCAGGAGCCGCGGCAGCGAGGGCCCTGTCTTCAGCACAGCGCGCAGCAGGTTGACGAAGTCCTCCTGGTGCGCAAGCTCCACCGGAATGCACTCCTTGGTCTTCAGAGCGCGCACCCTGCGGGCACACGGTTCGAGTCAGTAGCTGTAACGGATGCACTACGGCTTTTTGGTGAATGCCAAAGCTGGCAGCCGCATACCTGCTGGAAATGCCGTTGGCGCCTTGCACTATTGTTGTGTTGTTAGAAATAGCGACACCCAGCTTCTCCTGTATCGCCTGCTGCGTACGAGGCTCTGCTGCAGCGGGTGTGTCCTTGTGTGCGCGCAACTCTTGGCATCGGGCCAGCGACCTGAAGTACATCTCCCCTGTTGTCACCATGCCATCGGCTGCTGTCATGAGGACAGGCATTGAAGCTCCTGCTTCAGTTGATCGCGAGCCAAGGCCCAGCTGCTGCGCAGTCGCTGCAATGCCGGCAAAAGGGTTGAGCGCGGACGAGGTCTGGTTAGCCTGCATCTTGCTCTATGTAAATAACTGCTGCAATCCTGTTTGCGATGTGCCCTCGCGCGTGACTGTCTTGAGAAGGTTTGAATTCCGGAGCACAGTTGTCTTTGCGACCTGCTATAGTCCTTCAAGCAAAAGTATACATAGCACCAAATAAGTCACAAAGCAACACTCGAGTTTGTCAGGCAATTTCTCAGGGGCAACTTTCCGTCTTCGCCTTTCGGACTCTCCAACGTCCATGCAGGGCATCGGCGGGAACGCAGCAGCCGACATACCAGCCAAGCTGAGACATAAGTCACCAGTTTGTTGCGGCACTTCGACAGGTGAGCCGTTCATACAGGCATGCCTGGCGTGCAAGCGGATATAACGCTCACCCCGAGCGCTGACAACATCAGCGCCCTAGTGGGCGTTTACAGCATGTCAACATTCTTACATCTGAGCTCTGTAAATAATTAGATACAGCACACCTGCAGAGCATGATCTGGGTTGACCTTCCACGCAACGTGAATTCCCTTCGGCAGATCACTTATCCTGGATACCTGCGCGCTGCCCCCATGCCGCAGAAAAATGATCGCCTCTGCTCAGCGCTGCGCTATGAAGGGGCGTGCCGCCGCCTTCAAGGCCGCTCCCGCTCAGCGCATCCGCGGCCGCAGGGCCCTGTCGGTTCGCGCCTCGTCGGACGATGCGTTCGCGAACTACAAGCCCACCGTTGCTGCCTTCTTCCCTGGCCAGGGCGCCCAGAGCGTCGGCATGGCCAAGGATCTGGTGACGGTCCCTGCTGCCAAGGAGCTGTTCGACAAGGCCTCCGACATCCTGGGCTACGACCTGCTGCAGGTGAGCACAGGAAAGCACCAGGGCCCATGAGCAATATCGATTGCTTGACGCCTCAAATTCAGCAATGACAACGCTGTAGCACACGGTGACCCTCTATCATGTGGGTCTTTGCACTGGAGGGCACACGGTGTCCCGCGCGTGGACACGTGTTCCACACATGCGTGCCACAAGGCTACCCTTTGCTGAAGCGTACGGAGCCGCAGCTTTCACAAATGGTAATGTAGCTGCGAGTCAGGAGGTACATATATCACGAACACCTTGTTGCGCAAGCATCTGTGAGGCATGCTGGCGTGCGTCCCTAAGTCTGAACCCGGCCGCATCCTCCGCGACCCCATCCAACCGAAGCTCACCCAAGTGGCGGCAATCCGCCCTAGGCCAACATCTACACTGAGGTCAACTCATACTTTAACGCTTGATTCACGTAACGCTCACAGCCAGCCTCCTTAGTCCGAGCAAATGACGCATTTGCACAAAACACGTCCACACTTGTGCGCCTCTGACACCCCCCGCCCTAACAGCTGTGCGTGGAGGGCCCCAAGGAGAAGCTGGATTCCACCGCCATCTCGCAGCCCGCCATCTACGTCGCCTCTTTGGCAGCTGTGGAGAAGCTGCGCGCCACGGAGGGCCAGGTGGGCTGTTGTGTGCTCGCGTTGGCTGGTGCCACCGAGGCCAAGGTTAGCTCTTGTGTGGCAGGGCTCGGGCTTGCTGGTGCACCAAGGGTCAGGTGGGCCGTTGTGTAGGGTAGCGGATTGGTGTGGGTTAGTGCCAAGTGGGGCCAGGAAGGCCGTTGTGGGGCAGCGAGTCTGTGTGGGTTGGTGCCAGGTGGGGCCAGGAAGGCCGTTGTGGGGCAGCGAGTCTGTGTGGGTTGGTGCCAGGTGGGGCCAGGAAGGTCATATTGGGGGGCAGCGATCTCGTGTGGCCTGGCGCCGAGCGCTGAATCTGTCCGCGGGGAGGTTCAGAACGTACGACCCATGGGGCGACGGAACCTGTCAGCCTGCAAAGAGCGAGGCGTGTATGGGGGGTTGAGGGCGGGGTGATGTTGGGCGTGCGGCCGCATGGCATAATGCTGACAAGCTAACCTGATTGCAATGGAAGCGGCTGTGGGATGACAGACATGCAATGCTACCGCTCTGTACTACACATTCGGGCGAGCAGGTCGGGTGCCGCAGGACGAGGGGAAAGGCAGCCGGGCGGCACTCAAGTTGCATGCAATTGGGGCCGGAGCAGGTCTCCGGAGTGCGGACAAGCGATGTAGCGTTGGGTATTCGTGCGGTGCAGGCTCTTGTGCTTGCGACAGGCAGTCGGAAACGACGACGCCTGCATGCCGTTGATGAGCTGAGCCCGCACGTGCTGACCCAGCTGTTTCTGTGGGTGCGCCTCACCGCCCTGCAGGCCGCCATTGACGCCATCGACGTGGCAGCCGGCCTGAGCCTGGGCGAGTACACCGCCCTGGCGTTCGCGGGCGCCATGAGGTGGGTGGGGCTCGCATCGCTGGTGGGCGGGGGTGGCAGGGGTGGGGATGGTGGCAGGAGGTCAGACGCATTGGTGATGGTGCAGGGTGGTGGGGCAGGGCGCAGGAGGGCGTTTGGGCGCCATGAGGTGGGTGGGTGTTGCATCGCTGGCCAGCTGGGGTGGCAAGGGTGGGGATGGCGGCAGAAGGTCAGATGCATGGGCGATGGGGCAGGGCGCAGGAGGGCGTTTGGGCGCCATGAGGTGGGCCGGCGGCGTTGGCTGGCTGGCTGGCTGGGGCGGCAGCGGGGAAGAGGGGGCAGGGCTGACGAGGCGGGGTGCCGTGGCCGGCCGTGACAGGCCGACAGCCGCGTTATGCAATTTCTTGCACCTGTCCACGAAAGGCAACGTTGTGGTGCTACGCCATGCACGGTGCTTGGGTGCAAGGTAAGTGGTGATGCACCGCTAGCGTACGGGCTGTTGTATGTATTTGGGTGTGGGAAGCGAGCTGGCAGCGGGGCGCGCCACACGCGCATGGCGGCGTCTGACGCTCCCACCGCTCCCCATCGGCGCTGCGCCCACGCCCACTCGCAGCTTCGAGGACGGCCTGCGCCTGGTCAAGCTGCGCGGCGAGAGCATGCAGGCGGCCGCGGACGCCAAGCCGTCGTCCATGGTGTCTGTGATCGGCCTGGACTCGGCCAAGGTGGCGGAGCTGTGCAAGGTGAGGCAGTGGGGGACCGCAGTGAGGGTGCCAAGTACTGATTCTTGCTGCGCCTGCAATAGGAAGAACTCGTAGTTCAAGTACAGAGCGTTGTGGGGCGGGTGGGGGCGGCGGCCGAGGGACCATAAGTGAGGTGGGAAGTGACAAGAGCCCTGCAACGGGAACGAGTTGTGCAAGCTGTCGCTGGCCGGTACGAGTGAAGGCCAGAGGGCGGATACGGAGCACTTGAGGCGTGCTTTGTGCGCAAGCAAAAGGGGGTGGGGCGGGCGTACAAGGCGGGAGAAGTGGACGTGCCGGGGTCGTGGGATGGCCCGTGTTCGCGCAGCAAGCAAGTAAATGCTGCATCTCAGGGGCCCAGGGTTCAGGTACGTAGCCGGTGTCATGAGTCACATGATCCAACTAGGGGTTTGGGGGTCAGGGGAGCATGGCCTGCTGTGGTAGGCAGGCTAGATCGAACGCTGGTCGAACGATATGAATGCAAGGGTGGGGCCTTGCATCTGGCGCTGCTGACCAGTTGGACATGCACAAAGAGCCGTAACCCGAGAACTTGGGCCAAACCGCGATGCACGGCCTACTTGCACAACGGTACGGACGAGCCCTGCTGAGCGGGGCTTCTTCATCGCTATCGTGGGCTCCTCGGCCTGTCTGGAGGGCAAACCGGAGTGCGACCCATAATGCACCTCGACACCTCCATTTCCTTACAGCCCAGTGCGCGTGCACTCCATTGCAGCTGGCGCATATCCTTGGCGTGGCAACTCCTCGCCACCGTGCGCCCGCTGCCGGTGTCCCTACCAGCCACCTCTGCGTCGCCCCCACCCGCTTCTGCTCTCCACATCCGCTTCCGTCGGCCCCGTTCCCCGTAGGCCGCCACCGAGCAGGCCGGCCAGGACAAGCCGGTGCGCATCGCCAACTTCCTGTGCCCTGGCAACTACGCCGTGTCGGGCAGCAAGGAGGGCTGCGATGCGGTGGAGAAGCTGGGCAAGAGCTTCGGCGCACGGTGGGTGGCCCCCGGCGGTTCCAGGCTCACCGGAGATCGAACACAGCAATGCATTGCGGAACGGGGCCCCAGTGTTGTCCAGTGTGCGCGAGTCCAGGGTTCTGAAGTGCAGTATGAGTGCAGCAATCAGCAAGTGCGGTATGCCCTTCCCTAGCCCTGATGTTCAGTGTGTGTGTGCCTGTCGGACCATTCCAGACATTTGAGCTGACCGCCTCACACACCTCCCTTGCCTCCCAACCGCCTAGCGTACCGCTCACGCCTTGCCTTGCCCTGCCCTCTGGCATGCGATCCCCCCTCGCACCCTGCAGCATGACCGTGCGCCTGGCCGTGGCCGGCGCCTTCCACACCGAGTACATGTCCCCCGCAGTGGACAAGCTCAAGGAGGCCCTGGCCTCCACCACCCTGGTGGCGCCACGCATCCCCGTGGTGTCCAACGTGGACGCGCAGCCGCACTCCGACCCCGCCGTCATCAAGGACATCCTGTCGCGCCAGGTGGGGGCGCGGGCGGGAGGCACTCGGTGCTGGCGCGAGGTGGTGCGGTACAATGGAAAGCCGCGGGGTTCCGGGGGGTACGGCTTGCATGGCGGCTCGTGGGGGCTGGGGGCATATAATGGGGTGGAGGGTGGTGGACGCACAGGTGACCCCGTAGTCATCAGGGACGTCCTGCCGAGCTGCCGTGCCAGGTGGGGGCGCGGAAGCGAGGGAAGTGGTGGTGGCTGACGGGGAGATCGGAGGAGCATTGCAATTACATGATGGGTCATGCAGCCATACGACTTGTCCACTGGGGACCACGGGAGTCTCGTCCACGCTGCGATTGCCTTGACACCCGTGCCCCATGCGTGGTGCCCCAGGGGTGGCTCCCTTGCGCCAGCAAGCCGTGTTGGGTGCACGCCAGCTGAAAACGTGGTGCATGTGCTCGTACCTCGCTCCACGTACAGGTCACCTCCCCTGTGCTTTGGGAGAACACCATTAAGACCCTGCTGGAGAAGGGCACCACCAAGAGCTACGAGATCGGGCCAGGCAAGGTCATTGCCGGCATCGTCAAGCGAATGGACAAGGCGCATAACATCGTCAACATCACTGCTTAACAGATAGTGTAACCGCTGACAGTGACGACATTTTCTCGCTGTGTCCCCTTCTGACCACGTGTGTGGGGTTGTGCTGGTGACCTGGTGTCGAGTCGGGCAGCAATGAGCAATCCTTGTGGGCTCCGTGAAGCATCCTGACGCTTGTGGCCAAGAAGCGGTCGATGATGTACGACTGCGTTCAGGTGTGATTTGGTAAGGTGTTACATGCTTTATACGTCGAGCATGGTACCTGTTCATGCGGTCCCTTCATGCATGGCCTGCAAAGACAGAGTTGTGCGGTGCCATCTGGGGCATCTGCACGGCCACCTTGCCTGGTACACACGTGTGGCTTCACGTTCCATGCTTAAGGCTGCCAAAATGGTGAGCTCTGCCACCAGCCTTTCATTAATTGCCGGCAAGTAGGCACGTACAAGAACGTTTTGACCCAGTGAAGCTCCTGCGGGCCCAAGCGTGAACGAACCTGTCACGGCTACGGTACCATGCTGCGAAGGCAGGGACCTCGCTTGCACGGGTACGTTTGCTGCAAACACACATCACATGGCTGCGTGGACCAAATTTGCAACAACGGCGAAGTGCACCTAATTGTCAGCATGGATACGAACAGCTGGCTGGGGAGCCGGGGCTGCCCATGCCGCGTGGGGCCTGGTGGGGCTCTCAAGGCAAGTGGCCATGCGGGCAGAGACACACTGGCGTTCGGGCAATGCCTTGTACCCAAGTGACGCCCAGATTAATAGAGCTGCGAGCGGTTGTCACATGGCCGCACTCCTCAACAAAACCGTTCGACGGAACTGCGTGCACATGTAGAAGCAGCAGCATGTGCCCCGTGTCCGACAAGCAGTACAAGTCCGGGAGCGGCATCGCGGCCGGAATCTAATAGGCCTCAGTTGAGTATGCGTTGGCGGTTGGCGGCTGGCGGCTCCTGCAGTCGGCCACACCAGGCTGTAACGTTGTCATCATAATGTGCCTACCGACACTCCGCGCGCAGGTGCACAGTTTCTTGCAGTTTTAGCTCAGGCGAATATGAAACTATATGTTTGCATTTGCAGTGGCGTCGTGTCAGCTGACACAACCTCACATGCGTCACATGCGTTCTGACACGCCTAAGTCTTGACCGTTTTGCAAGATGAACAAATCCAGGAGATAAATACGTTTGAAGTTCTGGCCTGAAGGTGGCTCATGAGCACCCCTTTCTGCATTGGGACCATTACCATAAGTACGATCCACTTCGGGCTTTTTTGCCCGCGTGGTCCGCGTGACTGCAGATAAACAACGTAAGTAAGACAAGCTCATATCGGCATACATGTTGCGGGCTGGCTCCTCAAGAACCTGAGTACCTCTTTTGCTTCGGCAGCAACTATGCAAGGACGGCCGCAGCTCCACCTGGGCGCTCTGCGCGCTCAGAACGACATGCTTGGAGGACAGCTCGAGGCTGCACGCGTGGCTGCACTCCTGAACTCTCAGCCTACGTCGTTCAACCTGCAGACGGGTCTTTCTGGCGCGGCGGGTCTCTCCCTCGGACCCTCGCCAGCTGGCCTTAACCTAAATATAGGCCTCCCTAATTTACAGCAATCAGCACAGCAGCAGCTGCTTCCCGACCAGCTCCTGCTGAACTTCCCCGCCTCTGCGTTGTACGCAACGAGCCAAGACCACGGCTCCCGCAAGCCCACCAAGTCAAGCGACAGCAGGAGCTCAAGCGCCTATGCCAGTCGGCATCAAGCAGCAGAGCAGAGGCGGCGAAGTCGCATCAACGAGCGGTGAGTTTGGTCGGCGCAACTGCATCGCTGTTATTATTCCGACAAGGCTGCTCAGCTTTGACCGTTCATGCTGACAAAAGTACGCCATTTTGCCTATCAGTTTATTATGTACCTTGGCTGTTGCTCTTGTTAGTGCGTGTCCCCCCTTTTAGTGCGTGCGTGAATGTCTGCGCCGCTTTGACCCTCCGCTGCTCACGTTGCTTAAAGCAAATTACAAGCCCATGGTTACTGCACTGCAACTCACGGCGCTGGCTTGTCATGTGCAACACGTGCTAACTCGCTTGGTTTGCCGCTCAATTGTGCTCGCTCAGGCTCGAGCTGCTACGCAAGCTGGTACCCCACGCCGAGCGCGCTAACACAGCATGCTTTCTTGAGGAGGTCATCAAGTACATTGAGTCCCTAAAGGCGCGGACCATGGAGCTGGAGACGCTGCTTGAGGCGGCCACAGGCAAGCCTGCCCCCAAGCCCTCGCGCCCAGGCCTTTCAGCGGCCGCGTCCCTGCTGCCCAGCCGCAACCCTTCCGAGGCGCAAGGCGACGGCGACCAAAGCCCTGGCCTGTCGACGCACGGCCTGGCTGCTGCCCCGGCGCCCGCTCAGCAGCCGACGCAGTCTGCGCCCTCTGCGCCTGCCCCTGCCCCTTCGAGCCCCCACGGCCAACAGCCTCTCGGCACATCTGCCGGCTCCGTATCGCTCAGCCTATCAAAGCAAGGCCAGGGTGCCTCGTCCGGCCTGCACGGGAGCCAGCAGCAGCAGCAGCTGGTCGCCAGCCTGCAGCAACAGCAGTGCTCCGGCAACAACGGCTCCAACCCTCTGCCCCTGTCTCTCCTGCAGCTGCAGCAGGCGTCAGGTCAGCAGCAGCTGCGCGAGCTGCAGCTGGGCCAGTCCAGCACCATGCAGCAGCACGCCGCTATGCTGCAGCAGGTGCAGGCGCAGGCTCAGGCGCAGCAGGGCTCCCTGTCCCTGTCTGGCCTTGGACACCATGGCACGCAGCTGTCGCTGTCCGGCCTGGGCAGCGGCTCTCTGACGCTGCCCTCGGGCAGCAGCCTGTCGCTGGCGCTGATGCAGCAGCAGCAGCACCCCCAGCACCACCAGTCGTCGCAGCACCAGCAGGTGTCGCAGCACCTGGACCTGCAGAGCCTGCAGGTGATGCAGCAGGCGCTGCAGCAGCAGCAGCAGGGCCGCGCCTCGCTCGCCAACGCCGGCGCGACCAACAGCAGCGGCACCGGGTCGGTGTTCCAGCCGAGCAACAACAAGGCCTTCCTGACCTTCAACGAGGACCTCTACAACATCAAGCCTGACATCCTGACCGCCAACGCCGCCCGCAGCCTGCAGGGCCTGGCGTCGGCCACGCCGAGCACCTCGCTGCAGCTGACCACCACGCAGCTGCCCGCCGACTCGAACGCCAACACGGTGGGCGGTGACACGAGCCGCCGGGGCATGCCCGGGTCGCCCAACACGAGCGAGGAGAGCGGCGTGCCGCTGAAGAAGCGCAAGGTGCTCATGCTGACGTAAGCACTCGACTGATTGAGACGAGTAGCTGCTATGCTAAAGCGTATCGGGGGCGGGGCAAAGGGTCAGGATGGCGCGGCGGCTGGACGCAATAGGCGTCAACTATGGGTAATGCGCTTGCGAAGAGGAGCGGGCTTGGGATGCAGGTGCACAGTGTGCTGGGTAGCAGGTAGCTGTGCGATGCAAGGCACAAGGAAAGGGGCGTTGCTAAGCTCGTTGTTACAGTGCGTGCAAGGCCTTGTCGTATCGGGACTGCATGTCCTGGATTTACCACAAGCAGTTCTGTTATGGCCTTACATGTGCTTGAGCGGTGTGCATTGGATGAGGGGTGGGGCGTAGGGTGGGTGTGCACTGGATGAGGGGTGGGGCGTAGGGTGGGTTGGCTCGGAGGACAAAGTGGTCGGTATGCTGTTGCGTGGGTTTCCACGCCCACAGTGCGTCGGGTGGTGCAACAGTTGCGCCTGTGCTGCGGCTGCTGTGAATGTGCTGCCAAGGGCCGCCGTTTTGCTTATGATATTTTCACCTGCCTCGCACGCGCTCAACAACGGATTTTGGTCGTTGCCCTGACAGGAAGTGGCCATGTTTATGCATGATTGCAAAGCTTGCAAAGCTGCTGTGTTTCCCGACCCGTGTTTCGAAGGAACGGGCCCTGCTGTGGCGGCGTGCTCATGGCTGCAGAGCGTCCGACGGGTGGACCTGCACTGGTTTGTCGTAGTAGCAGTAATAGCACTTCCTGGGCCTAAAACGGTGTGTACGGCACGCGGGGATTGGCAGGGGCGGTGTCGCGCAACCATGGGGACTTTGGGGGGAGCGGGTTGAGGCGGGGTACGCAAAGGTTTAGATCAAGGTTTCGCGGTCGGCTAGGCAGTCGGTAGTTGCAGGCCGGACCTCCGAACGTGCACAAGGTACGAGGCATTCATCGCTTGATAATCGATTGGGTCAATACGCACCTGGTATGGTGAGGTAGCTGGGGCATTTCCCCTATCGCATGCCGGCGCAGTTGGTGGTTTCGTCCCAAAGCAACATACTTTTGCTGCTGCGTTCCGCGGCGTGTTCTCCGCACTGCTTTGCCGTTGTGTGGACGAGCCTTGCCTCCTTTCAGGATGCAGCTACAGATTGGGTGCTGCTGCTGTCCAAGGTGTGCCCATAGTCTGAACTGTCGCTGGTTCAGGCGCCACTTCATGTCTACTGAGTGACGGAGGCTGCGGCATTGCACGAGAGTGCTGCCGTCAGTTGTCTGTAGCGATGCAAGTACTGGGTGCAGGTAGCACTTCGCACGTGTGCACATGCTGCTGTTACAGCGTTGTTGTCAGTCAGTCAGTCAGTCAGTCAGTCAGTCAGTGTTACACGGCGAGGGTTCCTGTAAACCCTCCGCAAGTGCAACGACCCGTGTACGAGCCGGAGGCTCAAGGGTCTCCATTGAAACAACCAAGAACGTTTTGCCTTGTCGACCAAAGCGTTGTTGGGTTTATTGCTTTGCACAATAATGGTTGTGCCTGCATGCAACGCGGCGTTTTGCCTGGTTTCTACTAGTGTGGTAGCAACACCTGTCTTACTTAACAAGGGTTGCAATGTAATCCTTGCCAGATTCCTGCAATCTGCAGACAACCAGCTCTGGGTTTGACCAGTGGGTTCGAAGTGTGCTCATACGGCATTCGCCACCCGCAAGGCGCCTGGCCTAGCAGCGTCGCCAGTCTGACAATGCCCAGGGTCCGCAGTATCCCACCGTTCAGCACGTGACACAAGGGCATTGACAGGAGGCATTCCTGCCGTTACCGTAGTGGTACGCAGGATTGGTGACACCGGATTGGTGACGGGCCAAATACGCCCTTAACAATAATTGGTGAAACGAATTGGTGATGGCCGTGGCAACCCAAAATCGCTCCAGAAAGCCCCATGGCCTAACACTCGTGTGCCAACGCGTCCCAGGTACCCCAAGCAACCTCTCTGACCAGCTCTGACTTGTCAGATGTTGGTTGTTGCACGGAGCAGTGCCCTGGCGGCACCTGACAGTTTGTGCACATTACGCCCTGCTACCAGATTGGTCACCAATCCGGTGTCACCAATCCTGCGTACTACTAAGGTATGTGCACGGCTTTCAGACAAAAAAAACGGCCCAAAGGGGCCCTTTGGGCCACATAACTGTCTGAAAGGCTCCGACAATCGTAAACAAAAATCTTCAAGAATATTATCGTCGTATTAGTGAACTATCAAGCAGGGTACAGCATTACAACTGCTGCTGTCAGCTGGACACGTACTCAGAGCTGGACGATACATGGGCAGGGACAACAGACGCACACCGGTATCCCGCGGCAGCAAGCCAGTCAGTCAGTGTTACACATACAGCGGGGGTTCTTCCCCTCCGCAATTGCAACGACCCATGTACGAGCCGGAGGCTCAAGGGCCGACAAACTCGATACCAAGAATTTGGCTTTGTCTCGACCAAATCTTCGATAGTAACTAACCACTAACCACCGCCGCCCCAAGCGCAACACCACCCATCCAATGCGTGTACCTACACACTTGAACACCAGGTTGCCTGCCGTCCGATACACAATTTCGAGGATTTTCAACCAGTGTAGTACTGGACCACGCTGCAGAAAGTTTTTCACGAAAAGCCGTATAGATACACGCCAACGGGAGGGCCGTAGCCCCTCTCCAACAACTAGTCAGGGAACAGGTGTGCTTTGCCATGAGTTCTGCAGGATGAGTTGCAGGGCAGCAGATTCGCAGCTGAGTCCACTATCTGCTCGATACCAGTGCTAAAACGTACTAGTATGCATGTGACCAGCAACGTACCGTTCAGCGGCTGCGTGAAAGGCATGCGGGTCCCCTGGAGTTGACGACGTGTGCATTTCGTGCCTGTTCGTGCTCGTTTGCGGCAGTCCTGCGTGCTCCTGGACAATGACATACCTGCACGCTGCCATCCGGCTCCCCCTGTCAGCTTCACTAATGACATTGCTCTGACGGCCACTGCGATATGCCGCACATGCACGTTCAGATGCCAGGTCAGCGGGACCAGCCGGGTCATGGCTCATGGGGCAGCGCTGTTGGTGCGCTCTCTGGGGCTAGCTGGGGCCCACACAACTGGGTGCACTCCTTGCACCGTGTTTTGGGCTGTAAATGAGTACCGGTAGTGCTTTGCCAGGACATCTGCAGGATGAGTTGCAGGCACGACGTGTACCATATCAGGGCCGCAGGCTCGCAGATAATTGCTCGTATGCTCTTGTTGGTGCCTACGCCTCCCTGGCTGCCACTGTGTTGCTCGTTGCCTGCACGTGCCAGGGGCCTTACCTGGCAGCTGGCCCCTGGTGAGACAGCCCGACGTACCGGTACCTCCTGTAACAAAGCTCAGCTGAGCAAGGTGGAGTAAGCTACGGCAGGATCAGTTGTGGATTGTTGCGCCAAGGGGTGCACTCGCTTCGCGTACGTGCGCAGAAGCGTCTGGCTAAGGGCCTCAGGCACAACCCTGCGGCCAGCTGCGGACAGCTGGCCGCCCGAACGAAACAAGGATGGTGAGAGGACTCCGGACTCCCACGGAGGGTCTGTTACAATTGGGTTGTGCCTCACTACCGTACCCTCCACGTGCAGGATGTTTTCCTGCATTACACCTTGACACGGCTTCCTCACGTTTACGCGCACCCTTCAACCACCGAAACGGCGTGGCGGTGAAAGCTGCAGTGCCCTCTGCAAAAACAATCCGCTAATGTTGACGCTCACCTCGCGTGTCCTCACAGGTGCCGTACATGTAAGCTACAAGTCAGGCCTCAAGCGGGAATTGTGGTCCCACGCTTGCTGCCTGCATGACCTGCAGCCCGTATGCCCCCCACAGCGTTGTCCGCCCCTTGCACCGTCGCGCCTACTCCACCTCCTCGAGGCTGCCCTTCACACTCTCCTCCTTCCACGCTCCCTTTTTCCGTGCAGCCGAGGTGGCCCCGACACGGCCGTTGTGACGCTCACCATCCCCTCCGTCCACCGCCCCTCCCGCCTCATCCAGCTTCCCCTCTTCCTGGCTTTGCCTCTCCTCCCTGAAGCCGCCATGCCCCATCCCCTCCCCTTCCCCCCACGCCTCCTGCGCCTCTACTTTCCCCGGCACCTCTTCCTCTCCCTCTTCCTGATGTTCCTCCTGCTCCTCCTCTTCCTCCTCCGTCTCCCCCTCCTCGTACTCCCTCCCCTCTTCAAACTCCTCCTCCTCAAAGTCCTCCACCCCAATGCCCTCCATCATCTCCATGCACTCGAGTGCCATCTGCCGTACCTCGTCGTACAGCCGCCACACCTGGGCCTGACCCACGGGTCGGAGCTCCCCGCTGAACAGGCCCGGCATGCCCCAGCTGCTGCGCTGGAAGTACTCTGCCGGCGTGGGGCACTCTCCGCCCTCCACCCCATCCCGCCCCTCGTCCCAACGCCCTCCATGCCCCTGTCCGCACCCCCATGGCGTCACCAGCATGCGGTACCACGCCTCGCCCGGCAGATCCCGCGGCATGTCGTACGTCTCTACGTCGCCGCCTGCCGTACCGTGGTCTCCCCCGCCGGTGGCCTCGACCCCTGCTGCTGCCCCCGGGTGTGGCGGCGGCGCCATCGCGTGGCGAGGCGGCAGCGCTGCCAGCTGCCTCAGGCCGGTGGCGATGCCGCCCGCATCGTACTGCAGCAACTCCACCACACACGAACGCCTGGGGATCCATGTGGGTACGGGTTGGCGGGGCGGGTGGGGTTGGGTTTGTGAGGGAGGGACCACGTGGAGCTCACACGGTGTTCAAGCGGGTGCGATGGAGTGGGGTGAGGGCGGGACCGGGCATGCTGACTTCCGTAATTGCAGGTTGGGGGCATTGACAGCCGATAGCAACGTGGCAGCAGCTGACGACCATGCTGGGGGACAGGGGCTCAGCACGAAAGACGATGCACACATCATAGCTAGCGCAATGCACAGGTGCCACGATCAGTGCAGCCGGGTTCCTGGTGATGCATATGCCAAGCACACGGTTCGGTGCAGCTGCGCTTCCAGGCCTGGCTGGGCCTCCGCCGCATCGGAACCTGCAGCCTTCCGCCGCACCTGTTGTCATCCAGCTCCTGTACGTCAGGGTCCAGCATGTACTGCGCCACGTCCGCCGCGTACTGCAGGATATCGGTACCGCGCTCGCCGCACAGCCCCTCCACCAGCTGCCGCGCGGTACGGTCCCTCCTCCACACCTCGTCCTCTGCCCCCGCCCGCTCACTGATCGACACCGCCGTACGTACCGCCTGAACCTCCGCAACCTCCCGCCGCAGCACTGCTGCTGCCGCGGCGCGCACACCGTCCCCGCAATCCACGCAGTACGACAGTGCCGTACGGAAGATCAGCAGTACGACATGGCCCAGCATTAGCCAGTCGGACAGGTTCAGCATCTGCTCCAGCAGCTGCTCGCGGCGCGCTGCGGGCAGCTGCGGCCAGGGGGTTAGCGGTTGTTGCGGTTCGCTCGCAGCGGCTGGCGCCTCGGGGCCAGGGCAGCTGCGGTGCGCGTGACGCCAACCAATTGCCAGAAGGCGTGCAGCAGGTCGACGCTGCAGCTGCCCATGCCCGGCTCTCGTTCCTCCTCGGCCGCCAGCACCTGAGCGCACGGCGACACCGGCAGCCTCAACAGCACATGCGGCATGCTCTTCCATACACTGTAGCACATGCCCAGGAGGTATCCTGCCCTACGCAACAAGCCCTGATTTGCAACGACCGCACAGCTGCACACTGTGCACTGTGCAGCATTCAGGTGAGAAGACCTGAGGCACTCCCGGGGTGTGCCGTGCTCGGAGAGAACCGGTACCGTACACATTATGGTAACCGTGCCCTTCCCCGCGCACCCACCTCTGCCGCCATTGTGAGCGCCGCCGCCGGGCAGTGCGCCGCCATCCGCACCTCGGCCAGCAGCGGCCCCAGGTTGACCCCGTCCTCCATGGCCAGCGGCACGCAGGCGCCCAGGCACGCCACCAGCAGGCGGGGGTAGTCGGCCGCAACCAGGCAGCTGGGGGGCGGAAGGTGGGGCGGGGGCCGGGTGGAGCGTGGGTTTTGAGTGGGGGCAGAGGCGGCCTGGAAGGTTGCGGCGCGCGAGCGGTGCACTGACGGTGTGTCTTGGGAGGTGTGTGGGTGAGCAGGAGCTGACGGGAGTGGGGCCTTTCCGGTGCAGTGGGAAGTACGCACTAGGCAGCAGGAGCAAGGCACTCCTAGGCAGCAGCGGCATTGAGCATGGGGCCTGTCGCACGACTGCTCCGTGTCCAGCGTCCGCGGTTCCACTTTGGCCCAACAGTGCACTGCGACATGACCACCACGGGGTCGTTCAAGGTGTCAGTCTGAGTGACCGCGACCAGGGGCAATCGTGTCGGCGCACGGCCCAGCCACGCACCTATGTGCTGCCAGGCGCAGCGTGTGTCCCCCAGGCCACGTGGCTCGCCACACACCCTGTAGCAATGAAGACGTTGGGCGGTGCAGCGCAGGTGAATACGAGCACAGCACAACTTTCTATGCGGTTCTCAAGCCCAGGGCCAGGCGGCAGGGGGGGCGTCCGCCAGGGAAGGCCAGCCACTAGCTGGGCCCCAAGCCCCACAGGATCCCCACGCCGAAGCCTGCCGCCATGCCATCCGCTGCGCCCTGTTGAACCTACAGCCGTTGACATTCATCCAACCTGGTGCCCGACAGGACGCTGTTGCCCCGCGGGGCGGATATACCTGCGCCACCTTCCCCGATTACCTCGCCGGCCTTCGCCTTCCCTCCTAACGCAACACGCTCTGCCATAAGCTACATTCTAGCACCCTGTGCCCCCTTCCGCCCCCACCCCCGCCCGCGCCGCACCTGCATCTGGCGCGTGGCGCACATGCCGCAGCACAGCAGCATGTACACCAGCTCCAGGCCGCGCTGCACCGACTCCTCCTGACGCAGCTCCCACTCCTGGGGGAGCGGGTGCGTTGGAAAGGGAACCTGAGAGAAGGGTAGCCCACAGTCCAGGGCCCCAGGGTTGGGGGAGTGCGATGGAAGGGGAACCCTGTGAGAGGGATAGCTTACGGTCCAGCTCACCGTAGAAGCAGCCGCGAACCCAGCCCAACCCAACCTGGGGGTCTGCGTTGCCCTCGGGTACGGCGCTGTCGGAGGCGGCGCCACCCATGACCAGTACGGCGCTGGGGATGGCGGCGCGGTCGTACGCTGTGCGTCCTGTGGGACGCCGGGGGGCATGCTGTGACCGACGGGCGAGCGTGACGGTACTCGCCAGCGTGGGTGTCTCGTGTGCAACGCGGTACGGCCGCGTCTCTGGCTCTGGGGCTGTTCCTCGCTGGCCCAAGTAAGCCCGCCTCCTCCTCCGTTTGCTCAATGAGCCTCAAGCAATATATGCCAAACGGCGTGCAAGTTGCCCGTTTTATGCAGCGTCGCACCCGTCGTACCATGAACAAGTGCAACACAACGTTCTTGCGCAACCCCGTCCCTTCCCCTCGCCGTGCTCACTGCGTCTGGTCCAGTATGTAGTTCCGCGGCACGGCCGGCGCCCTTGCCGTGGAACGCGGTTTCTCGCAAACGGTTTCTAACGGGCCGTATGCTTTACTCCATAGCAATTCTGCGTGATGGAGGGAGTGCACGGTGGAGCTACAAGCCTGGTGCACCTCCTGCCCTACCTCTCATCCCCACGACGGCCTCCAGGGGGTCTGACCCCGCCGCCCAGCGCAGCAGCGCGGGCAGGCCGCGCGCCCCCGCCTGCGCCCAGCCGCGCAGGCCGCAGCGCGGGGAGGGCAGCAGGCGGCGCAGCAGCTGCCGCTCAACGGCCGGGAAGTACGACAGCAGGGCCCTTGGGGCCAGGGCGAATGGGAAAGGCATGATGGTTGTAACACATGGAAGTGTTTCAGACATACGGACACAACCCAGGGATTACAAAAGAGCGTGCTACCTGGCGGAGCAGACAAAACGTTTCCGCCATGTTTGATTGTCCCTGCGCTCTTCCTTTGCAGGTTTCATTACATGAGGGTCAAGCCAAGCACCTAGCACTGCTTACCACCATGCCTTGTGCGTCGCCCGTGCCCCACCCTGCAACTCCGCCCTCCCTCCTCCCGCCCTTGGCACTCCTCCTCTCTCCGTGCACGCCACCCCGCAATCCAGTCGCCGCATCCGACGCGTTGCCCCCTACTCACCTGCCGTACAGGTCCCCCGGGTGTGCCTCTAGGTGCGCCACCGCCCCCTCCAGCGCCGCGCCCGCCAGCCGTACGCACGACCGCAGGCGGGAGGCGGGCTCCCCCAGGCCCATGCCATACACCGGATCCTCCTCCTCCAGCCCGCACCCGTCCTCGCCCCCCTCCCACTTCACCAGAGCGTACTCTGCGCAAGGCAAGGGGTTGCGAGGGGGAGCAGGATCGCTTTCCGGAAGGCGAAGTAATGAAAACACGCGGCGTGGACGCAGCAGAGACTAGTAGGCGTGCCTTGTATGCGCTACCCCTCCTAACCGCCATGAGACGTAGTCAAGGTCAGTGGGTGTGGCCACCGACCGGGCCGCCCCAGTCCCCTCCAACACTTTGGCATGGACCATCCAGATGCGACGCCCCTCGCAGGTACATTGCCGCCCCCCTTCCCAAACCCGCTCGCCCCAGGCAACACTGTACAGCGATCCCACACAGCTCCAACAACGCTCGACGGTTGTTACCAACACAGCGCCTGCTTGACGCTCCCACCCCAGCCATCCCCCGCACGCACCGTCCCAAGCGCGCATGGCCGCCTGCGTGAGCAGCATGCCCCCGAGCGGCTCCACCAGCACCGCCAGCGGCAGCAGCGCCACCAGCACATCAAGCCACACCGGGCACACACCCGCCTCAGCACCGCCGCTCCACCCCTCCTCCACCTCCTCCTCCTCCTGCTGCTGCTCCTCCCTTCCCTCCCCATCGCTGCTGCCCTCGTGGCTTGAGTCCCTCTGGGCGTATCCCACGGGCCGGCGGGTCCTGCTGCGCCCCTGCCGTTCCTCTGGGTCCTCTTCCCGCGCCTTGCCCCGGCCAGCGCGCCCGCCCCCTGGCACGTGCTGCTGCCGCCTGCCCCGTGACCCACGGGCCGGTCGGTCGGGGGCCGTGGCCGCGCCCACCAGCGCTGCCTCCAGAGCCGCCTTCAGCCGGCACACCCACAGTGGCCAGGCGGACAGGGGGGCGTCCGGAACCACGAACACCGAGGCAGCGGGAGGGTACCTGGTACAGGGCAGGGTAAGCCAGGGTAGGGCAGAATCACAGGGAGGGCGTCAGGGGCACCTGTGAGAGACGGTGAGTCAGGTGTTGCAGGTTGCTTTCGGCCATATTCCCGGCCGTGTGTCAAGGAAGGTAAAGGCTGGCGGCTGACCCAACCAGCGTCGGAAATTGCCCCTTCCTGCCCCTGCTGACCCGTCAAAGAGTGTGTCGCCCGTCGAGGTTCCCCTGCCCGCCCGCTCACCCCAGGTGGTGCTGCAGCCGCTCCTGAAGCGCCTCAAGCCACGCGGGCAGGTCGCAGGGGTCCTCGGGGGCACCAGTGAGTAGCTGCCAGGCGGGCGGGGAGGGACAGCGCATGAACAGCTTGAACGCTACGCTAGGTTGGGTACATGGGCATATGGTGGTAGGGTTGGTACATGTGCGTATGCCATGCGCCGGCAGCGGAGAAGCAACTCGTACGTGTGAGCCGCAACACAACGTTCTGGACAACAGACGCCCAAAACAAACCTCATACCCCCTCGCGGCCGTCACGCCACTCCCACTAGGCCCACCTGCATGATGTCGTCCGGGGGCGGCCGCAGACCCTCCCCCGCCCCCGCCCCGCTCATCGTCACAACGAAGCAGCTGCCCGCTCGGCCGCCCACCGCCTCCGAAGCCCCACCCACACCATACCCATAGTGCTGCCCCTGCTGCCGCTGCTGCTGCTGCTGCTCCAACTCGTCCGGCAGGGACGCAAACGCGGAGGTCAGGGGCGGCCTTGGCTTGATGCCAAGGGACGCCAGGTGGGCGAGGAGGGAAGTCAGGGCACGGTTGGTTGCATGTGGGGCAGCCGCGACCGGCCGTTGGGGCGGAACCGGCGACCATGCCTGGGGCCCCTGACTGCGGGGCTGGGTGCCGTCATTGGCCGCTGCACGCACTTGCGGCGGGGGCTGCTGCCGCTGCTGCCGCTGCTGTACTTCGTTCGGGAACGGCTGCGCAGCCCCCGAGGCTGGCTCATCCGTCCTGGAGACCCCTGCGGGCGCTGCGGGCACTGGCGCCGCCCTCGGCTCGGGGAGCGCCGCACCCACAGCCGCGCCGCCTGCAGCCGCATGCCCCACGCCGTCTCCCACGGCACTGACCAGCGTGCGCCACGTGTGCGCCGGCTCAGCGCCTGCACCGCCACGTGCGCCCAAGCCCACGCCCGCCAAGGCGCCAGGCCCGGCCGGGCCCCAGCTCTGCTGCTGCACCCCCATCGCCAGCCCCACCTCGCCCGGTGTGGCCACCTCCTCAGCATCCACCCGCCGCTTCACGCCCGCTAAGCCGCTCCTGGGTATATTAGGGTTTGCCGCTGCGACCGCTGGCGGCTCCAAAGGCTGCGGAGAGCCGGACGCCGCAGCAGCAGCATCCCTTAGCGCCCCCGCTGCTGCCAACAGCGGCGGCTGCGAAGCCTCTGCCAGCTTCCGCACTGGCGGGGCCGCCGGCAGCACACCCGGGCTGTTCACAGACGCATCGGAGGAGTCACCCGAGGGCGGCTCCCCTGCCGCCGCCAGGCGCCTGTGCACCCGGCCCAGCTGCGCCCTCTCTCCCGATGGCCCCGACGATCCCGAGCTACTAGAAGACGCATGGCCCTCTGCGCCGCTCGCGTCCTGCCAACCTCCCTCCAAGCCCCCGCCGCGGGACGCCCCCGCAGCCACAGCCGCTGCTGGAGGACCCCTTGGCGCAGCCCTGGGCGGCCACTCCTGGGTGCACGCGGAGCCGCCGCTGTCCTCTGAATCCTCACCGTCGCCCGCACTCTGTCCGGAGGCCCACGCCCCGTCGTCCACCACCTCCAACCCACAGGTGCCACCGCCCATGTCAACGCCGGCAGCCCTCCACCCACCGCTGTCAACGCTGTGCAGATCACCGACATGGTTCACACACTCGCCGTGCAGGCCGCCGCGGCTGGTGGCTGCGGCCGCTTGTGCTGCTGCTGCCGCCCTGCCGCCTCCAGGCAAGTGTTGGGCAGCCGTTAGGGCCTGATCCACGCTGCTGTCGCTACCTGCACCGCCCTGCACCCGCTGCGGCCCCCTGCGGGCAGGAGCGCCGCTGCCCCGCCCTGCAGCCCCAACAGCCCCAGCCGTGTCCTCGCCTTCGCTTGTCGCACCTAGTGTGTTACCAAACGTCTCTTGAGCATGACCAGGAGCATGGGGCAATCGTTGCCCGAGTGGGCTGCCTTGGATGCCTACTGCAGGTGCTGCCTCTGCTGCCCCGCCCGTGTCTCGCTCGCCAAAGTGGGGCACCTGGCTTCCCTGCCCCGCGGCAGATGGCCTCGCTCCCGCCACTTCCCGTATCACATGCCCCGCCCCGAGCAACGGAGCCCGAGTATCATCACAGCCAAAGGCAGCGGCGGCGGCGGCGTCCGCGGTCCCGGCGGCAGCCGCAGCTGCGCTTGTGTTAGCCTGCCGGTCAGCAGGGCCGGGGCTCCCCTGTCCCCCCGTCTGCTGCTTACGCCTGGCCTGGACACGCCTTCGCCCCGAGGCTTGCTGCTGCACAGGCTGCTCCTGCCGTTGCTCCTGCTGCCGCCGCTGTTGCTCCTCCTGGCTAGAGCTGTCGCCCTGCGGCGGTGGCACCCAGGCCCCGAAGTTTGGTACCCCAGGAGGAGCGGCCCACGTCGCCACAGCACCACCATATGCACTCAAGCTCCAGAGGGGCAGCCCCATAGGGGCTCCAGATCCGCCCTGGACTACGCCGAGGGCCTCACCCACTGACTGTTCCTCCTCCGGCATCGCGTCCCATCCGCCCAGTCCCACCCTGTGTACCGTCCCAGTCCGACCCACTGACTGTTCCTCCTCCGGCATCGCGTCCCATCCGCCCAGTCCCACCCTGTGTACCATCCCAGTCCGACCCACTGACTGTTCCTCCTCCGGCATCGCGTCCCATCCGCCCAGTCCCACCCTGTGTACCGTCCCAGTCCGACCCACTGACTGTTCCTCCTCCGGCATCGCGTCCCACCTGGCGGCGCCCAGTCGCACCCTGTCTGCCGGTTCTCCCCCGGGCCCCGTCCCCGACCTCGCCACCCCATACCCTGTGGGAAAGGCCCCTGGGCTGGATGCGGCATGGAGCACAGCGCCACGATGCACCCCCATGGAGCCCGGGTGCGCGGCGGCCCTGCCCCCTGCGGCGTCGCGCAGCATGTGCCAGCCCAGCTCGCACGCCGCCGCCGCCGTCGCGCTGTCATACTCGTTGCCGTACACGCTGCCGTCCGTGGCGGCGCGATCCAGCACCACGTGTGCGCGCATGTGACGGTGCAGCAGCTGCTCCTGGCGGCCGCTTGGATGCAGCGCACACAGCCCGCCGCCAGCGCCCTCAGCCGCGCCTTCGCACCTGTCCTCGTCCCCCGCTCTCAGCCCTCCCACACGGGTGTCATTAGAAACAAGCGCGTCCACGTCGTTGGCATTGTTGGGCTTTGGGGCCTTTGGCGCCCAGCCGCCGCGGCGGCCGTGCTGCACAATGACGGCCTGTGTGGAGTCCAGGGAGGCGGTGGAGGCGCAGGAGGAGGAGCGGGACGCGGGCGCGCTGGCGGTGGCGCCCAGTGGAGCGGCCCAGCCGCCATGGCCCCCGCCGCCGTCGCTGGCGTCATGGCCATTTGGCCTGCCGCAACCGCCAACGGGTGAGGCCCGCCGCGGCTGCGCTGCGGCCCCATAGACTGGCCGCCTGTCCTGCGACTCTGTGGCCACCGGGTACTGCGGCCTTGGCACTACCGGGGACATCCGCAGAGCGTCTTCCAAACGACCGCAGGAAGATCCCCTAGAATCGGGCCCAGAAGCCATACCGTCTCCGTTGCCCTCGTTGCGCCAGTCTGCACACCTGGCATCAGCTTCTGCCCCCGCTTGACCCAGTGCCGCTGGCGCCGCGGCTGCCCACGTGCCCATATGCGCCGCTGCCCTCAGCTGCTTGTTGCAGTGCTGGCGCTCGGGCCATGCGAACGAGCTGCTGTCCGTCCGATACACAGTACCCCCCTCAGCAGAAGCAGACCCAGCAGCTGCAGCACTGAGGCCGGCGGCTGCGACGGCTCCCCCGCCGCTGCCGCTGGCGTGACGCGCACTCCGCGGCGTGACAGCGCCAGACACAACCTTCGCACCAGCTGTGACAGTACGAGGCACCCCACCAACGTTTACGCTGCTGTCGCTACCGCTGTCGGCGCCGCTTCCGCCCCGCGCTGATGCCCCTGCCAACCGCCCCGCGCTGCTCCCGTCCTCCGCACGACCGCTCGAGTGCCGCCGCCCGGCACGCCCGATACCGCTGCTTCCCTCCGCCTGCAGCGCTCCCTCCCGCTGCTGCTGGTACACCCCCTTGTCACAGTCCTCCACGGACTCGCGCTCCCACTCTAGTGCCCCCAGGTCCCCGCCAATGGTTTCCAGGCCGTACTCAGGGCCGTACCCACCGCCGTACACCCCACCGATCCCGCCGTACACGCTGCCAGACGACCCCTCAGAGCCCTCCCCGTCACCAAAGGACTCCAGCGGCGGCGTGGCTGTGGTGCTGCGCGCGTGCACTTGCATCTCGTGCAGCAGCTGCTGCTGTACTTGACTCAGCTGGTGCAGCAGCCTGCACTGCCCCAGACTGCTCGACCGCGGCAGGGGCAGGGGAGTAACCTCCGCCTCCCCAGTAGCAGTCGTCGCCGCCGCCGCCCTAGCAGCCATGCCACCGGCAACCCCCGCCGCGCCCCTATGCAACGGGCCGCCTCCGCCTTCCCCGCCGTACACCACCCCCGCGTCTCCGTTTCCGTACAGCTCCCACGGCCGCTCATAAAACAGCACCTCCTCGCTGCTACTCTCCGACCCCGGCGCTTCGACACACCCGCCGCTGCCGGCAGGCCCCTCGCAGAGTTGACCTACATCTGCAGCCGGCGGCCAGCCGACCTGGCCCGCGCCCAGCGGCTGGACCTCCACAGCAAACCCCGGCGAAGCGGGTGCCATGCGATGGGAATGGGAGGTCTCAGCAGGCCGCTGCCCCAGGGCCAGCCCCGCTGCCGTGGGGCTGCCCGCACCCATGCGTCCTCCCGCTGCGACCGGACTGGCCGTGCTGATGCTGCCCGCAGCCGCGCCGCCGCCACCTGCTGCGAGCACGGCCGCCCATGCCGCCAGGTCCATCACCAGGGGCGGCGGCGGCGCAGCCGCTCCTGCCCCCGGCAGTGCCGGTTGCGCCGGTTGCGCCTGAACCCCACCCGGCCCCGACACGCCGGCGCTCGGCCCAACCGCCGCGCCTCCGCTGTCCCTGGCGCTGCTCTCGCTGCCATGGCTGGCCCACTCGTCATCCTCGCTAACGCGGTGACCCTGCTGAGGCACGAGGCCGCGGCCCCGGCCCCAGCCTGCACCCTGAGCAGAAGCCGACACGTGCACCTGCGCCGCCTGCCCACGTGCCCCGTTTCCAGCCAGGTTGAATCGTGCCGCCTGCTGCTCCTCATCCTCCGCCTCAGAATGCCCAACCTCGTCCTCGGGAAACGTCTCCCCAGGCAGCATGACCCGGTGCATGTCGTGGCGCGGGATGCCCGCCAGCGGCCCCGTCAGCACCACATCCACGTCAGCCAGCGGCGTCGCCTCCGCACCCGCGGCCGGCGGCGGCGGTAGTGGCGCAGCCCACATCACCGGCACGCGGGTGCCGGGACTGCCGACGCCACCGCCCGAACGCCCCGCCGGCGACGTCAGCCGCGGCGACCGCGGCGGCTCGGGACTCTGCGCCGCCGCCGCCGCCACTGCCACTGCCGCCCGCTCCACTTCGGCCTCTGCCACCCTGTCCGCGGCCAGGAGCGGCTCCCGCGCCGCCGGCTCCTCCTGCGCGCGCGCATCCACCGCCGCCGCCAGCGCCTGCACCCAGTCGGCCACCAGCCACCGCTGCGCCAGCGGCAGGCCGGCCACCAGCCGCCGGGCGTGCGCAGCCATGACGTCCAGCTGTAGCTGCACGTGTGTAGAAGGGTTCCCGGCCGCGGCAAGGGCAAGCGAAGAAGTCACAGGCATGTCGACAGCCATGAGAAGGGGCTCGGGCTCTGAACGATGCATGCAACACAGAAACGCAGCTCAAGCCGCCCCAATACACACACAACAACGGCAGAGTGGCAGAGTGACACTTTCCTACGGTGACTGCCTGCTTGCCAGGGATAGTTTATAACACATTCCCGCACCGCGTCCGCTACACAACGGCGTGGCTTTGCATTTGCGCAGGCCAAGGCTCAGACGCACCTGCATGCTGTGCGCGGTGACCGTGTCCCCCGACGCTTGAAGCGTGCGCCGCATGCGCCGCATGTGGCACAGCAGCAGCTCCAGCAGCAGCACGCCCAGCGCCGGTGCCGCCCGCAGCCGCCGGCCCACGCGGCTGCACAGCGCCTCCACCAGCGCCACGTCAAACTCCTCCTCTGCGTCGGGCAGCTCGTCCTCCCCGCCGAACAGCTGTACGGCAGCAGCCCCGCCGTACTCCAGGGCCCCCGCAGAGCGCTGCAGGCTGGCCAGCACGGCCTCAAGCGCATCCAGCTCGTCCTCAGCCCTCTGCACCAAATCCTCCGCACTCTCATACTGCTCCGTTTCATCCTCCTCGGCCCCATACCCATACGAGTCCGCACCCCAGCGGCGCGCGCCGCCTCCGCCGGGCGCCCGCTGCTGCTCCGCGCGCTGCTGCGCCGCCGCCAGCAGCTCGCCCCACTCTAGGCGCGCCGCCGCCAGCGCCGCAGCCGCCAGCCGCAGCCGCTCGCCGGGGTCGGCCTCGTCGGCGGCGGGCAGCTGCGACAGCGCCTCGGCAATGTGCGCCTCCACCTGCACTCATTATGCGACACAGGGAGTGCAGGTTACCCTCTTCCGTCAGCGCGCGTGCTATTGCCGTGGCTGTTCCAGTACCCGTTTACTGAAACTCAAGCTATGGCGACGTTGCACAGGGAATGCGGACGTGATATCGACTGAGTAGCAGCATG
Organism: Chlamydomonas sp. KOR1; assembly: GCA_036984285.1. Classification (NCBI taxonomy): domain Eukaryota; kingdom Viridiplantae; phylum Chlorophyta; class Chlorophyceae; order Chlamydomonadales; family Chlamydomonadaceae; genus Chlamydomonas; species Chlamydomonas sp. KOR1. The sequence goes on from BQMZ01000368.1 coordinate 44,911, forward strand.
CCAGGGGTTTGGGCACGAATGCGCGGTCGCGATCCGCGCAACAAGCATCACAGGACGAAGAGGCAGGGCTCGTTGTAAAGCGACAAGCAGGAAGTTGGCAGACCGCACCTCCGGTTGGGGGACGCCTTGTAGCAGCAACAGGGCTTGCCGTTACCGCCACAGAGCCGTATTAGCAAGTCACACGCGCCTAGCTTGCTTACTGCTGTTACCGGAAGGACAAGCTTTGGGCCCTCGTGGCCCTAACCTCCCCATCATCCCTCTGGGGTAAATGTGTTCATCATCCCTCCAACCCCAAAATCGCGAAACAATGTATCTTTACCTTTTCTTTATCAATTTGAGCAGGGTTTGTTAACACTTACCTCTGCCAGCCCCACCAGCTCCACCACCTCCGATACGTCCACATCTAGCAGCCGCGTAAGCAGCTTCCTCGGGGGCAGCAGCAGCACCCGCGGTACGCCCCCGCCGCTGCCGGCCCCCGCCGGGCCCCACAAGCCGTCGTCCTCCGAGTCCGAGTGCTGCCTGGGGTGGGGCGGCGGCTGCACGACGCGCGGCGCAGAGGGCAGCAGCGGCCGTGGCCCACTGAACAGCGCAGCCACGGCCTCCACCAGCGCGTCGCCCACGCCGCCCGCAACGCCATGGTACCCCTCGCCCAGGGCACCCCTGGCTTGGAAGCCGCCGCCAGGGGGCCCAGTGCCCGTGGCCCGGCCCTCACGAGCCCCGGGGGCGCCCAGGGGGATGTCGGTGACACCCGCCTGGTGGGGGTGCTGCTGCTGGTGGCGGAGGCCCTCCGATTCTCCGCCGTACGGCCCACGGGCGGTCGCCCCCGCAGCCGCCACCCCGAGCCCCGCCCGCTGCGTGATCCCTGGCGCGCCCAATCCATGCAGCGCGGCAGCACCCAACCCGTCCCGGCTCCCCCGTTCACTCCCGCTGCTGCTGCCGTCGCTGTCCTTGCGGCTGCTTCCAAAGCTCCCGCTGCTGCTCCCTAGCCGCACGCGCTCCGCCTCCTCCTGCCTCTTCCCCCCCTGCCCATGCCTCGAGCCCCAACGCCCCTCCCTCCTCCTCCTGCCGTACAGCTGCTGGCGCTCCTGTTCCCACCTCGCCAGCTCCGCCGCCTCGACCTCCGCGTGAGCCCGCCTCTCCGTCCCTCGGCCCCGCCGGCCCTCATACCACGACCGCTGCTGCTGCTGCTCCTGCTGCCTGTGCAGGTCGAACTGCTGCTGTATCGCGGCGGCCCACCCCGGGAGCACAAGGAAGGTCTGACGCGCCGCAGCTTCCAGCTGCTTCCACAGCATCTGCTGCTCCTCAGCCCGCTCCCGCTCGCGGTTCCCCCGCCTTTGCGGCCCCGCCCATGCCCTCATGCCAGGCCCGTTACCCTCGCCCTTCTCATCCTCCGTGCTCCGGTCTCTAAGCCTTCCCTCCTCGCCCTCCTCCGGCCCATCGTACCCCTCCCTCGCACGCTCCTCATACGCTTCCCCCCTGTCCTCCTCGTCGCCCTGCCCCAGCAGGGCAAGGTAGCGGTCCAGGAGCAAGTCGCCTGCGGCACGTGTGCACACACAAGCGTACAGACGGGGGAGCACGAGTGCGTAATCGTTCGGGTTGAGGCGTCAACCATTTGGCAGGCAGGACGGCAGGCCGCTCGGCAGCTCAGGTGGAGGACGCGTACGGTAGGCGCGTGGGATTGAGGGGACGCGTGGAGTGCTTCTAGTACAGCCGTCTGCCCGAGCGGTTGTGCACACTCGTTTTGCAGGAAAGCCGAAACAGATGAGGGATCCGCGCCAACGAAGTTGACGCGCAGTCACTGCTGCCATCCTCTCCCGCAGCAGTGAAAAAGTTAAGGATTTTGAGGGGTGTTTTTCTTGTGACAACGCAGTTATAAAGATGCGGCATATTACTGTGCTTATTACTCTGACTTTTCCGGTTGGGGGGGCCCCCCATAGAGAGTATTCCTTCCGCTGCTCTGTGGTAGCCTTAACCAGCCCATGAGCGCTGGCAACTAGCCCGCATAACAAGCGGTACCTCGCTACCTCCGTCCAGTCAACCACGTATACTTGCCACATATTCGTTTCTTGTGCCAAACGACTCCACAGCACACAACGTACATCGCAAGGCCGCATGGCTCTAGCCGCTGCTTCCCAGATCCCTTATTCTTGCCCCCATGCGGCCGCCACACCATTGCCACCCCTTCCTCGTCCGTCGTCCCCATCCAGACCCTTCCGCCTACGGATCCTCCACCTCCCATCCTTGCTCCTCCTTCTCTTCCTCCGCTGCGCTCTTCCTCATCCCCCTCCCGACCGCCATAAGCCCGCCTTGTTGGGACCTAGCTGCGCCATCCCCTGCGGCCGCCTTGGGTGGCCCACCACGTGGGCCTGCGGCCCGCCGTAACAGCTTTGACCCCCCTTCGACTTTCCTTATTACTCCGTTCCGGAGCCCGAACCATCTATTTATTACTTTAAAGTAATACATTAACCCTAAACTTTTTCGTTGTCCCGCAGGCTACGCTCCCGCAGACCCTTACCTAGCGACGGGTCTCGGACCATGGGCATGAAGGCCACCTGCGGCGGTTGGCATGGGGCAGTGGCAGGGTCCGAGAAACATGACATGCAGCTCCGTACATCAGCAAACTGCGCCGCGCGTCAGCAAGGAATGATACTTAAGGGGTGAGGGGCAACGCTGACGTCAGTGCGCGTCGCCTGCGCCCTTCTCCGTCGCATAGCCTGTCATGCCGCCCATGAGGCACCCCTCCCTCCACCCTCGGTGCAACACAGTGCTGCAGTGCCGGACCACGGACTGACAGCCACCGCACACAGGCATACCCCCCTGCCCCCTCCCCTCCACCCAAAATGTCTGCTTACCGTACCAATACTAATTTCGCCTCGCGATACTAGTACTTTGCTTTCCTCTCCACCCCCCCCTGCTACGCACTGCTGCACACACAGCTAATACCAGGGCAGTGTTTCCGTTGTCACTCACCAAAAGCGGCAGCAGCGGGCCGAGCGGCTGTCGCTGCTGCTGCAGTTGTCCCTGCTCTTGCCCCCGCCATTGCTGGCCCCCGCCGTCTGCCGCCCGGCTGGCGGCCAGGGCTAACACGTGGCACTGCAGGTCGGGCCGGGCGCCGCGCGCCAAGAGCATCTCCACCCCTGCAGGGTGCGTTGGACAGGGCACCACACGGCGCAACGGCATTCAGGCCAGGGAGGTAAACGGTGCGCCGGTGCTGGCATGGGTGAGCATTCATGCGCGGGCTAGTAAGCAGCTATAGCGCTGATCGCTACGGGTGAGGAGTGGAGGAGGGGTGGCCTCCTCTGCCCGTTCTGCACAACGGTTGGTTTTTTCCCAGTTTTCACCTTGGCGATTGACACTAGCCGCGCCGCTTCTCTCCCAGTTGTCACCTTGTGATTAACACTAGACGCGGCGCTGCTCAACGGGAACGACCAGGCTAGACCGACGCGGCGCCCATCCTCGATTCACATGCGCTTATATCGCCTAGCCCTGCCCTGTTGTCCAGCCAACCGGTTCTTGCATGTCTCAATGCCGCTGCGCCTTGCTAAGCCCTAGGCGCGCCCAGCGTGCCCCCGTCCCCATCCAACCCCACGTGCATGCCAGCTTGGACCAGTCCCTCCGCAACCTCCCTTCCGCATGCCCCTTGGCACCGCCCGCCTCGACCCCGCCGTACCTCTCCTGGACAGGTGGCCGTCTGGGTGCACCAGGTAGGCCAGCAGCAGCCCCATGCCCCCAGAGCAGCCTGGGGGCACCCGGGCCCCCACCCCTGGACCAGCACCGCCCCCGCTCCCGTTGCCGTACTCCCAGTCCTCGTCGTACTCGTCGTTGCCGTACTCCTCGTCGTACGAATAACCCCCGTTCAAGGCGTGCGGGCCGGCCAGCAGCCCCAGCGGCAACACCACGTCCGTGTCGTTGACATCCAGGTACGGCTCGTACGGCAGCGTGTCGCCCGCGCCGGCGCCGCCTCCCGTAGCATTCGTGTCGGAGGGGGCTGCCGCGGGCGAGGGCCGAACGGCACGGTCCAGCAGCTGGGCGATGAGCTCGGGGCGGCTCATGAGTAGGTACAGGTTGGACTTCAGCCACGCAGCTGGAGGGATGGCAGGGCAGCGACGGCACAATCAGCCAACCAAGATGGGTCATGGATGCATGCTTACGGCCTAGGCCATAGCACGCAAGGCTTCGGTTCACGTCGCCGGAGGCCTCCCTGCAGCTCCCATTCGTCCAGTGCAAACTAAGAACAGCGCTGCCCCACTTGTCCATGCCTGCACCAACCAATGTTCCCGTACATTGCGCAAGCATCGCGGGCCGCGCCTACGTCGCCCCGACCCGACCCGCCCCTGTCCGCCCCTGTCCGCCCCACCCACCCACTGCGGCCTGCTCCCTGTGCCCCAGCGCCGGGTGCTCCGTCAGCGTGCGCAGCACCACGCCCTGCGCCGCCGTGGCCTCGCGGTCCGCGCTGCCGCCCGCCCGCCAGCGGGGCTCGCGCCATACGGCCCGCAGGCGGCGCAGCAGCAGGCAGCGCGAGAGCGGCAGCGAGGGCAGCGTCAGGTCGGGGTAGTACCTGTCGCAGATTGGGGCGCGCCACAAGAGGCGCACGGAGCAGGGCAAGGTTAGCTGTGGAGCCGTGGGGGCAAACTCATGTCGTGCGCATCAGCGCGGGGGCGGGCGGGGGGATTAAGCGGTCGGAAGACATGGAGGGTGTTAACCGCAAAGCGGCAAAGGGGAATCGGAAACAGTCGGCCTGCATAGAGCGAGGTTAGCGGCTGCAACGGAAAGCAGGAAACGACTAATTACTTACCACCTGCTACGTACCGGCTGGGTTCTCTGCTGAGGCTGCGGCTGAGCACAGCGTCGTGCTGGGAAACGCGCTGCTGACAACCCGGAACGCTCGCTGAAAGCTGACTTGTACTGAATGCACCCTCATGCCTGTTGTCCCACGACGGTGCAAGCCGGCACAACGAACCCGCGCCCACCCATGTCAAACGGCCTCACCTGGGAACAAGGGCGGACGTGGATAAGGGGATCAGTAGGAAGGGTATGTTGAAAAAGGGGAAGAGGTGCAGAGGGGTGGAAGGACGTGCGGGTCAGGTGACACAAAAAGTAGGAGGGTGGGGGCGGGGGGCGATGCGCCCGTACGGCGAACAAAAGCCGCTTGGCGCTACATTGCAGTATCGGAGTGTACACGTGGCTTCACAAAGATGTTGCATGCCACGACCCAGCCACGACCTGCCCACCTCCACAACAGGCCCAGCAGCTTGTGCGCGCATGGCTGCCGTACAGCCGCGTCCACAAACTGCTCCAGCGCGCCCTCGTCCACCTGGCCGCCTCCCTGAGGACCTGCCGGCCGGCCCTGGGCAGCTGCACTTCGCCCTGCAGCCCCCTTTGCGGCCTTGGGACTTCTCCGGGACCCTTCCGCGGCCTTGGCAGCGCCCACGCTGGTGGCTGCCGGCGGCGGGTTCATAATAAAGGTGCCATGCTGGATGAGCAGCTCTGGTAGGGGCATGTGCGTGGGCACGACAGCCAGGTTAATTCCTGGTCATCTTGAACGGGTAGCACGCTCAGGCCAGCGACATGGCAGGGCGTGTGTAAATCTACGTCGGCTGTAGTACCTGTATGAGGGCACAGGTAGCCACACCCACGCCCACGCCCTGCGCCCCCAACGCACCTATCGCCTCCACCTTGCGCTGCGGCGACCAGTCCGGCAGCTGCAGCACTTTGACCGTCACGTGCGCGCGATCGTCGGGGAGCGTCCCCGACAGCACCGTGCAGTTGAACGTGCGGCAGCCGTGAGACGCAAGCACCTGCGCAGCGGACGGCATGCAGCGGCTCCAGTGGTATGCCTTCCGCACCACCTCACAACACGCAAACAGCGCCCCCACGTGAGGTGAGGGACTCAACCACACGTCCTCTGCAAGAAGTGAGGGACAGGAGAAGACTCCAGCTGCCACCATTACGCCCACACCTCGCCGCCTGCATCACCACCCTGCCCTCCCGCTTCCCCTTTCCCTCCCTGGCACCTGCAGTACCGCAAGCTGCTCCTGCGGAGTGGGCTTGGCGCACAGTGCGGCTAGGGGAGCGGGCAGCCCACAGTCACTGCAGGCGTCCACGCATGCGCCTGAGCGCAGCAGCAGGTCGATGATGGAGCTGGAGGCGCCTATGAAGCAAGCGTACACCAGCAACGGGACGTCGGGCTGCACGCCGCCCGGCAGTATCCAGGTCGTGCCCTGAAACCTCGCAGTGTCCTCCACCAAAATGTTTGGATTGAGGCCCGAGCGGAGGGCCGACTTGAGCCGGGGCAGCTCGGCGAGCAGCGCATCGACGCTGGTTGGTGTGGCCGCACTGCGCCGGGGCTCTTCTTTCGTTTGCCAACGATGCAGCATTGTACCTTGCCGACTTGTCATGGTGCAGCAGCAACAAGCGCTGTGCGAGCTGGGTTATTGAGCGCAGCACGGTGCCCGTTGTGGGTTTCGGGAACCCGGTCGGGCCCGAATCGGTTGACACGATTATATGATTGCTTACGTCATCCAGCAGCATTTCTATTGTATCTACTGCCTCGCTGTCGGCCAACAGAGTGTCTCGCTTGTTTCGGCAGCAGGAAGCACTCACAGGGTGCCATGTGAACTATGCAAGGTGTTCAAGATCATACTGCTAAAGTTGAAGTCCAGCTGACCCGCAGCCTGGCGCGATAACAGCACGGAGCTTTAGCGTTCGCTGTGGCAGCCTAGATCAATCATACGCCTAATCATGCAAACCGAGCTCACAATATGCGGTACATAATCGTAAGACTTTTGAATGCATACTTGTCCTGATGGAGCTTTATCGGTGTAGGTAGGCGAGGGGGGCTTTCGCGGAGAGGGACCAGCCCAGCGACAGGCTGGGCTGTCGCGACGCATGCCACGCATCTGCAACCGGTAATTTAGCACAATACACCCTTGTGCCCTTGAACTTACTCGTGGTGCACCTGGAGCCGACGAGCGTTGTCCGGGCTCCGTCCCATGGGTCCGCTGCGTCTTTCTGGCACATGCTAATTGCCCTCGTCCAGGCGCGTGCTGCATGCGAAGCGCGGGATCACATCCCCTGAGACAGTCCGTGGGAGGCCCGTGGGTAACGATGGAGGAGAAGCGAACGTGTTAGCCGGGAGGCAGTAGTGCCCAAGTCCCCCGTACAGCTGCCTTGCATCCGGTACTAATGGGCAGAAGGGTGGTGTTGATCTCCCCTGATTGCTTGGGAGCCATGACGGGTGCTGGACGGCCAGGAGCAGCTCTGTGAAGGGAATCCGAACTGTGAAGCCATACACACATATGCGGAGTGCCTGCACATTTGGTACGTACTTGTACATGGGATGGCACCGGCAACACAGACGTGACGATCACCTTTCCGGACCAAACTCAGTAACAATTGATGACCATCGTTTCAGGGAACAGGGGGCAGTTCTTCCTATCCTCCCTTCTGCATGTCCGCGGATGTAAGGGGTGGATGCCCTGGGGCGCAATGGGGCCCACCCCAACCCGGACTCCTGCATTTCGTGTTGACCTGACCCTGCCTGACCAGACCTGACCTAACCGTGCTCTTTGGCATTGAGGCATCAATGAGGTAAATGACGGGGGAAATCCCTTCCCCTGGCGCCAATGGAGTTGGGGGAACGATCCTTACTGGTCCACCTCAATGCCTTCGGGTGTTTCAAACATGGCTGTCGCCAGGAGCTGACTACTGCGACAGAGCTCTGCACTTGCTACAAGCCGAGGAGAACATGAAATAATACACCCAGGCTGCGGACCGCAGCTGCACCAACCTCCTGCAGCAACAACCACATTGATACGGCACGGCAGACCACTGACAGCTCGCTTGGCACTCTATTGTCTATTCAGGCTAATAGGGTAAGGAGCTTTGCAACCCAAAGCGGCGGACCTTGCGCAGTGTGCTCCCGTGAAACTGGTGGCACGCCCGTTAGCTAATCGGGCCTCACGCAAAGAAGTTCTGCCGTTCTCGTTACATCCGCTGTTAATAGCCCTCAAAGGTAAAGAGGGCCGTAGGAGGCGGCCCGCTTGCTCAACAAACCAAGAGATGAAGTGAGGCCTTCCCTGGGTGGGAGGGCGGGCTCTCGCTGAACAAACGAACAAGATACCACCGAAAGCGTAGCACACGCCACAAGTGCAAGCCGGGTTGTACGACAAGGCTCCCGGCCCTAAGCTAACCTCGCAATTGCTCTGCTATGCTCCCATTAGCTAATCGGGCCTCACGCAAAGAAGTTCTGCCATGTGAAAAGATAATTAGCGGTTGAAGTACTGAACCGCGAAAGGGGCGACCTGGCGGGAAGCCAGGGGACCGAAAAACGCAGCGGTAGCCCCAGATGCAACCACCCCATGTCCAAGTAATGCTCACGCAGCGCACGCGAATTGGCACTCCAGCCACCGAAGCTCTCCACTACCTCCATGGGCACGCCAGCGGCACGTGCAGCCGAAGCCCCACCACGACGCAAACTGTACAAAGTGTGCACGTTGACCAGGTGTGCGTGACCGTATCTACGCAAAACATTGTGAAACCAGGACTCTGCCTGCGGCGTAGTAAGCGCCGCGGCCACAAGCGGCCACCTGGGCGGCTGTAGCGCCTCAGGGCCTCTGCCACAGACGGCACACCAGAAATAGGCAACTGCAGGACAGGCGCTTCATGAGGCTGCAACACCTTCCCTTTCCAGCTAGTGGGACGGTACTGGAAGACCGTGTGCTGTGCAACCGACACCAAATTCCACCAGTCAACTGACAGCAAAGATGCAGGCCGAAGGAAAGTGCAAAACGACAACACCACAAATAACAGCTCAAGCAAGTGCTGCACATTAGTTGCCAGCGGCAGGCTGCAGCACAGGGACAAGGCCACGTCCGCTGAGAAGGCTAGCACCAGTGGCGCCGGGGGCGCGACATGCACCTGTAAGCGCTGCCAACCCGCGTAATTAGCAAACAGAGTGTTGTCCGTGCTGCACGGCTTAGGGTGACCGAATAGTTCATGCAAAGTGTTGACAGCACTGAAGTACGGCTGTGCGGTGCTAGCCTGCACTGTGCCACGCGATGCCAGGTGCTGTGCCCACAGGAGCCCCGTGACGCTGCAAGCAGGCAAGAACTCCAAGTCTGCCTCAACACAAAAACGAATGAACTGTGCGATGTGGGACGAATACGACCGCCACGTGCTGCTGCTAAGCGAACTAGTAATGACCTGCGCAACCTGCTCCAGACTTCCGGACAGGGCTTCGTTGTACTCCGAACCTAAAACACCACGCAAATGCGACACCATGTGCTGCACTACCTGCTGTGGTGCCCCCGCACGACCTACATCTAGGGTGAAGCTACGCACCACTGGGCGAGTTTGCCTTGCTCTACTGAACGCCCAGCTCACCAGTCCACTCGAACCGCGACCACCTGCCACCGCGGAGGCGGTAGGTAGGAAGCCGAGCCCCCTAGCCCCGGGGCGAAGAGCTCCGTGCTGCTGGGGAGGAAGAGGATGTGCGTTGCTATGGCCATGAGCTCCCGCCACCAGGCCTGCGCCGGCCAGAAAGGGACCACCAGCGTAGCCGAAGCACGCTCCTCCCGCAGTTTCTGCACCACCGCCAGGAGGAAATCGGGTTGGTAAGGCGGGTTGCCGTAATTGTTGGTTGGAGCCCAGGGCTGTTGCAAGCTGTCGACGCCAGCTGTGCCGGGGCAGTAGAAACGGCTGTAAAACCTGGGCAGCTGCGCGTTAGCGCTGGTAGCGAAGAGGTCCACGTCGTGCGGGCCGAACATGCTGTCCAGCATGCTGAAGAAGCGCGGGTGCAAGCGGTAATCGTCGCCGTCGATGAGACGCGACGCTGCGTCCGCTGGGTTGCTGGCGCTGTCCACCCGTTCTACTTCCAAGATGATCGAATGCAGCTGCAAAAACTCCCACAATAACCGGTACTCTGCGTGCAGGCGGGGGGAGCGCGACGCTCCACGACCCAAAACCGCCTGCGTGCACGTGTTGTCCTCCATGATCAACACCACGCGGCCCTTAACGTAGGGCAAAAAAGAATGCAAAGCTAAACGAACCGCGCGGAGCTCCTTCCAGTTGATGTGCTCGCCAACCTCCTCGCTGTCCCAGTAACCACGCGCCACCTTTCCGTTCAAGACCGCACCCCATGAGTGGCCTGACGCATCAACAGCCAAACGGACCGAAGCTGGACCAACATTTATTGGTGCGGAGCAGTGCTTTGTGGGAATGTCTGCCCACCAGTTTAAATCACGAAGGGACGCGCGCGACAGACGGACTTTTCCCGACCAGCGACCCGGGACACCGGCCAAGTCGGTGTATAAGTTACGCAAGAAAAGCGACGCAGGGGCCAGCGCCAATTTCACACTCTGCGCAAACCCACAAAACTGAGCCAGGTCGCGCTTCTTCACCTTGCGCGCATCCCCTTTCGCCGTAACACGCAGCCCAATCGCCAGCCGCTTCAGCAGCAGAAGCTTTTCCTTAGGCACCTCGAAAGTGCCTTCCACCGCGTTGATAGTAATCCCCAAGTGCTGCACGGACTGAGACGGTTCCCACACACACTTAGTAGGATGGACAGAAAGGCCCAAGAAAGAGACCACACGCTGGATCCAAGCCGCCCCAGCCACAGCAGCATCACGCGACTCAAAGACAAACAAAAAATCATCCAAGTAAGGCAACACGCGAACACCTGCCTTGGCTTGGCGAGCACGCTCCGACGGGTAGAACTCGTGCGGGGGCGGAGGGCAGGGGCGCCCTCTCCTGGTGGCCTGATGGGATCTCTCCAGTAACGAACCACGTTGCGCATGACCTTCGTGAAGTAGTAAGGACTGTTCAACCAACCGAAAGGCAACGCGCGCATCTGGTACAGTACACCACAGAAGCGTAAAGAATTTGCGGTCTGCAGGACGGATGGGCACATGGTAGAAAGCGTCCTGCAAATCCATCTTGACCATCCACGAGTCCTTGATGCCCAGGTGCCGCAAGACCTTGAGGCGTCTCGTAGCGACATTTGTACTTGCACGGGCGACGTACATGCGCTTCAAATTCACAACCACACGCCAATTCTTTCCCCGGGCTTAGGCACACAAAAGCGTTGCAAATGTGTGATGGGTTGGGCCCGCTCACACGACTGATGGCACCCAGAGCCAGCGAGGCTCCTCCACATCAAACCACCACTTACGCTCTTCACCGGACACCGGAAGTGGGTCGGCTTC
>BQMZ01000369.1:0-273003 GCA_036984285.1 Chlamydomonas sp. KOR1
AGCCCCAGCTCCATGTCACCCTGGCGTCCTGGTGCCCACCTTTGCACCCCGCCCTGTCCCCTGACCCCTGGGGCGCCTTGTCTTGTGCACCCGGGACCCCTGCTGCACCTCTGCCGGCAGCATGTCCCCATCACCCACCACATCAACCACCACATCCTGGCGAAGTGGCCCCGCCCTCTCCTATCCCCCTGACCCACACCTGCCTTCGTACGCGACACAGGCACCACCTCCCAGGCGCTGATCAAGGAGCAGCCGTGGCTGCAGAAGCACCTGTCCACGGTGGCCTCAGGCATCGCCATCGTGGTGGGCGCGCTCATGCTGGCGGCAGGTATGGGCATGGAGGTGCCCTTCTTCTCCTAAGCAGGTGCAGGAGGAGGGCTTGAGCTGCCCGTGCTAATGCTTCTGGAGCATGGGCTGAAAACGGGCTGGTTACCGGCGGCGTGGCTGGGCGTGAAGGTGAGGCGTAGGAGACAGACGGGCGGAGCGGAGCCTGTGCGTGCAATTGGCGCTCGGGTCAAGCAGAGCGGGCGAGGGCTGGAAGAGCCCTTCTGATCGTAAGCCGGGGGAGAAGGGCAGTGGCAGCTTGGGGAAGCGGCAGTCATTTCGGGCTGGAGGAGGGATACCGCAGAGTTCACAGACTGCTTGGAGCAGAGGGCACCGGCTGCGTGCAGGCGCTATCTTGTGAGACGATCAGCTCCAGGGGCGTACGTGTATTGACGTATGCTGACGATTGGCCTAGGGCTGGAGGTGCTGTTGTTGTCGTACTGGCGGGACATCGGGCGTCCTCCGGGCGGAGAAGCATAATGGCAGGGAGATGAAGAGTTGCACGGCCCTCTCGTGCATGGGGCGGCCTTGCTGAGCTGTCTTGGGTGCTTGCCACTCAGTCAGCCACGGCTTAGCGTCCTGATCAGGCGGAGGGCGGGGGTCAGTCATCCCCGGCGGGCAGCACCTCACCCAGGCTATCGCCCCACAGCATCTTTGGCAGACTGTGCGGGAGGCAGAACCGTGTCGTGACCATGCATGGGGCCTCCGTTGATGCGCTGGTTGGCTGGGTTGGTTGCAGGGAATGGACTGGTTGACTGATTGGGCGGGCGGCGGGCGGGCGGGGGGGACTCATGACTTCGGTCCCGCCAAAGCGGGGACCTTGGGGCAAGAGCTTAGAAGGGGACTATGTGTGCAACAGGGGTTTACGGGTGTGCCGGTATGCATATGCGAGGCGGGTTGGCGTACAGTAATGCAGCAGGTATACGGTGCCGCGACGGTGCGGCACGTGCACGTGCGGGACATGCTGAGGCGCCGGTATCGACATGGTACGAAAGGGATGGCGGGAAGGGACAGCCTACCAAGCACGGCCATTGCCGTGTGTGGCTGCTGGTGATGTGGGGCTGGGTGCCGGTTAGTGGCGGGCAGGATGACGGTTTGACGGTCAAAATGTGAGGCCTGTGTGATGACCAAGGGCTAGACATAGAGACGCAGAGTGCTCGCTGCGTCGCTGGCCGAATGGGCGATGCTTTGTGCTGCGTCGCTCAGGCCAGGGCAGCCTTCTGCCCTTCTCCAGTGATGGGTCTGGGGTTTTGCGGCCTCACGCCGCTCATGGTTCCGGCCGTGTTTGCCCCACCTGTAACAGGCGAAGCGGCTGTGTTCGGGCACGCTTGCGGTTCCGCGCGCGTCACATGAAGGGGACGGACGCTCGGGGTCTGATTTGTGGGCCCAACATCCTGATCGTCTGTCTCATCGCTTACCCGGGGCAAGGGAGGGCCAGCGTGCATGGGCAACGAGCGTCTGATTGATGACGTGTTACACGGGTACTAAGCCGGCTTTTCAGCACGTGAGCCTCCGACTGTAACAGCCGCAAGGGCCTGCATCCCTGCAAGCTGCATCAGGTCGATGGGTTCTGTCCCTGATGGCACATTCAGAACATGGTAGCTTCGTTCGCGTTGCGTTCCACAGATGCCAGCTAGGACACTTACAGCGCGTCGTCATCTCGTCAATCACCTCGGACCATAACACGCCAGCAGCAGGGCGGAGCTAGGCATGGGTACCGGTACACAGCTGCTATGAGGGGCGTTGATCAAGAGTGAGACACTGACAGGGCCCAACACCCAGTAATCCAGCATCAGCAAGCACCAGTAGTATTACTCGCATGAACCCCTGGGCCATTTTCCTCCACCAGGGCCAGGGCCGACTACCGTATAAAGACATAACAGGTGCACGGGATTGCCTGGGCAAGAGGGGGCCCCCACCCGCCGCCCCTTTCTAGTCACAGCCAGAAGCCAGCCATGCGCTGGCTGACATTAGTGATTAGTCAGCCCAGGAATCGGTCATCACTTTCTTACAAATGCTGCCGTGCAAGGCCAGGACACAGCAGCTGCCCCACGTCGGCGACGACACGTTGGTCGCAATGCCCAATGGCCACGTGCCTTAATGATGCTTCAATACCTGACAGCCTGAGCGCAAGGCCTGGGCGCATATACGCTGCGTTGTAACAATCCTTGTGTACTCCTGGCATAGTGGCCCCACATGTGTCGTACTGGCCCTGGCCGCAGCCCCTGGCCTTCCACGCGTACCTTCCACGTGCCATGCCTGAATGGCAGCTGCCTCACGGAGTGCCAAGACAGCCGCCTACAGCAGCCTCGCACTTGCAAAGCATTAGAGACACCTGCAGCTGCTGCGTTGGCGCCATGCCTCCCAAAGTTGCACAAGGTCGCGGTCGAAGCTCCGAACAGGTGAAAGGCCTACCCTGCACCATCGTAGCAGCATCAACGGCAGCTGCTGCATCGCCTTCGATCTACAGCCCAGCAGCCTCACCCCTGCACCTCGCGCAATGGCAGCAAGGAACTGCAGCAGCTGCTGCATCGCCGTAGCCCACGGCCCACAACAGGTGCTCAGCCCTGCAGCTTGCGCAGCAGCAGCAGCTGCACCACCGCCGCAAAGCCGCAGGCGGTGGCCCCCCACGCGGTGTCCGCGAGCGCCAAGCCCCACGTCCAGCGGGTCAGGATGGACAGGTTGGTGAACTCTGCGGGACGTGTATTAGCAGAGGGCGTGTGTTCGCAGGGCGCTGCTGCAGCAAGGCGTGCCGTCCAGCACCACGGCGCAGACAGGGGAAGTATGTAGGTGCGCGAGCGTTTTGTTTTTGTCTGGACCACCTGCCCCAGCGCAACCCCAGGCCCTAGCACCAGCAACCTGTACAGAGAAGCACATCACGAAATGCATTACGTATTGGGTCCGGGGTGCTGGCACAAACTCGCATCATCGCCGCTATTATACGGTCTGCTAAACCCAATACCGGTACCCACCGTAGCAGCCGTAGATGCAGAGGCCCAGCAGTGCGCCCTGGATGGCGGGTCAGGGAGGGGACACGGAGAGGAGCACCATAGCGTTGGTGAGCATCATTGGTAACGGAGAGGATAACAGAGTCCCGGTGATGGTGGTACTCAGCCAAGACAGAGGGGAAGACGGTGGCCCTGGAGCAGCTGTACGTCTACGGTTAGACATGTTTTTTTTCTGTGGAAAGGTTTACAGGTGAAGAGACGGGAGAGGACAGGCCAGCGGGACCTCAAAGCCCGACCAGCACAGGCAAGCACCAACACCACAAAACGTCCAAACCCAGCGCACCCCGGACTGCAAAAAGGGAACACGTGGTGAGTATCAGGTCTTCATTCGGACTGCTGGGCTGCAGGGCACAACCCGAGCAGCAGCAACGCTGCAACCTCTCACATGGCACGTGCACGTGCTGCCATGCCTGCGCCCAACTCATACCGCCTTGTCAAGCAGACATCCCCGTGGTCCTGTCTGCCAGGCACCCAGAGAAATGGCCATTGCCGACGGGGAGCTCTGTCGAGTTACTTTGGAGGGAGTTCACCATTGCCCGACGCCTTCAACCCCCCAGCCCCGAGCGCTGTGCCACATGAAATAACACCATGCTGTGCTACACCTACAGAAGCATTCAGGAGTTCACGGTATGTGTTAAAGGGGTGCCGATATGCGCTGCAACCCACCTGTCGCAGGGCCACAGCGACCGTTCGTGCTGTAGGCAGGGCAAACAGGAAGACGGCCCCCATGATGCACACCCAAGCCAGTGCGCCCGAGGCAGGGTCCCTGTGGAGTGGACAGGGTGCGTGGCCGGGGGCGGAGCTCAGAGAGCGAGTGACTGCAACTCAGCTTGGACCATGTGCAAAGCCAAGCCCACTCACGGCGTTTCGCGAAGCTCCGGGCCCAGCACGGCTTTAAACATGTTCACAGCTACCAGTGAAATCCATGCCACGTCGAGAAGCACGAAGGCGACAAGGGAAGGAAGGAAGACGAGCGCAACCGCTGCGGGGCGAAAGGCGTGCATATGGTCAATTTTTGCGCGCGTTTCGAGCTGCTGAACTTGTAGATACAGCCTATAGCATCATACAATGGTGCTCCCTGGTTGTCTCACCCTTCCAGAGCGGCAACGAGTGGTTAAACGGGGCCATGCTTGCGTTTTCCTCAATAGGTTGATACATCGAACGGTCTGTTGTGCGCTATCTAAAAAAACAGTAGAAGTGCAAGGATATTCTAGTGATGGTTAAGACAGAACTGGCTGGTTGTTCGGGAGCTGGCGTCATGGCCGTTAGGGGTTGGCGCCGGGTTGACGTAAGCGACATCGGCCCATCACCCAAGCCATGCTGCCTAGCCTCTGGGAAATAAGCATGCCGCACAAACAGCTCACCTGTACCGTTCTGGGATCAGGGGACTGACGCTGCCCCATCAGCGTGAGTCCCCTGGTTTGCAGTTGCCAGCAGGTCGCCTGGTTGCCAGCCAGAGCCCCGCTGAGTTCTAGGCAGGCTAGCCACGCTGGACACCCTCAGGGCGGCTGAACGCTGCCCCATGATAACGGCGTTGGAAGACGCTCGGTCTGCTGGAATGTAACTTGAGCCGCGGCATGAGACAGCCACGGGTTGTGAGCGGACTGTACTGCAAGGTAAGCTGTAATTACGGGCAGCGGTGGACAGCTAGCAGGTCGACACGTGCCTCGACGCTGGTCGACAGCTGCAGGGTGAGAGCTGCAATGGCCATAACAGAGTGACAACTTTCGGTACACATGTGAGGTCCTCGGTTACTGCTGGTACTCTGGCTGGTACCGCCAGAGACTGGCGGGTTGGAACGAACGCCCACCAGGTCAAACCCTAACAGGCAACTAGTACATAGGCAACAGCAAGCCAGGGGAACAACTTATAAAATCATGAATTTCTTACAAGGAAGAGCATGGTGTCGGCCGGTGCACCGTGCTCCGGCTGCTTGCCACAGTTCGCCCAGCATTCGAGGGGCCTCGGTACCAGCAGCGTCCTCCGGGAGGTATCTGGTAAATCCAGTGTATAGAGGCTGTCATACGATCGCTAATGCAGAGAAACGCGAGACAGGAAGAGGCCCAAGCGAATGGCGCGGAGAGGCCAAAGCAGGTAACGGAAGCACCAGTCGTAAGCTGCGCAGCCTGCTGGAGGACATACCGATGACAGCTTGAACATTATCCTTATATATGTCCAAACAGGATTGCCTCGGAGGGTAGGCGGCGTTGGCACCGGAAAGGGCAGCGGGGCTGGCGCCCGGCCCTCAGGCGCTGGCACTGGCCCAGCGGCCCCGGGGGGCCGGCCCCGGTAGTGCCCGCGACCTTGAAGAGCTGCGGAGCAGTGTGGAGCGGGATGCTCAGGAGTGGGCCAGAAAGGGGAGGCTAGGGCCATTTATTACCGCCTTCAGCAAAGTGGGGAAGGTGTGCACATGTTTCAACCGCCATGGTTACGGGAGGTGTTGCCCAGCTGCCCCACGGCTGTCAATTTGCATAGCGGTGCCTTGATCCGCTTGGTCCACTCGGCTTGCAGTGACTAAGCTGACATCTGGGACACCAACGTCTGTAGGTGTCGGGGTTCCGGTGCCGCAGGAGAGTCGCTAACGGCACCACCGCTGTTTTGGACTGTACTGTTCCGCAGCTCCCCGGCGGGACAGCCCAGCCAGCCCCAGGCGATCTTCAAGGCATGTGCCCCCAGCGATGCGCGGTGATGCAGTCCCTGTCCTCCGCCTACCTACCGCTGGTGCCGCTGCTGCATGAGCCCAAGTACTGCCTTATGCCGCTGTGGGCTGTGGCCAAGACGGGGTACGGCTGGGGCCAGGGGCAGGGGGACGACGTGCCGCTGGCGAAGGCGCTGTTGGGGCGGTTGGCGGAGGGAAAGGGCGCGATGCTGGCCAAGTGTAATGGCCAGTATCATTCCCAGCTGTGGTGGTCGCTGTCGGAGGCACCTCCAGGGGTTGCAGGAGGTCAGGGCCAGCTGCTGGCGGCCAGTGCCACGCGGCTCATGCAGATGGGGGCGCGGGAGCTGGGCCCTCAGCCCTGCGCTAACATCCTGCTGGCGTGCGCCCGGCTGCTGCCCCACGTGGCCATAAGCGACCCTGCCCCGCTGCTGCACCACCTCACCGGCTGCATGATGGAGGTGCAGGAGGGCGCGACCTCGCAGGAGGTCGCCAACACCCTGTACGCCCTGGGTCGGCTGCACGAGCAGTGCGGCCACGTGCCGCTTCCGGGGCACCTGCAGGACCTGGCAGCGGAGGTGGTGGGGCGGCTGTCGGGACAGGGAGTGGGACGCTCTGATACCTTCACTCCCCAGTGTGTGTCCACGATGCTGTGGGGTTGCGCCAAGCTGCGCTACGCCCACTCCGGGCTGGTGCCCCGCCTGGCCGTAGCTGCGGGGGAGGCTGCCAGGCGCATGAAGGAGCAGGAGGTTAGCAAAAGCGTGTGGGCTCTGGGCCGGCTGGTGGAGGCCGGGTGCCTGGACGGCAGCAGCGGCGTGCCGGGGGTGCAACGTCTGTCAGACGAGGCGCAGCGTAGGGCGCGGAGCCGGAGGGCCGCCTTGACCCCAGAACTTGACCAATATGCTGCTTGGTCTGGCGCACCTTCGGACGGCTGCGCATCCAGGGGTCTACAAGCTGGGCGCGGCGGTTGAGGCGCTGGCGGCTGACTGCAGTATGGGCCAAGGGTTCCAGGACTTCACGCCCCAGCAGCATTCCAACGCCGCTTGGGCCCTGGCCAAGCTGGGCTATGGTAGGCAGGCCTGGTTCGCCGGCTGCGTGGAGGCGGCGCTGCATCCGGGCTTCTATACTAACGCGGTAGGCCAGGCGTGGGGTAGCATGTGGTGGGCACTAGCGGCAGCGCGGCACCGCCCTACGACGCGCAGCTGCTGCTGTCGCGCACCGCCGATGCCATGGCCGCACGGCGCGGTCAGGCGCAGGAGCAAGAGTGCGCCATTACGCTGTGGGCCCTGGCCACCCTCGGGCTGTACGACAGGCGGCTTGTGGGCTGCCTGCCGGGCCGACTGACGGAGCTGGCTTTGGGCGGGGCCACAAGTGCGCAGGCGGTAGCCAACACCCTGTGGGCGGTGGCGGTCATGGGTCCAGAAATACTGTCCGCCCACATGAAAGAGGTGCAGGCGCTACTGCAGGAGGCGTCTCGCACTTGGCGGGAGGCCGATGGCCGTACTCCGTTCACGCTGGAGCAGTTAAGCCAACTGTTCCAGACGCAGTTGGAGCTGGAGGCGCACCCGGCCCCCGAGGTCCGGGCCCTGGCCGCCATTATGCAGGGCGCGACAGGTGGCAGCATGGGCAGCCTGGGCAGCGCCATGCGCGTGGAGGTCCGGCCGCATGTCGACCCTGACGCCGTTCGTGTGGTACAGGAGGTGGTGGCAGCACTGCTGAGGGTGCAGAGGGGGCAGCTGGGCAGCGACGGTGGTGCGGGGAGGGACTGTGCCGTAGTGCGGTCAACTACTATCGCGGCTGTGGTGGAGAGAGTTGTGGTTAAGGAGTTGGGGCGCTGGGTGGACGTGGAGGTGCGGATGGCGGGCGGCAGGGCGGTGGCGGTGGTGGTGGACCTGCACACAATAGCCAACCAGCCGGAGGTGCGAACTGGCGGCGTGAAGTTCCGCAACCGGCAGCTGCAGCGCATGTACGGCGAGGGCAACGTGGTGGGCGTGTCGGTGGGGGAATGGGACGCGCTGGGCCGGAATGCGTGGCAGCAGGAGGCGCTGCTGCGGGCGCTGCTGCGGCAGGGCGACGGCACGGGGGACGCCAGGTCCACAGCAGTAGCTGCAACAGGGGGCCTGCATGGGCGTGGCCGCGGCAGCCTCGGTACCGCCCGCAACGCTGCAGGTCCCAGTCATTGCATTTCCCGCGCCGCCCCAGCCTCTGGCCGTTCTCTTCGGCCGACTCGCCGGATAGGGTAAAGCCACGGCAGCCATGGCGGCCGAGGCGGGTGCGGGCGCCGCAGGGTCGAGGCGGTGAACGGGCAGGGCGTGTGGCTAGGGTGGGCGGGTGGAAGGTGAGTGCAGCTTTTGGGGAGGCGGGTTGCAGGCAGGGAGGTGTGGCTGCATGCACGCAGGGCGCGTGTCGGTGGGAGGCTGCTAATGGTGCCGCGCTGTCACAGTGTGCCGGACGGCTACGCACCACACTGCATGTCAGCCTGGGCAGGAGTAGGGCTGGTGGGGCGGCAGGGACCCTGCTCACTTGGCCTTGCGCTCTGGCTTTGCGATAAGAAGTGCTGGAGTGGCTGTGCGGGAGCCTGTCCTGGTATGACGTGCGCGGCCTGGTGGATGCATGCTGCTCCAGCGTCATGGCGACAGGGTAGGCTTGGGCCGGTGGCGGCAGCTTGCAGACGCGTTGGGCGTGTTGTCGTGACCTCACTGGTCTGCACTGTACCAAGGGTATGTGTGGGCTCGACATGCATTGCACAATAGTGGCAGGTACAGCTGGGTTCGAGTGGCAGGGGCGGAGGAGCAAGTGCGCATGGGCGGAGCTGCGTTACAAGGTACTGTGTGCTTCGTTTAAGCGGTTGCGTTCAACAACAACGACACACGTGGCACTTACCCATGAGCATGCTCGGTACTGCTGGTGCTTGACGTATTCCTTCTCTGTGCGTTGCTGGAGGTAGTACTGAAGTGCTGAAGTACTGTGTACGGCGTGTTTGCGGGGTTGCAAGTGGCCGGCTGCAGGTGATGTGTCCCACCTGAAGGGTCGGTCTGCATGGTCGCACATACAGATGCAGCACGAGTACTAGACGCATACCGATGCGGTTGAGGTGCAGCAGGTGGCAAGGCCTCGGTGTGCTGATGATACGGTTGACTGGTAGGTGGTTGTGCTGGTTCAGTTGCGTTGGTGGTATCGGTGCAGTTTTTTTTTTTTCTGTGGAAAGGTTTACAGCAGTAGTTCTAACAATGGTGCCCATTACCCCACGTTCATGCACGTGTCGGTACGGCAGTACGGTCCCTTCTGGGCTATTGCCTGGGCCTTACCGGCCTGTCAGTGAATCGAGTTTTTTTTGCGAGCAACATGGATGGAGCCTGCAGGATGGATGCCCGTTTCGTTTTGGGTTGTCATCTCTCAATGCAAGCCTGCGGCCCCGTGGCATGTACCGTACCGTGTCCCGCCCGTGCTCTCTGCGCCCACCGGTGAACGCCCTTGCTGTACCACACCGCAGAGCAGCCAGTTTCTTTGGCACCACTTGCCAGCAGTGGCGAGCGTCAGCCCCACCTGGCCCCACGCCTTTTAAGGGTGAATGAGGTGCATGCTGGGAAAATCCGTCGCCCTGACGCCAATGGATTTGGGGGAATAACATCCTTACTGGTCCACCACCCATTCCACGGGTGTTAAACTGACGGGAAGTGCACATGCGCAAGGGCATGTGCACAAAAAAAAAGGGCAACCAGGGGATAGGCCTGCACTGCACCTTACTGCTACTGGCCTCACCTGCTTCTCTGTGCCTGCCACCCTGCCTCTTCAATTTGCCTTTCACCTACGCGTGGCCTTTTGTGGGCTCCCTCCCCACCGTGCAAGGCCGCAGCAGTGCGGCAGGATGCAACTTGTGCCACTTGTGGAACAGGGGAGACCTGTATCTGCATATCCGCACCGGATGGCCACACATCCCATTTGCACTAGCGGTCAGGTTCTTGTTAGGCGATTGAACTGTATATCAGATGTCCGTCTTTGTTGTCATCTCGCACCGCGGCCCACATGCTACAGCGCAGCAACTTTGCAACCGATATCATCATCCAGCATGATGCGAGCAACCAGCAACCAGGCGAACTAGAAACATAGTATGGGACTGTTAAGACCATGATGGCAACTCGTCAAAACAGGTGAAACCCTGATGGCAACTTGCGAGGTCCGCACTTTTGCACTGCACGCTGCGTATAGGGACACTGACCTACATAAATCGTTGCTGGATTACTCTCTAAATGAGCTGTATCACTTTCCTCCGTTCTTGCAGTTAGCCGAGGCCTGCAACGGCCGCAGCTCCTGAAGAAGTTCACCATGCTGGCCCACATGAAAGCCCGTTTATGGAAGCCAAGGGCACTTGACCCAACGGTGGCCGTTGCGACCAGGGATAGCTACACCCTGCCCACCGAGCTGCGCCTGTACATCATATCGCTGCTGCCGCTCAACGACCTGGCTTTGGGCGGGAGGCTGGCTTTTAAAGAGGCTTCGCAGCATTTTAGCAAGGGGCATCACCGCACAGTCTTGCTCAGCCAGCCGCTGCCAGGCCATGTCATAGCCACCGGCCAAGCGCCTGCTGAAGCGGCCTTGCCGCAGCTGAACTCACAGCAGAAGCTGCAGCTGCTCAGCACAGCTGCATCTAGCGGCTGCTTGGTCAATGTGGAGCTCATGCTGCAGCTGGTGGAGCAGCAGCTGCACCCTACAACTCTGCACGCAGACCGCTACGGGTCAAGGCTGCAGCCGCTTCCCATCCTCATGTGTGAGGGCATGCCCCTCCCCGCGGCAACGTCAGATGTGGGGTCTGCGGCCGTGGCGTCTGGCCTGGCCCACCTGCTGCCCTCCCTGGCGCAGCGCTGCCCGGGGCTGCTGGACTCGGGGCGCACCCTGGAGGCGGCGGCGCGGCACTGCGACCTGGCGGGGCTGCAAGCGGCGTGGGAGGTGCTGGGAGGGCCGCTACGCAGCAGCTTGGAGTCCGAAGACGCAGATTGCCCACCAGAGATCTGGGACGAGATGCGGAGTTACTCGTTGGACGAGCGGGGCCCTGGCAACGAATGGCTACACGATTTGCTCCGCTCGGGCGCTGAACATGCGCTCTTGAGGAGCTACCGTCGGCTGGAGCACGTGCACGGCGTCTGGCGGCGCATGGCGGCTGCAGCAGCTGGCTCCTTCACGTCGGACTTCCAGGCCAAAGTGGAGTGGGTTCTGCACGTCAGTCGCGGCGCCCGCCGTCCTACTATGGGTGCAGCCGTGTGGGGTGCAGCGGCCGCCACAGGAGACGCGGCCCGACTGCGATGGCTGCACGACCGAGGCTTCAGGATTGACTCGAATGCAGCAGTCCACGCTGTAGTGCAGCATGCGGGGCTGGACTTTCTCCAGGGCCTGGAGGAGTGCGGCCACCTAGACCTCAAGCACGGCGTGTGCTCCTTTGCGCACACCGCTGCCACAGGTGCTGCCGCCGGCCCCTGCGACGGTGCCGTCAAGTTGAAGTGGCTGGCGGAAAAGGGGGTCAAGATCGGCACCTACAGCGTAGCCATGGTTGCAGCACAATACGGGAACCTGGAGGCATTGCAGCTGCTGAAGGGGCAGCCGTCCGCTTGCCAGCGTGCCTTCACATCGGGCGACGTGCTTGCAGCTGCCGTCCTTTACGGTCACGTGCCTGTGGCGTCCTGGCTAGCGCAGGTGGGGCCTCCCCTGGAGTACAATCACCGCAGCATGTGTCTGCGTGAGACTGTGCGGCGGGGAGACCTGCCCATGCTCAGGTGGCTGCTGGAGAACGGCTGCCACCGTCGAGGGCTCACACAAGCGAGGCTGTCCAGGTGGTGGCCAGTGGACACGGCGGCTGACAGAAGGCGGCTGGTGGAGGCGCTGCAGCTGGTGGCGGCGTGACGGCGCACGCTGTGGCACCCACTGGCCGCAGGAAGGAGTCCAGGCGAGCAGCTGCTAGGCATGGCGGTGGTCAAGCAGCTCCTGGCAGCGCCTACCCTGCTGCAGCTGCCGCCAGTAGGCGGCAAGCTGCTGTGACGTTTTTGCCGGTGTGCAGGCGGCTCCTGACAGCTGTGAGGCGGTGTCGTAGTGGGTTACCGAGCGGCACGGCCAAAACCGAGCATGCTGCGCTGGTGCAGCCATTAGGCGGGACCAGGGGCAAGCTAGCTTGCCTGCGGCCTCACGGGATGCTCTTGTGGTGGCTGCTGGGGTTGCCTCTGCGGGTGGTGTGGTGACGGCGGCGGCGGCGGCGCAGGCCAGCGGCCCCCTGCCTGTGCGGCGGTGTAGCATGGCGCAGCAGGGGGGTAGGCGGGGGTGCAAGCGAGGGGCCCTGGGAGGGGACAGCACAATGGCGCTACCGGCAGGGTAGGTAAGGCTGCAAGGAGAGCCTGCAGACGGCGAGATGCGTGGGCGGTGGGCTTGCAGCGGCCTCACGATGGTCGGTCGGTTGGTTGAAACGCACACGGATCTGCTTGGTGCTGTGGGCGAGGATGCGAGTGCGGCGGCTTTAGGACCTAGCTGATTCCAACTCGGTGTGGGGTTTGCGTGGGCAATGTTGGCACCGTACATCAAAGGCCTGTAGGCTCGGGATGCTTAAAACCTGGTGTTGGTGTTGGTGTGGGCATTGTTGGTGCCGTAGACCCGAGTGTGTCGGCTTGTAGGCCCTGGTACCGTAGTTGCACGGCTGCCGACAACTTGGGGTCAGGTTTGGCATGGGCAATGTGAGTACGGTAATCCCCCGTTCACAGGAGTCACACTGACAGGCGCTGCCCGAGTAGTGTGGCGCAAGTTGCTTGTGCGGTGCGTACCTGGGGCGTGGCCATGCAACGGATGAGTGTGCCTTGACATCGTCTGTGGGCCTATGTCAGCAGCATGCTACGTGCACATCCTGGGCTGCATGACACACACAGTACCCAGGCTTTCAGGTGAAGCTGGGCAAGTGGTAATGCGCATGTGCTGCTTTGCATTGCCTTGTGTAGTTGTACTTCACTGCCACATTAAGGATGGATGGACGGGTGTACCGATACTGTGGTAGCAGTTGGCATGCGCCAGTCAGGTAGGACCAGGCAACTAAATACCTCTTCTAGTTGCCTGGCTTATATGTACCCAACAGCCTTTGCGACGTGAAAAGGCCTTGGTTGGTATGTCCCTGGCACTCTGGGGTCTCTGGGTCCTCCTGCCAGCTGTTGCTCCTACCCGTTTGCAGATTGCTTGAAGGTTTGTAACGCACGCCAGGTAGCAGATGGCACAAGAGGGCCAGGGAAAAGCATGTCGAGTCCATGCAGGTCCATGTACACCTAAGACCTGAGGGCCAGAGCGCCAGATCATCCCCGGCTCCGCTCGTCCGCTGGTTGCCCTGCACCATACCAGGCGCAACCTTCCTGGTGCAAACAGGAAGTCAGGAACGATGGAAGGCTTACCCACGGGAGCCCTCCCCTGGGCTTACCGGGTCAGCACCAGACATACACACCCTCACCAAGCCAGGAGTCCAGTACGAATCCACAGTGTCCTTCCGCAGCGGCCACCGAATCCTACCAACACGCCCCACGCCTGTCGCATATGGGGAACCCAATCCGTAACCGTAGCCATGCCCCACGCCTAGCAGCACCGGGTGTATCGCTGCAGCCCCTGTCAGGACACAAAAGCGCAAGAAAGTTACAAGCCATTAGTTGCACCGAAGGCAGACGCAGCACTGTAACGTAGTATCGCGAAGCGCCAAAGCGCGATGCTGACAGAACGCCCCCACGTTAACATGGGAGTACCCCCCGCGCCGGAGTCAAACCCGGTCAACGGTCCCCGAGTAATACATACGAAGCACAGAGTCAAAGGGACTACTTTGGTCATCATGGATTATTTACAAGGAAGAGCATGGTGTCGGCCGGTGTGCCATGCTGCGGCTGCGTGCTACAGTTCGCCAAGCATTCGGGGGCCCTCGATACAAGCAGCGTCCTCCAGGAGGTACTTTGCAGAGCCCGTGTACAGAGGATGTCATATGATAACTAATGCGGAGAAACGCACGAGAGGAAGATGCACCAGGGATTGGCGCGGAGTGGCCAAAGAAGGTAACGGAAGCACCGATCGCAACAGCGCAACCTGGCAAACCGCTGGCTATTTGCACATTACCCAAATCTATCTGTCCGAGCAGGGTTGCCTCGGAGGATAGGTGACGTTGGCACGGGAAAGGGCACTTGGGCTGGCCCGGCCCAGCCCTCTGGCGCCGGGACTGGCACGCCAGAGGCCCAGCGGCGCCGGAAGCATGGCCCAAGCAGTGCCCGCGAGCCCCAGGAGATTGGGGGGCGAGATGAGCAGGAGTGGGACAAGAAGGGGAGGATCGGCCCATGTAAATTAGCCTCCGGCAAAGTGGGGAAGGTGTGCACCTGGGCCTAACGCGGACGACGTCGGACAGGTTTCAACTGCCTTGGTTATGTGAGGTGATGCTCAGCTGCCCCACGACTGCCAGCTTGCGTAGCGGTGCACTGCTCTGCTTGATTCCCTCCTGTTTGCAGTGCCTATTCCGGCATCCTGGACCACCAATGTCTGATGGCAGGTGTCGGGGTTACGGTGTGGCAGGGGATTGCTGACGCAACCTTTCCCGTTTTTCACTTCACTGCTCGGCAGCTCCCTGCAGCCCACGGGAGGGCGGTCCCGCAAGACCCCAGCGACCTCCAACGCATGAACCCCGAGCACCGCTCCGTGATGCAGTCCCTGTCCTCCGCCTACCTGCCGCTGGGGCCGCGGCTGCGTGAGCCCAAGGACCCCGCCACGCTGCTGCACCACCTCACTGGCTGCCTGGTGCAGCTGCAGGAGGTAGCAACGCTCCGAGAATGCCGAATGGTACTGAGCTGTCTCGCCTTCTGCGCCGTGTACGCGTTCCTGTCGTGGGGGACGGCGCCGGGAGCTCCGTTCGCGTCAGCTGCCATGGCCATGGGCGAGACTTCTGCGAGCGGTGAGGCGACCACCCGGGTCTGGGGTTTCATGACCATACTCCCGTTCACCTGGCTAATTCCGGTGGTTGCAGTGGTTGGGCAATGGGGCTTTTGCTTGACCGGGTGCACTGTGCCTGCGTGTCTGAGGGGTGGCGGCATGCAGATCGATGCTGGCCTTCCCTACACCTCGGCACCGCCCACCAGGATCGAACACCAGCATATCCGTCCCATGGCAAACCCACACTCTATATGTCATGCCATATTCTCCGCAGGCCTGACCAGCACGGTCAAGAGCGCTTGGGCAGGTCTTGCCGCGGGCTTCCTGCACACGTTGTGCGGCCCGGACCATCTGGCGGTGAGCAGGGGCAGCTGTGGCGTGTACTAGCAGTCATTGTGTAGTGGTCAGGGTGGTCAAGGCAAAAGGCCAGTCATTCTGTACTCTGAGGTTGGGTTCCACCAAGCGCCCCGTGTCTATTAGATCCGCGGCCCAGACCACCTGGCGGCGAGCAGGGGGCAGCGGGAGCGTGCCGCACTGTGCACTTAGCTTATCCTGCACCACACGCGGTATGGGGGTCTAGGATCCAGGTGTATACGTATACGGCTTGGCCCTGTGTAACGGCGGAGCCATGCACACAACATGCAACGAATGGCAGGCGGCAATGTGCCGTGCACCGCTGCATGTCCCGCCATGTGCCGAACTGTGGGGGTCCAAAAGCGGACCGAGGCACAGCGACGGCCTCTTGGGCCTAGGCACGTGCTGGGAGGGCTCGACACGCGGGACTACGCCCGACAGCACACGCTTTGTATCATGTCATTGGTGTAGTGCTCACAAGGCATGCGCTGGCATGTACTCGCCCGCCGTCTCGATGGGAGGTGGCGGGCGGCTCCACACGGATTTCGCAGCACTGGTCCATATGGCCATGCAATCAGACGCATGACGGCCTGGGCTCCAGGGTTGAAGGACAGGGCGGGGCTTGGATGTCCATCAGGCCCTGAGTGAACCTGGGCGGCTGGGCCATGATTGAGGTAGTAACTTCGGGCGTGGTGGTTGGGTCGGCACAGACTGGATGTAGAACTGAGTAACGTTCGCACTGGGCATGGTACGGCGCCTACAGCAGGAGGGTATGTCCTGGTTCCGTGGGGGTTATGGGAGGTTGCAGGGCTGGGTGCGGAGGAGAAATGGGGCATGGGGCAGGGGAAGGATAGCGGCACCGGGGCGGTGTAGGGTTGGTGTGTGCTTGGAAGTCGGGTGGTGGATATCAGTTGGGCCATCTTGGCCTTGGAAATGGTTGCAACGCAAGCACTGGGGCGTGGAGGCGATGGTGTGGTGGGGCTGTAGGGCACAGCGCGTGGCAGCTGTTGCTAGCCACCTGGCGCCACTCGCCGGCTGGGTAGCAGGATGGGCGGTGGCGCTCTTCGGTGCTACGCCGCGGGAAGAGGGCCAAGGCACATGGTACGCCTCCCCGTACTTTACGTCAGTCAGGATTGCCTCCGTGCCGCCGTCGCAATTAGTGCGACTCAGGTGCAACTCCACAACGCCACCCATACCGTACCCGCCCCACAGCACGACACCCGCATCCACTGCCCACTCCCCCTTGTCCACTGCCCCAGGCGCTGACCCCGCTTACCATTGGCCGCGACCGTGTCGCTGCCTCCGCCCTGGGTGCCCTTTGGGGCTTTGGGCACTCCAACGGACAGCTCATCACGGGCCTGGTGTTTGTAGTGCTCAAGGTGGGTTGCGTGAGAGTGTGGACATGTGTATTAGGCGCCTATGTGTGTGCTCGTGGGTGCGTCATGGCCTGGGGCAGCTCATCTTGGACCTGGTCTTGGTGGTGCCGAAGGATGGTATAGGAGGACAGGAGGCATGGCTTGAAGGCGTGCGGAAGTGCACCGCTTCGGTACTGACGTCGTGTACTGCGGTTGCAAGCGCCTGTGGCCTATGCCCCGCTATATGCCCCGCTGGTGTCCACGTGGTTTCTTCAGCACAGCTTCCCGTGCGCTGCGTGTCAGCAGCGAAAACGAAAACCTCGGCGACTGACTACGGCGTGTGTCACGGTCAGCAGCTGGTGTCCCTTTTGTATTCCTGCCATAACACGCCGAGCATCGTACCCGCAGGAGCGCTTCCACGACTTTGTTCCCTTCCTGGACCGCTGGGCGGGCATCGTGGTGCCTCTGACGCTGATCGCGATCGGCCTGATGGGCATCTGCGAGTCGTTCTTCGAGGCCAAGGAGGAGGGCGGCCACCACGCGGAAGAGGAGGCGGCGGCAATCGACCTGGCGCTGGCAGGTGAGCATCGTTTGTTTGTTTCTTACATTGTTGGATCCGGAACCCAGCATGAAAAGCCCCGTGTACGAGCCAGAGGCTCCAGGGCCGACGCAAATGACACACAATATGCAACCGGATACAACCGAATTTAACACAGATGCGGCGCAGGTGAAGAGAGACACGAACCGCGCCCTAGGGAGGCGGCTGCGGCTTCAAACCTGAGCTGGCGAACAAAAAATCATCTACGTTCATTATGGCTTTTCCAGTCCTACGCTCCCTCCAAACTTCCCAGGTGGCAGCCTCGCTGCTGTCGGCAAGACCGCAGCCACAGGCCTCACCTTGCACGCTGGCCTCTCGCTCCTTACCAGCCTCCTTTCAGTCTGTAACCCTGCCATTCCCGCAGACGGCGCTTCTGTCCCCGCTGCCAGCGGCAAGACCGCGGCCACAGGCCTCCAGGCGGGCTTCGCCACCTACGCCACCGGCATCGTGCACGGCCTGCAACCAGACGCCCTGTTCGTGGTCATCCCCGCGCTGGCGCTGCCCACCAAGCTGGCAGCTATTGCCTACTGCACCATGTTGGTCACCGGAACGGTGTCCGCCATGGGAGGCTACACGCTGCTCATCGGTGGGTACAAGGACGGATTGGGGCACTATGGCACGACGCACCCAGCACGGGGCCTGCAGTACACGGCGGGCAGGTGGACGGTGGTGGAGCCTGGCTCGACCCTGCAGTGCGAGAGTGCAGTGCGGGAGTGCAGGCTGTCGTGCCCACTGCGAGTCCCCAAAGCTTCAGCTCCATGTCACCCTGGTGTTCTGGTGCCCACCTTGGCATCTCACCCCGTTCCCAAACCCCTTGGGCGCTTTATCTAGCGCGCCCGGGGTTCCAGCTGCCCATCTGACGTCAGCCTGTCACCTTGCTTCACGACTTCACCCGGTGAACACCTCCGCGCTCTCCTATGCCCTTAACCCACACAGGCACCACGTCCCAGGCGCTGATCAAGGAGCAGCCGTGGCTGGAGAAGCACCTGTCCACCGTTGCCGCGGGCATCGCCATCGTGGTGGGTGCGCTCATGCTGGCGGCGGGTCTGGGCGTGGAGGTGCCCTTCTTTTACTAAGCCGGGAAAGGAGGAGCAGGAGGGCCACAGCCTCGGCCTCAGCTACCTGTAAGGGAGGGCAAGCGCAAACAGTAGGGGCTGGGCACGAGAGGTTTGCGTGCAGTCAGTCGCACAAGAGCGTGATATGCGCACGTGCCCTGCGTGTGGTGACCCACATGCCGTCGAGGATGTGTTGCACATATTTCAAGGTGGTCCAATGTAAGAAAGCAGTAAGATTTGATATTTATCTGAGCACACTGTCCGCATGAAAGACGGGGATGTACGATGTAGCGTGCGGGTGGGTCTCCCCTGCGCATGCGGGTGAAAGCCGTCTTTCAGCGGCTTGGATGCCTTGCACGAAGTATGAAGATGACATGGTTGCATTATGCAGGGGTTTCGCAGCCCTCTTATGCGCCGAAATTGGGGGCCAGTTGACGCTTTTGCCGTAAAGCCTAGCACGCAGTCTGTCGGAAGGACCGGCCAGGGTCCCCAGGGAGAACGGTCGTAGAAGCGAAAGCCATCTGCGTTGCGCACGTTTGCCCATAGAGGGTCGTACGAAGCTTTATGGACCCCCCAACCCCCAAGATTATTAGCGGTTGTCGAACCCTGTTTGCATACCACATTATGCATCGAGTTCATGTATAGGCGCCTGGGCTCTTGGCGGGCGAGTATGTGCCTGTCGCTGGTGTTTGAAGGCCCCGACTGTATGTGGGACGCCAGGACTCGTGGCCATCCGCACCATAGCTTGGGTTCCGTTCTGTACATACCCGTGTTTGCAATTGGCCTTTGGAAGTGTACGTATAGGAACACTGCACGTGCACGCAGTGAGCGTGTGTGCAAAAGGTGTACTGCTGGAAAGCCTGAGGATGATCATCATGTGGTCTTTGAGTGCGCTGCTTATAACGACCTTCGGTCTAGCAGTGGGCTCTGCTCTGAGCAGGATTTCAAGTCATGGTGGGACACTTCCTGTCCTGTTAAGGTTAGACGTTTTCTTGTTGCTGTACAACAGCAACGCAACGCTACATGATTAATTCCTGATAGGTGTGGTGGGGACCAGTAAGGATCGTGTGGCCACACCACCTGGAATGTAACACAAAATGCCAACAAAATGCAAAAACATACCCGCAGCATAATTAGTCCTATCCTAGTGTTTGCATTTGCACCTGCGTAGTGTCTCTGGCCTGTGGGAGGTGTCGAACTGCACCGAGGCCTGCTGTGTTCTGGTGATTGGTGGCCAAGATAGCTGGTGTGGCGCAAGGTAGGTTTGGAGGCCAAAGACGTCGTGCTGGCGTCTGTGACGGGAGGGGTTGGTGACGCCGTACCCTGCGTGTGTTCAGGGGCGTGAGACGCTGAAACGGAATCGACTCACATGACCACGGTGGTCACTCCGATAAGATGGCAACCCAAATGTGAACAGACGCTTCACTACCGGTTTCGCACTACTGTACTGCTTACTACTGTAACAGCGAGAAAGAGATTTCTGGACTTGTGCTTGTGTGTACCTTCGGCCTGGCATAGTCAGTCAGTCAGTGTTACACGGTGAGGGTTCTCCCCTCCACAAGTGCAACGACCCATGTACGAGCCGGCATAGGAGCAACAGCCTAAGCGGCACGTAGAGTCAGCCCAGGTCAGCCGTGTGCCGCTGTCCTTCTGGTTCTGCCCGCCTCGGGAGCAGCCCAGTAACCTCTCTTCCTCGCAGCTTTCCCTAGACCAAGATTCTGTCTTCTGATCACGATTCCCTCTTCAACAGTGTCCAACCTACGCCATCTGTCCTTCAGCGCTGAAGATCCGTGGTGGGTTGGCCACTAGGGATTATGTATTAACCCTGTGCTTGCCTGCTGCGTGGGCATAGGTGCGCACAAGGACGCATACTGTTACTCATACCGATCAGTGGTGGACTGCACACATGCAGGAGCTGTTGGTTTGCGGGCGTGAGAGGCTGCCTAGGGCAACCCAGGGGAGCGTCCCCGAGGGCC
This sequence comes from Chlamydomonas sp. KOR1, assembly GCA_036984285.1. NCBI lineage: Eukaryota > Viridiplantae > Chlorophyta > Chlorophyceae > Chlamydomonadales > Chlamydomonadaceae > Chlamydomonas > Chlamydomonas sp. KOR1. The sequence continues at coordinate 20,243 of BQMZ01000369.1, forward strand.
ACCTAGGCTTGTGCCGGCGTTTTTGGACCGTCTCTCTGCTTGCTTGGTGGAGTGCTGCGAGTCGGAGGGGTGTGGCCTGCTGGGCGTGCGTGCTTGTGCTCTTTCTCGGGCTTTGGGCTCTCTGGTGGGGGGGGGGGTACCGGGCTGGGGGTGCAGGGTGGGTGCCGCTGCTCGGCAGCTGGCTGCGGCGCGTTTCTGGGGTCCGGGCTGGGGGAGCAGGGGGTCGTGGGTTAGGGGCGCTGGGTGGGGGCTCTTTGCCTGGGGGGGCCGTCGGGCTTGCTGTTCGCGTGGCGCCGCTTATGTGCTTTTGACCCCGGCAGGGGGTCGGGCGGCTTGCCTGGGCCTAGGGCGTTTCCCGCGTGGCTGTCCGTTTCCTTGTTCTTGCTCCGTCCAGGCTTGTGCCCTGGGTGCGGTGCGCTAGCGTGTGCGTGTGGCCTCGCCTGTGCCGTCTTTCGGGTGGCTCTTCGCCCTTGCGAGGGGTGTGTGCCTAGGGGGCGTGCCCTTATTTTGGGGGCCGCTCGCTTGCCTTGAGGTCCCTTTCAGGGCCTCCGTGCTGTGAGCCGGCTCTGCGGAGCGGCGTAGCAGTGTAACAACCGTACGACATGCTGCTTGAATGCGGGTTTGCACAAGGGGCGGGTGGTTGGGCTTCCCCAGCAGGGTACGCACTTGCCTGCACACGTGTGGGTTAGGTACTGCCTTGCGGGAAGCAAGGGTGACAGGTGGGTTGTGGATTAGGAGCAGTACAGCAGTCGTCTTACAGTGCGTACTGTGGAGTAGCAGCTGGCCAGAACGGTCCTACGCATGTGTCTGCTCCCGCGAAAAAAGGGTTGACCTTTACTCGTGGGATAGGTCGCCTCAAACCTAGAATTCTGCACGCAAACCGCTACGGGTCAAGGCTGCTGCAGTACTTTCCCATCTTCATGTTGGAGGGCATGCCCCTCCCCTCAACAACGGCAGACCTTGGGTCCGCGGCCGTGGCGTCTGGCTTGGCCCACCTGCTGCCCTCCTTGGCGCAGTGCTGCCCCGGGCTGCTGGACCCGGGTGCCATCCTAAAGGCGGAGGCGCGGCACTGCGGCCTGGCGGGGCTGCAGGCGGCGTGGGAGGTGCTATGCAGCAGCTTGGAGTCTGAGGCGGCATGCCAACCGGGGATCTGGGACAAGATGCATGACAGCATGGGGCAGCATTGGACCAGCTCTGCCCTGTGAACGAGTGGCTTGGCGGGCTCCTTCATATGCGCGCGCTGAGCCTGTGAAGCTGAGGAGCTACGGGCGGCTGGAGCACGTGCACGGCGTGTGGCGGCGCATGGCGGCTGCAGCAGCTGGGTCTCCCATCTCTGACTTCCAAGCAAAGATGGAGTGGGTTCTGCACGTCAGTGGCGGAGGCCGGCGCCCGCCGGCTATGGTTGGAGCCGTGCGGACGGGGTGCAGTGTCAGCCCCAGGGAACGCGGCCCGGCTGCAATGGCTGTACGACAGTGGCTTCAGGATTGGCTCGCCTGCAGCAGTTCACGCCGAAGTGCAGCACGCGGGCCTGGACTTTCTACAGCAGCTGGAGGAGTGCGGCTACCTGCACAACAAGTACGGCGCGTGCTACCATTCGCACGCTGCTGCCACCAGCACCGCTGCCGCAAGCAGCACCAGTGCCGCCAAGCTGCAATGGTTGGCGGAGAACGAGGTCGAGATCGGCACCTACGACGTAGCCATCGCTGCAGCACAGCACGCCAACCTGGATTCGCTGCAGCTGCTGTCGGGGCAGCCGTTCGCTTGCCAGCGTGCCTTCACATCGGGCGACGCGCTTGCTGCTTCCGTCATTTACGGCCACGCGCCCGCAGCATCCGTCCTGGCTAGTGCAGGTGGGGCCTCCCCTGGAGTGCAATCGCAGCATGTGCCTGCGCGGTGGCCAGGTGGTGGCCTGGGGGCACGGCTGCGGACAGGAGGCGGCTGGAGGAGGCAGTGCAGCTGGTGGCGGCGTGACGGCGCACGCTGTGGCGAGGGCGGCAGGGCGAGCAGCTGCTCGGCATGGCGGTGGTCAAGCAGCCCCTGGCGGCGCCTACCCTGCTGCAGCTGCCGGCATCAGGCGGCAAGCTGCTGCCGTGTTTACCGGGTGTGCAGGCGGCGCATGACAGCTGCGAGGCGGACTTGTAGTGGGTCAACAAGGGACATGGCCCAAACCCAGCATGTTGCGCTGCCGCAGCAAGTAGGGGTGACCAGGGGCATGCTGGCTTGCCTGCGGTTGTGGAAGGGGGTTGTGGTGGCGGCTGGGGATGCCCCGGGAGATGTGGTGGCAGCGGCGGCGGCGCAGGCCAGCGCTCCGCCCCCTGCTTGTGCGGCAGTGAATGGTGGAGCATGGCGCAGCAGTGGGGTAGGCGGGGGTGCCAGGGCCCTGGGAGGGGACAGCTCAAGGGCGCTACCGGCAGGGTAGGAAGGCTACAAGAAGAGCCGGCAGACGGCGAAACGGGCGGTAGGATTGCAGCTTCCGTACGATGTAGGTTGGCTTCAAAGCGCACGGGCATGCTTGGTTCGGTGTGGGCAAAGATCCGAATGCGGCAGCACTTAGGACCTGGCACGTGTCAACTTGGTGTGGGGTTTGCGTGGGTTATGTTGGCGCCGTACATCAAAGGTCTGCTGGCTCGGGCTGCTGTCAACCTGTTAACGTGTGGGCATTGTGGGCATTGTTGGTGCCGTAGATCCGAGTGCAACGGCTTGTAGGCCCTGGTACCGTAGTTGCACGGCTGGCGCCACCTTGGGCTTGGGGTTGGCGTGGGCAATGTGGGTACGGTGATGCCTCTATCACACCTGATCACACGAGTCACACTGACAGGCGCTGCCCGACGAGTGGTGCAGGCTATTAGTGTGTGCTGGCGCGCACTCCTGGGGGAGTTTGGGAGTAGTGCACACATGGGGCCGCAGGGCTGGCATCTTATTTAATTTTCACTATATAATCCAGTTTTCAGCCCGCGGAGCGGAAAATTTTGGAGGGATTTAATTGCAACCGACCAAATTTCTGCCCCCGACTCATGGCTAAATAATTGCCGGTTCACTATTTATGCCACGTGCCGAGGCGCGATTTAGTCGGGCCCAGCCGGACCCCTCCCCCACGTGCTGCTCTGCGGCCATGCCCCCTTGCCGTCAACATGCTCCCGTGTTGTCCTCTCGTTCAGCACATGCCTTTCTAGCGCACACCTGGCCGGTGTCGCCGCAAAGGAGCTACGGCGGTAGTAAGTCAAGTACCAGGGAACAGAACATGGGGGCGTTTCCGCAGCCATGCAACGGAATACCGGAGGCAACAAGTGCATTTTGGGGCAGGATGCCCGTACGGCGCAGGCGGCGCTGGCAGGAAATTATTTCCCTGAGTTGCATCCGGGTGCAAATAATTCCGGGTTCACTAAAGACACGGCCCCAAGGGCCCGGCATTTAATCAGATTCGATGTATCGGCTTGGCGGAAGATGCCAGCCCCATTGGGGCGTGGTCATGCAACATATGAGTGTGCCTTGACATTGTGGGTGGGCCCAGGTCAGCAGCATGCTACATGCACATCCCGGGCTGCATGACACACAGTATTCAAGCTTACAGGCTGAGTCGGGCCATTGGCCAACACATGGACCGCTTAGCATTGCCTTGTGTGGTTGTAGGACCAGGCAACTAAAAGCCTTGGTTCCTATGTACCCAACAGCTCCGGCTGCTTGCTTCAGTTTGCCCGGGCCCTCGATACAAGCAGCGTCCTCCAGGAGGTATTTTGCAGAGCCAGTGTACAGAGGCCGTCATATGATCACTACTGCGGAGAAACGCAAGACAGGAAGATGCATCGGGGAATGGCGCGGAGTTGCCAAAGAAGGTAGCGAAAGCACCGATCGCAACCGCGCGACCTGGCAAACCGCTGGTCGTTTGCTCATAACCCAAATCTCTCTGTCCGATCGGGGTTGACTCGGAGGATAGGTGACGTTGGGACCGGAGAGGGCTCTGTGGCGGGCGCGGCCCGGCCCTCTGGCGCCGGGACTGGCACACCAGAGGCCCACCGGCCCCGGAAGCATGGCCCAAGCAGTGCCCGCGAGCCCCAGGAGATTGGGGGGCGAGATGAGCAGGAGTGGGCCAGGAATGGGAGGATCGGCCCATGTAATTTTGCCTCCGGCAAAGTGGGGAAGGTGTGCACATGGGCCTAACGCGGACAACGTTGGACAGGTTTCAACTGCCTTGGTTATGTGAGGTGATGCTCAGCTGCCCCACGACTGCCAGCTTGCGTAGCGGTGCACTGCTCTGCATGATTCCCTCCTGTTTGCAGTGCCTATACTGGCATCCTGGACCACCAACGTCTGTTGGTAGGTGTCGGGGTTACGGTGTGCAGAGAATCGCTGACGCAACCTTTCCTGGTTTTTACTTTACTGCTTGGCAGCTCCCTGCAGCCCACGGGAGGGCGGTCCCGCAAGACCCCAGCGACCTCCAACGCATGAACCCCGAGCACCGCTCCGTGGTGCAATCCCTGTCCTCCGCCTACATGCCGCTTGGGCCGCGGCTGCGTGAGCCCAAGAACCCCGCCACGCTGCTGCACCGCCTCACTGGCTGCCTGGTGCAGCTGCAGAAGGTAGCAACGCTCCGAGAATGCCGAATGGTACTGAGCTGTCTCGCCTTCTGCGCCGTGTACGCGTTCCTGTCGTGGGGGACGGCGCCGGGAGCTCCGTTCGCGTCAGCTGCCATGGCCATGGGCGAGACTTCTGCGAGCGGTGAGGCGACCACCCGGGTCTGGGGTTTCATGACCATACTCCCGTTCACCTGGCTAATTCCGGTGGTTGCAGTGGTTGGGCAATGGGGCTTTTGCTTGACCGGGTGCACTGTGCCTGCGTGTCTGAGGGGTGGCGGCATGCAGATCGATGTTTGCCTTCCTACACCTCGGCACCGCCCACCAGGATCGAACACCAGCATATCCACCCCATGGCAAACCCACACTCTGTATGTCCTGCCATATTCTCCACAGGCCTGACCAGCACGGCCAAGAGCGCTTGGGCGGGGCTTGCCGCGGGCTTTCTGCACACGCTGTGCGGCCCGGACCATCTGGCGGTGAGCAGGGGGCAGTGGGCGCCTTCAGCGCTGCGCGCTCAGCTTATCCTGCACCACACGCGGTGTGGGGGTCCAAAATCCAGGTGTACACGTACACGGCGTGGTCCTGTGTAACGGCGGAGCCATGTACACAACATGCAACGAATGGTAGGCGGCGATGTGCCGTGCACCGCTGCATGTCGCGTCATGTGCCGAACTGTGGGGGTCCAAAGCCGGATCGAGACACAGCGATGGCCTCTTGGGCCTTAGGCGCGAGCTGGGAGGGCTTGACACGCGGGACTACGCCCGACAGCACACGCGGTGTTTCATGTCATTGGTGTAGTGCTCACAAGTGGCATGCGCTGGCATGTACTCGCCCGCCGTCTCGGTGGGAGGTGGCGGGCGGCTTCACACCGGTTTCGCAGCACTGGTCCATATGGGGACGCGACCAGACGCATGACGGCCTGGGCTCCAGGGTTGAAGGACAGGGCGGGGCTTGGATGTCCATCAGGCCCTGAGTTTACCTGGGCTGCTGGGCCATGATTGAGGTAGTAACTTCGGGCGTGGTGGTTGGGCCGGCGCAGACTGGATGTAGGACTGAGTAACGTTTGCATGGGGCATGGTACGGCGCCTACAGCAGGAGGGTATGTCCTGGGTTCCATGGAGGTTGTGGGAGGTTGCAGGGCTGGGTGCGTAGGGGAAATGGGGCACGGAGCAGGGCAAGGATAGCGGCACTGGGGCGGTGTAGGGTGGGCGTGTGCTTGGAAGTCGGGTGGTGGATATCAGTTGGGCCATCTTGGCCTTGGAAATGGTTGCAACGCAAGCACTGGGGCGTGGAGGCGATGGTGTGATGGGGCTGTAGGGCACAGCACGTGGCGCCACTCGCCGGCTGGGTAGCAGGATGGGCGGTGGCGCTCTTCGGTGTTACGCCGCAGGAAGAGGGCCAAGGCACATGATACGCCTCCCCGTACTTAAGGTCAGTCGTTTCAGGATTGCCTCCGTGCCGCCGTCGCAATTAGTGCGACTCAGGTGCAACTCCACAACGCCACCCATACCGTACCCGCCCCACAGCACGACACCCGCATCCACTGCCCACTCCCCCTTGTCCACTGCCCCAGGCGCTGACCCCGCTTACCATTGGCCGCGACCGTGTCGCTGCCTCCGCCCTGGGTGCCCTTTGGGGCTTTGGGCACTCCAACGGACAGCTCATCCTGGGCTTGGTGTTTGTAGTGCTCAAGGTGGGTTGCGTGAGAGTGTGGACATGTGTATTAGGCGCCTATGTGTGTGCTCGTGGGTGCGTCATGGCCTGGGGCAGCTCATCTTGGACCTGGCTTTGGTGGTGCCGAAGGATGGTATAGGAGGACAGGAGGCATGGCTTGAAGGCGTGCGGAAGCGCACTGCTTTGGTACTGACGTCGTGTACTGCGGTTGCCAGCGCCTGTGTGCCCCTATGCCCAGCTGGTGTCCACGTGGTTTCGTCAGCACAGCTTCCCGTGCGCTGCGTTTCAGCAGCGAAAACGAAAACCTCGGCAACTGTGTACGGCGTGTGTCACGGTCAGCAGCTGGTGTCCCTTTTGTATTCCTGCCATTAAAACACGCCGAGCATCGTACCCGCAGGAGCGCTTCCACGACTTTGTGCCCTTTCTGGACCGCTGGGCGGGCATCGTGGTGCCTCTGACGCTGATCGCGATCGGCCTGATGGGCATCTACGAGTCGTTCTTCGAGGCCAAGGAGGAGGGCGGCCACCACGCGGAGGGGGAGGCGGCGGCAATCGACCTGGCGCTGGCAGGTGAGCATCGTTTGTTTGTTTCTTACATTGTTGGATCCGGAACCCAGCATGAAAAGCCCCGTGTACGAGCCAGAGGCTCCAGGGCCGACGCAAATGACACACAATATGCAACCGGATACAACCGCATTTGACACAGATGCGGCGCAGGTGAAGAGAGACACGAACCGCGCCCTAGGGAGGCGGCTGCGGCTTCAAACCTGAGCTGGCGATCAAATGTTCATCTACGTTCATTATGGCTTTTCCAGTCCTACGCTCCCCAAACTTCCCAGGTGGCAGCCTCACTGCTGTCGGCAAGACCGCAGCCACAGGCCTCACCTTGCACGCTGGCCTCTCGCTCCTTACCAGCCTCCTTTCAGTCTGTAACCCTGCCATTCCCGCAGACGGCGCTTCTGTCCCCGCTGCCAGCGGCAAGACCGCGGCCACGGGCCTCCAGGCGGGCTTCGCCACCTACGCCACCGGCATCGTGCACGGCCTGCAACCAGACGCCCTGTTCATGGTCATCCCCGCGCTGGCGCTGCCCACCAAGCTGGCAGCTATCGCCTACTGCACCATGTTGGTCACCGGAACGGTGTCCGCCATGGGAGGCTACACGCTGCTCATCGGTGGGTACAAGGACGGATTGGGGCACGACGGGGCCTGCACGGGGGCAGCACGGGGCCTGCAGTACACGGCGGGCAGGTGGACGGTGGTGGAGGCTGGCTCGACCCTGCACTGCGAGAGTGCAGTGCGGGAGTGCAGGCTGTCGTGCCCACTGTGAGTCCCCAAAGCTTCAGCTCCATGTCACCCTGGTGTTCTGGTGCCCACCTTGGCATCTCACCCCGTTCCCAAACCCCTTGGGCGCTTTATCTAGCGCGCCCGGGGTTCCAGCTGCCCATCTGACGTCAGCCTGTCGCCTTGCATTAACGACTTCACCCGGTGAACACCTCCGCGCTCTCCTATGCCCTTAACCCACACAGGCACCACGTCCCAGGCGCTGATCAAGGAGCAGCCGTGGCTAGAGAAGCACCTGTCCACCGTTGCCGCGGGCATCGCCATCGTGGTGGGTGCGCTCATGCTGGCGGCGGGTCTGGGCGTGGAGGTGCCCTTCTTTTACTAAGCCGGGAAAGGAGGAGCAGGAGGGCCACAGCCTCGGCCTCAGCTGCCTGTACGGGAGGGCAAGCGCTATCAGTAGGGGCTGGGCACGAGAGGTTTTGAAAGCAGTCGCACAAGAGCGTGGTGTGCGCACGTGCCCTGCGTGTGGTGACCCACATGCCGTCGAGGATGTGTTGCACATATTTCAAGGTGGTCCAATGTAAAAAAGCAGTAAGATTTGATATTTATCTAATTACACCGTCCGCATGAAAGACGGGGATGTAGCGTGCGGGTGGGTCTCCCCTGCGCATGCGGGTGAAAGCCGTCTGTCCGCGGCTTGGACGCCTTGCACGAAGTATGAACATGGCATGGTTGCATTATGCAGGGGTTTCGCAGCCCTCTTATGCGCCGAAATTGGGGGCCAGTTGACGCTTTTGCCGTAAAGCCTAGCACGCAGTCTGTCGGAAGGACCGTCCAGGGTCCCCAGGGAGAACGGTCGTAGAAGCGAAAGCCATCTGCGTTGCGCACGTTTGCCCATAGAGGGTCGTACGAAGCTTTTATGGGCCCCCCAACCCCAAAGATTATTAGCTACTGTCGAACTCTGGTTTCATACCACGTTATGCATCGAGTTCATGTGTAGGCGCCTGGGCTCTTGGCCGGCGAGTAAGTGCCTGTCGCTGGTGTTTGAAGGCCCCGACTGTATGTGGGACGCCAGGACTCGTGGCCATCCGCACCATAGCTTGGGTTCCGTTCTGTACATACCCGCAGCATCATTAGTTCTATCCTAGTGTTGCATTTGCACCTGCGTAGTGTCTTTGGCCTGTGGGAGGTGTCGAACGGCACCGAGGCCTGCTGTGTTCTGGTGGTTGGTGGCCAGGATAGCTGGTGTGGCGGTGTTTTGAGGCCTCGCAAGGTTTGGAGGCCAAGGACGTCGTCGTGCTGGCGTCTGTGATGGGAGGGGTTGGTGACGCCGTACCCTGCGTGTTTTTAGGGGGCGAGAGAGGCTGAAACGGAAACGACTTGCATGGGGCGGTCACTCTTATATACCGTAGTGTGGTGCAGGGTGCTTGTGTCTGCTGGTATGCACCTTTGGGGGGAGTTCGGAAGTGGCGCACAAGGTAGACCAGCTAGGTCATGCCACACATGTGTGCACCCCACAATTTTGCTGACCCAGGTTAGCTGCTGCATGCGCATCCCGGGCTGCATGACACACACAGTACTCATGCCTCCAGGTTGAGCTGGGCAAGTGGCCATGCACATGGACCGCTTTGCATTGCCGTGAGCAGTTGTACTCCACGCCACTGCCAACCTGGTTGGCCACTGCGACGTTCAGGATGTACGGGTGTACCGGTACCTGGGTGCAATTATTTTTTAGGTAGTAGTAGCAGTTGGCATTTGCCAGCCAGGTAGGACCAAAAGGCTTGGCTTACATGCACCCAACAGGATTTGCGACGTTTTTTTTTTCTTCGTGTGACGTGATAAGGCCTAGGTGTTCCCTTGGCTTGGACGTTTTCTTGTTGCTGTACAACAGCAACGCAACGCTACATGATTGATTCCTGATAGTTGTGGTCGGGACCAGTAAGGATCGTGTGGCCACACCACCTGGAATGTAACACAAAATGCCAAATTGGCTCCCAGGATGCTCTGCTCCTCACCCCTTGGCGGGAGCACCCGCCCTCCCTACTCGCTCGCTCCGTTGGGCGTCGAAGCTGCAAGGGCTTAGAAGGCCACAGCCGCGGATCCATTATATTGTAGCGTGAAGATGGCCGCTGGTGCAAAACTGCAGAAGGCCCATCAGGGGAGTTCCCCCGGCCCCCAGCGCCGAAACTGGCGTGTCGGCGCGAGCGATCCACCCGAAGTGCACAATGCAGACAAGCCGTTGGAGCTCAAGCACGTATCGTATACATGTCGCGCAGTTTTGCAACTTCCGCGTCAGACTATCAACCAATTCTGCCCACTTCTCATATGTGTTGGCCATGAAACAGCCAGTGTGAAGCAGCTGTGGGCGCTAGTTGGACACTGGTGCGCGCATATTATGTGGAGACCACCGGAAGCTCTATAACAGGCGCGAGGAGTTTCATGGCAATTCTGGAAGCAAGAGCGTCCCGTAAGTACCGGAAGCCCCTTTACGCGGGAAATAAATGCACAGCAAAGTCTGTTGGACAGTGACCAACTTGCGCACTGGCATGCTTATGTTAGACTAGAAAGTGACGTTCTCTTAGGCATGCCGCTACGTCCTTTTACGGTCCCGCTGAGGGGCGCTGCCCCGTCTGCCCTTCACCCTGCGCCCCCAAAGTCCACAGCGGCTCCTGCGTTTGTGTTTGCTTGTTACCGCTGTAGGGAGCCGCAGGATTCATCAGTCATGGAGGGCAACGGCCGAGGAGCTGCGGAGGGTAGCGCTTCCCTGCCCCCCGAGCTGGCCCCTGGGCGCCAGGCTGAGCAGCAACGACGCCGCGCAGCACTTCACTGAACCCACCTACCGTACAGCACACCTGCGCCAGCCACTACCTGATTACGCAATCACCATCGGCATGGCCAGCGCGCAGTCAGCGCTGCGGCAGCTGAACTTCCGGCAGAAGCTGCACCTGCCCGCAACCGCTGTTGCTTCGGGCTGCGAAACCAATGTGGAGTTTGCGCTGCAGCTGCTGCAGCCGCACGTGTTCCCGGAGCTGCTGCGCACAGGCAACGGTTACGCGTGGGCGCACGAAGGCCCTCCGTCGACGCAGGGAGGTGTGACCCTTCCATCTACGCCAGACCTTACTCGAACGTAAAACCTTACTCGACACCAGCTGAGCTTGGATCTGCGGCCGTGGCGTCTGGCCTGGCCCACCTGCTGCCCTCCCTGAAGCAACGCTGTCTTGGGCTGCTGGACCCGGGGCCCACCCTGGAGGCGGCGGCGCGGCACTGCGACCTGGCGGGGCTGCAGGGGGTGGAGTCCGTGCTGGGTCAGTCGCTGTTGAGCAGCATCAGGATAAAGAAGCTGGCTGAGCGCGCGGAAGAGAAACGTAATGCTCAGGACGCCGATGACGGGGGCTGGGGAACTGCGGAGCGGGATGTGGTGGCAGAGTCAGAGCGGGTGTGGCAGCGCATAATGGCGGAGGCAGCGGGCTCCTCAACACCCGACGCCATTGCTTGGGTGCTGGAGAGGAGCAGGCAGCACTCGCGGTGTGGCTCTGGCACGTGCGATAAAGCAGCATGGGGTGCAGCGGCAGCATCGGGCAACGTGGGCCGGGTGCTGTGGCTACTCTATCACACCTGCTTCTCCACTGGCTACCTGCAGGCAGTGCTGAAGCATGCGAGCCTGAACTTCCTGCAGAAGCTCCAGCAGCAGGGACTCCTGCCCCCTGCTAGCGACAATGTTGGGCCAGCCAAGGGTTGGACCGTGCTGCAGCAGGCGGCCCCCGGGACAGCGCCGCCAAGCTGCGGTGGCTTGAGGGCAGAGGGGCGGTGATTGGCTGTCCGGAGGCGGTCAAGGCGGCGGCGGCAGGCAACCTGGAGGCGCTGCAGCTGATGCTGCAGAAGCACCGGGAGCTGCAGCTGCCAGCGGATGGAGACTTCGAGCAAGGGCTGGAGTTTGAGATGCAAGTGGTGAAGGCGGCGGCAAGCGGAGGGCACGTGTCCACAGCGGCATGGCTGGTGCAGGCGGGGTGGCCGCTGACGCCCGGGTGCTTGGCCGCAGCGGTCTGGCGGGGCGACCTGCCATGGTGCGGTGGCTGCTGGAGGCCGGCTGCCCGCGCGGGGAGCTGACCGTTTCGGATGTTGTGAAGAAGTGGCCCTGTGGGGTACGGCGGCGGACAGTCGGCGGTTGGTGGAGGTGCTGCGGCTGGTGGTGGCGGCGGGGTGGCCGTCGCACAAGAAGGGCACCCTGCAGCCTCTGGAAGCTGCCGTGGCAGGGGACTAGCCATGGCCCGTGTGGTGTGTATTACGGGAGCTACTGCCATCGTTCGCAACTCGGGAGGCCGTGACCGAGTTCACCATTAAGTTTGCTGCTCTAACGGGCTGTGAGGCGACGCTGGAGGGGCTAGTGGGAGAGGGCATCCGTGGTGCTACAATGTGGTATGCACATGCAGCTGGCGCAGGGGACAGGGGCACGCTGGAGTGCAAACGGCGTCTGGGGGTGCCGATGGAGGTGGAGGTGGGAGAGTGGGTGCTGTTTATTATTGCTGTCGCGTCCAGTGCGCCGCAGGCCGCCCTCCGCTGGCTGGTCGAGCAGGGCATGCCTGTTCCGGAGTGGGAGGTGAGGAAGGCACAGGGCGCCGTCCACAAGGGGTACAAGTGCAAGGAGGAGCGGCAGGCGGTGGAGTCGTGGCTACGGGGGCTGCTGGGAGGGGGCGGGTGGAGGGGTGGCGTAGCATGGGTGGAGGGTGGACGAGGCGCGGGAGGTCTGGGGACAATTTAGGGGCCACAACCACCATGGCGTGGAGGTTGGGAGGTGCGGGTGCACGGGCAGGGGGAGCACCAGTGCATCTGTAAGCGGGTGCTGTCGGGCCTGCGTGCTCGCGGCCTTCGGGTTCCGGAGTTTGTCTGCAGGTGCTGCACTGCAAGCGTGATTGGTGTAGGTAACAAGGGAGGACGAGGGAATGGCCGTCTGATGTGTTGTTGCGTGCTGAATCTGCCGGACCTGCATGGGTGGCATGTCTGGGTCGTCGTCAAGAGCGTGTCCAGCCCGGCACAAGTTGTTGTTGGGCGGCTACTGTGCGGTGCCTTAACAGAAGGTAAAACCATACATACATAGAAGGCTCTCTGTGAGACGTGCCGTTGTGCGTGGTCACGTGCATGACTGGTCACCACCGATTACGTGCACCATTGGAGCACCTCCAGGGGCGTCTGGGCTGTCAGAGGGCCGGCAGCGATGCAGTAGCGAGGTGGGGGTGCTACCCTGGTGCTGGTGCTGCTACCTGTTTCGCCCAATTTCACTGCCCTGGTGCTGCTACCTATTCCGTATACTTTGACGTGGCTTACGCTTGTTGCAAGGCCATGTAAGGCTGTAAGCAGCGGATGCAAATCCACATGGCATTCAGGCACGGCAGCAGACGACTGTTGACACGCGACCATGGCTGTGACTGCGCTCGAAAGGGCAGCGATTGTTGCCGATGTTCGGAACCCATTTGGCGGGATCGTAAAATGCCTCCTTAGCAACCGTTGTACACATGTACAGTGTGCGTCAGGAGGACTCTGCCTCCCCTGTTGTACTGCGCAGGGATCTCCCCTTCTGGCCCAGCTGGCCCATCGTGAATGGTCCGTGGAGGGTCGGAAGAATTTGAAGACAGTGTCCACGCACAGAGCAGACCTCCATGAGGCCTATCGTACCAAGAATCGCTCCACACGACGAGCGAAGCGGCACGGACATCCTACGAAACCTCTGACACCTGCGCAGCGTTGTCTTCTCCTAGCCACGTGCCTGATCCAGCTTTCTCCGTCCCTCTTTCCCTCTTGTTCGCCATCCCTCGTTGCTCTATACCAGCTCTAAGCAACTGCCGTACACCAATCTGCAGCATCTGACTGCCCTGTATCTCGTCGCATCTACCGTATCGACACACAGACAGCGGTTCGGTACACGACGCCCACGAATGCTGCTGCACTTCCCCTCAGCTTGCACCTGCTGCCATGCAAACAACGATCAAACAACCATGGCACAAACCAAGGGTGCTCGGCGCTTCCCTCATGCACACAAGAGCCACACCACACCGTCACACAATTCCCAATGCAATCATGCCTGCTGTCCCACCCCCCAACTCAGCAACCATGCCCCTGCTCCTGCCGCCGCCGCCCATCCGCACCCGCACCGATCATGCTCCTGACCGGTCCTACCGCCCCTGCCGCCGTGACCCAGGCAGGGGCGCATACCCCAGCTCCGCCCCCGGCACGCCTTGCCCCTCCTGGCCCCACAGCCCCGCCTCCTGCTCCGCTCCTCCACCCACTGCCCCAGTAATCGGTGCATGCCAATCCCAGCCCGCTGGCCCAGGCTCCACCCCACCATGTGGCCCGTTGCTCCTCCCAGAACCCACGTGTTGCCCCACAGACCCCGCCTGCTCGCCACCGTACGACACCCCCGCCTCCTGCCCCCCTACGGCACCAGCACCGCAGCCCGAGCCCACGCCCACACCTGACCCACTGCTGCCGCTACTGCTGCTGCTGATGGCGTGGTGTGCAGACCGCCCAGACCCCCACGCCCCGCTGCTCCCAACCGCCCCAACCGCCAACGACACCTCCCGCCCGCCAGGCCCCCCCGCCGCCGTACAAGACACCCCGCTGCCCGCCGCCGTCGCTGCTGCCGCAGCTGCACCCGCTGCCGCCGACGCGGATGCAGATGCCGACGGCTCACCCAACAGGCCACCAGACTGGTCCTCCCCTTGCTGCCCTGGCTGCTGCTGCTGCTGCTCGGGCGGCCCCATGCCTGGCACACTGAGCTGCAGCAGTGCGGTGATCTCCTCCCGCGTGAGGGTCTCCTTGTCCAGCAGCGCGTTGGCCAACGTGTGCAGCGCCTGTGGGTTGTGGGTTAAGGCGTGGCGTATATTAGGGACAAGCGTGGTTGACAAGAGCAGGCTGATTGGGTCTCCTTGTCCAGCAGCGCGTTGGCCCAGCGCCTGGGGGTTGTGGGTTAAGGCGTGGTGTGTATTAGGGACAAGAGTGGTTGACAAGAGCAGGCTGATTGGGTCCCTTGTCCAGCAGCGCATTGGCCAACGTGTGCAGCGCCTGGGGGTTGGGGGTCATGGAACAGTGTGTAATAACATAAGGTGTGGCCCAGGAAAGCACGTTTATTGGGCTTTCTTGTATAACAACGCACTGGCCAACACGTGCACCGCCTGGGCGCATGGTATAAGGAGCGGTGTGGGCTTTGTAGCATGTATGGGGATGCGACCAGCACCTCGCCTTAACCCACACGCCCTTTACTGCACACGCATCCGCCCACCCACCTGCATGTTGCTGGCCAGCAGGCGTTTGACCTGCTCCTTGGCGCCCACCAGCATGGCAGCCACCTCGCCGTCCACCGCCCGCCGAGTGGCCTCGCTCGCGCCGCCGTGCCGCTCGTCGCCCGCCGGTACGAACACGGGCCCAATGGCGGGCGACATGCCGCACTCGGCCACCATGTGGCGGGCCATGTTGGTGGCCTGGGGAGGAGTGCGAGTTAACAGTGTGGGTTAAGGCGTGTGTATTATGGGGTGTACAGACGTCAGCAGGCGGGTCCGCACTCGGCCACCATGCTTAGCGGGCGCGTGCATGTGTGCTAGAGTAGATTGCGTTGCGTGCGGGCACTACGACGAACGGGAGGCAGGCCGAGTGCGGGTTGGCGATGTGGGTTAACACGCGTGTGTGAGGGGGGGGGGCTGTACGGCAGCGGTCGGGTGCCACATTAGGTCACCAAGCGGCGGGGGCCATGTTGGTCGCGTGGGAGGTGCATTAAAGGACGCTAGCTGGAGCAGTGTGTTGGAAGATGCGGTAAGGGGAAGTACAGTCGCATATTCAAGAGCAGAGTTCAGAGGACTAGATCCTAGACTAGACCGCGTTGGCATGTGCGGTTACTAGGGACGCGACTAAAGGGCGGAAGCTGTAGGTCAAGCCGCTGACATCTCCACTTATCTCCACTGGAGCAGTGTATGTTGGATGGGGTCTAAACGGTGTCTGAAACCCGATGGCGGACAGTACGCAAGTACCAGTCTTTCACCAGTCCTTAACCCACGCTAAGGCACTGACTTGCGGACCCATCGACACGAGTAGGTCATTCACTGCATTGCCCATGCGCATCCACCCACGCTACCGTAATACACACGCACCTGCCGCAGGTCGTCCGTGGCTCCGCTGCTGACCTGCTGCTCCCCGAACACCAGCTCCTCCGCCACCCCACACGCTAATACACACCCGTCCATCGCTAATACACACACGCACCTGCCGCAGGTCGTCCGTGGCTCCGCTGCTGACCTGCTGCTCCCCAAACACCAGCTCCTCCGCCACCACAAGCTAATACACATCCGCACACCGCTAATACACACGCACCTGCCGCAGGTCGTCCGTGGCTCCACTGCTGACCTGCTGCTCCCCGAACACCAGCTCCTCAGCCACAGTGCCGCCCATGCACACGGCGATGCGCGCAGTCATCTGCTGCCGGTTGATGGAGAACTCGTCCTCGCGCCCCACCTGGGACCACAACGTGGCATTTGGGTTAGCAGCGGGTTGTGGGTTAAACTGAGGACCAGCCCGTGCTGCTGGTTAATGGAGAACTCGTCCTCACGCCCCAACGGGTAACACGGGACCGAGTGTGGGTTAGCCGGAAGGACGTGCGTTACCAACATGGTAAATCCAGCCCACCCGTGTTCTTAGGTCCCTACCGGCCAGACCATGACGAGGCCACGGCGGTACGAGAAGGTTGCGTGCTGCGGTGTGTGCGCCGTCGTGATGCTGCACAACCCCTCAACCCACGCCACTTAATACACCTGCACGGCCCCCTGTGTAAACGTGCCCAGAGCGTGCCCGAGCAGCACATTCCACTCCCACAGCTGCCGTTGCCCCTTAACCCACGGCCCTGCAACGCGCGCGCCATGGTGATGCTGCACAGCTTCTCAACCCACGCCTTTTAATGCACACACCCCCACGCCCACCTGCGCGACCATGCTTAGCGTGTGCCCCAGCATCACATCCCTCTCCCACGGCTGCAATTGTCCCTTACCCAACGGCCCTTGAACACACGCCCCCACGCCTACCAGGGTGACCCTGCCCAGCGCGTGCCCCCGCGGCACATCCCACTCCCACTGCTGCCGATGTCCCTTAACCCACGCTCCTTAATACACATGCCCCGACGCGCACCTGCGTGACCATGCCCAGCGCGTGCCCTCTCGGCACGATGGTGGCCTTGTGGATGGGGGAGGCCCCCGGCGTGAGCAGCGCCACCAGGGCATGGCCCGCCTCGTGGAACGCCGTACGCCTGGGGACACGTGGCAGGGTGCGACGCGTGGGAGTAGGTGACACGTGGCATGTGGCACGCGGTGACACGAGAGCGTAGCCCGCGTCGTGGGACGCGGTGCGCGCTAGTAGACATGGGACACACAAGGTTCCCAACCGGAACGAAGCGTTGGGACTGGCGACACGTCGCAGCGGCACGTGACAAGCGGCAAGGGGGATCACGTTTGCATTTTGGTACTTTGCCAGTTGACTCAAGGTGACCTTCCGACCCCCACCAGCCTCCACAGGGACGTGCCAACTCACTTGTACAGCTCCTTGGTGCTGCAAGCAGACTGCGCAACAGTGCTTTTGGGTGGATGGCACGCCCACGCTGTCGCGTACAGCCATGGTCGCAAGAAGGATAAACGCCAAGGCACCACCCACCTGCGTGCCTCCAGGGTGCGCTTCACGCTCTTGCGCTCAACGCCCATCAGCACCTGAGGACAGGTTGGGGTTCAGTGTGGCCAAAGTTACTGACCGCCCGACGTGAAAGCAGGAGGAGGCATGTTGCTCGCACCCAACGCTCAGGGGAAAAGCTATGCAAACCGTGGGGATGCCCACGCACCGTTAGCCTTCAAGTGACATGAACCCTTGCCGAGCGACGCGTCCAGCAGCGCCTGGCTGGTGCGACACCAACCCTGTCCACCACCCCGCTAATGCACACCCCCAGCTAACACACACGCTGTGCATGTACACACCTTGTCGAAGGAGGCGTCCAGCAGCGCCTGGCTGATCTCCGTCTTGCCCTCCGTTGCCGCCAGAATGGCCGCCTCGTTGACCAGGTTGGACAGGTCGGCACCCGAGAAGCCTGTGTATTAAGGGCGATGTGCTCAGGATCCGAGGCCATGGTGGTGGCTGCGTCGTTTTATCAGGTTGGACAGGTCGGCGGCCAAAAAGCCTGCCAACGCATTGGTATGTGGTCAACAGGATGAGTCTTAAGTGCACCTTCACGAGCTACGTTGTTGGCGGCTGCACATACCGGCAGGGGCTCGTCAGGAGCTGTAGCCGTGGGGAGTGGGGTATCTCGTGGGTGGGACCAAACTTCCCGGCCCCCACCCTTAATCCACATACACCACCAACTCACCCTGCGTCAGCAGTGCCAGCAGCGCGCGGTCCACGTCCGCCCACAGGCTGGGCACCCCTAGGTGAGCTTTCCCTGCCCCCGCGCTTAATACACAACCTCTTTATACACATGCACCACCAACTCACCCTGCGTCTGCCTCGCCAGCAGCTCGCGGTCCACGTCCGCCGCCACCGGCTTGCCCTCCAGGTAGTAGTTCAGGATGTCACGCCGGCCGGCAATGTCCGGCAGCGCAACAGCGACCTGAGATGTGAGGGATGTGTATATTAACAGGTATGTGTATTAGCTGCGAGTGGGAGGGCGTCTAGGTACTGATTGTTGTGGATGTCCAGCAGCCCATCACAAACGGCAAGCAGCGTCACACTAGACACATAAATGGCCCTCGCCACCTGTCACCCTCTGTCGTGGCGCTTGGCTTGTGAATGAGTCCTGTATAACCGCATCAACTGCCCACCTGTCTGTCGAAGCGGCCCGGGCGCTTGAGCGCGGGGTCCAGGCTCTCGGGCAGGTTGGTGGCGGCCATGACGATGATGCCGTCGGTGGACTGGGGGTGTGTTAGCACAAGGGTGTGTATCAGCAAGGGGCGTGGGTAAGCAACAGGTGTAGGTTGCAGGTGGGTGGCGGCCATGACGATGATGCCGTTGGTGGACTGTGGACCAACCAGGGCTAGTGGATAAGGATTCTGCGAGTACGACCTGCCATGTTTGCATAATCGCTGCAGGCCCGCCACGTCGTGTCACAACCCAACCGATGCTATTGCACAAGCACACACGCAATCGATCACCACCAGCAACTCGTAACCGCCCTCTGCCATCAAATGCCTGCCTTGTCCTGCTGCCTTGCCCTACCCTGTGTGTTTGTCTTCGCTTATGTGCGGCATCACGCCTGCATCCCCGCACTGCTCCATCCGCTACCCACGCGTAACTCGCACCCGTCCTTCCACAAGCAGCTGGCTGAGCGCATGGCTACGTACGGCATGTAACACCACCCCTGCTACAAACACCCACACCCACAACCCACTGCTTATGCACACGCCCGCCTCGAAGCCGTCCATCTCCACCAGCAGCTGGTTGAGCGTCTTTCCAGTGTTAAGCATGTAACCCCACCCCTGCTAACACACCCCACTGCTAATACACACGCCCACCTCGAAGCCGTCCATCTCCACCAGCAGCTGGTTGAGCGTCTTGCGCGTGTGGTTCTCCCAGTGCTTGCGGTTGCCCCCGATGGCGTCGATCTCGTCAATGAACACGATGCAGGGGGAGCGCTTCTTGGCGGCAGCGAACAGCGCGCGCATCCTGAGGGGAGCCGAACAGTAGGAGATGGACTAATGATTGATAATTATTGATTGATACTTAATGCGGGGAGGCGATAAACACGATGCAAGGGGGGCGCTTCCTGGGGGAGAGCCATGCATGAGTGAGAACGCTTGCCTTGCGTGACGTTCCGCGTGCAAGGAGCTGCTTGATGGGCCTCCCTCCCCAAAATCACGGCCCTTGCTAAGACACAACCGTGTCCCCGCGTCCCTTGCAACCTTCCCGTCCCCCGGCCAAGCCCCGCCCCGCCCTCGACCGTGACGCGCCTCCTGCCCACGCCCATGTCCTCAGCTCCACAAGCCACCCTCCTCGACCAAGCCCCCGACCCCGACAAATTGCTGTGCCGCGACCCGTTGCGACACTTCTCTTCCCGCCCATGCCCCGCCGCCGGCCACCGCACCCTGACGCACCTCCTGCTGCCCACGCCAACGTACAGCTCCTCGAACTCGGACCCAGCGCGGTAGAAGAACGGCACGCCCGCCTCGCCTGCAGGCACAGGCGTTACAGAGCAGCACGCGTCGTTAGTTGCACGCACTGCTTACACATTCAGGCCCCTCGGTAGCAGCTGTCGTACCCACGGCGACCCCACGCCCGCCTCGCCTGCAGCAGCAAGCATACGTGGCCATGGCGTCTCGCTGGTGCCCGCGGGATGAACCGTCTTGGTTACAACTAACAACTACTACAGACACCACCGCCCACCCGCCCACCTGCCACCGCCCTGGCCAGCAGCGTCTTCCCGGTGCCCGGCGGGCCGGACAGCAGCACGCCCTTGGGCAGCTTGGCGCCCAGCTTGGTGAACTTGGTGGGGTTCTTCAGGAACTCCACCACCTGGGCGGGTTAACACACGTGATGCAAGAGGGGGAGCAACATGGGATTAACACACGCACACATGCTGACCGGCAGCTACGGCAAACCACCACCTTCCGCTACCCTTCTCCACCATATCGCTTCACCAGCATGCATTCCTCAGCTCCGTCGCACCCCACCTGGAAACTACTTTGCTACCCGCCCTTCCGCCTCCCCGTCCCCCGCCCGCCTTCACTGCCACAGCTGTCACCCACACGCCACGTTATCCCCACAACTGTGTGGCTACACACGCCTTCCTCGCAGTCCCTGCCCACGCACCTCCCTCAGCTCCTCCTTGGCCTCGTCGCACCCCTTGACGTCCTTGAAGGTGCGGATGGACTGCGTGTGGGGTAACAGGAACCAAGGGGAGGATGACGAGTTAGGCGGTCGGAAGACAGACATAGTCTGCAAATCGACGATGTTGATATCAAGTCGTAAAACCAGCCACACAGAGGATGAAGAGGGGAAAATGAGGGGGCATGGGGTATCACGGAGCGTGTCGCACGTAGCAGCGTGACGGAGCACACAGTGCATCAGTGCCGACAGCAGCAGCAGAACGGTGTGGATGGACTGACAGGGGGGAACGGGTAACGACGGGGCATGGGGCATACTTCGACTCCTGGAACGATCCATGACATAAGCAACAGCCACGGCCACCCAGCTCCGCTGCGACCTCTTGGCACAACTCTTTTACGCACATTGCCTGCCTCGCCACCCGTCACCGCTTTTTCATGTCACGTCGGAAGCTCGCCGCAACTGCATCCCTTGCACGGCTTCTCCAGCCACCTCTTGCGTCCCACTAAGGTACTTGCACCAACCCCCAACCTCCAACTCACCTTGTCAGTCAGCTCGTCTGGCTACGTCCTTGCGGTCCGATCCGAAGGAGTACTAGTAAGACGAGCTGGCCAACAAGCTCAGCAGGAGGAGATGGAGGTGGTTGTCCCCTTTCCCCAAGGTCGTCTGGCTAGAGCAAATCGCTTGCCCCAGAGCATGGTACACCGTTTGCCCTGCTCCTGCTAGCCTTTTCCAGCTGCTCGTCCTTCTTATACTCCCTTGCCTTCCCAACTGTCACGCCCTCGATCCCAGGCGGTACCGGGTTCGTGCGGCCTACCTTGGGGCTCCAGCTCTCCCCACCCCCGAAGGTTCGTTGATTAACTCATACCCCAGAGGATGGTACTTCATTTGTGTGGCCCATATTCTTCCTGCTCCTGCTCACCTTCTCCGGCAGCTCGTCCTTCTTGTACTCCTTGGGGTCCACGGCGGGGCCACCACTGACGCCGCTGACGCCGGCGCTGCCAGCAGACGGTGCCGCCGCCGCCGCCGCGTTGGAAGAGGCCAGGAAGCCGCCGCTGGCCTGGACGCGGCGGATGGCCTGGCGGGGCGGGACAGAGACAATATAGAAAGGAGATTAGCGCATAAAACATACGATGCCAGAAGTACTGCTACTACGCTGGATGAAGGACGACGAAACAAAGCTGCGTGACACGAACTGGTGAATTCGAAATTCGAAGTAAATGCACAGCATGCACAGCAGGGCAGTGCATGTCATGCGCCATGCACAGCGCGAAGAAAGATTGCCTCGCCACGCAGGCCGTGTGGAACGCGTGACGCGCACACCATGCAGGGCGCATGACGTGCGAGCCAAGCACGGAGACCATGGGCTATGCGTGCTTTGCCTGCTCCGTGGCATACACAACTCTTGCAATGCACTCCACACACAGCGTGCACGCCAACCACTAAGCATGCTATGCTGCTGTCCACTGTGCTTTCCGTGATATGATTTCAGGTGTGCGGCAGGTATGCTGCGTGAATGCATGCCAAGCATGACGTCCTTGTACCGTAACACGCCATGGAGCACGTGGTCTGCACGTGCAATGCGTGCAATGTATGCTTTACTTCCGCTTCATGCAATGCATGGTGTTGAAACGGAATGCATGAACAGTGCATACCGTATAATTTATGTTGCAAGCTTATGGTGTTAAAAAGCCGTGCCAACTTGATGTGCTCGTTGCTTATATGCAAATGTGGACTTGTCAAGTAGGATTGTGCTGGCCGCAAATCCTTGCTCGCGGATTCATTGCACCACTGGTTGTGTTTAATGACCTCACGCGTGTGGCATGCCAAGTGTACTTGCTACTTGGTGCAACGCTGGCAAGCCTTAGCGGCCATGATGGCACCCACACACTGCCCGCAATATACCGCGACCCACACACGAAGCCGCATGGCCACTCTTACCCATGCACATTTCGACGTTGCGCACGCACCTGGCTGCCAGACAGGAACGCTGCGGACAGAATCACCAGCACCACCGCCCACTTGACCAGCGACCACAGCAGCTGCAGGGGGCGGAACGCCCAACCACTGGAGGCAGCACGTGGGGCAGCCTGCAGCAAGGAGAGGGTGGGAGGGAAGGAATTAGGCATGGTCAGGCCTGTGGCCACGGCGGCAGCACGCCGCCCCACCAGCAGGTGGCCAGCGGCAAAGCGTATGCAAGACGAGCCCCATCTCGGTATGCAGCTGGAGCCCAGAGCCTCAAACCTACACCCACGCACAGATCTCATTGCTTGTGGACGACGGACAAGGATCAACAAAACTGCAGTTCCCCCCCACCACCACCACCACCACCTACTCGCGTTACTGCTTTCTTGTCCCCCCCGCCAGCAACCCCCAATGCGAGCAGGTCTTGGGTAGCAAGTCCCAGCCAATTGCACGGTGTACGAAGTAGCATCGTAACCTACTGTCGCCCACTCGTGCTGCCCGAAAGCCACCCACCTGCAGGCCCCCAGGCACCCCCGAAACCACCACGTGCAGCGGCCGCCGTACACTGGCGCCCGGCACCTCCGCCTCCAGTACTGCACCCACGGCGCCGCCAGCGCCCGCCACTCCTGCCGCCGCCGCCGTACTCCCCGTCGCCTCCAGCTGCGCCGACACCTCCTTCAGCAGCTGGCTGAGGCTCCGCGGGGCGCCGCCGTACTCACCGCCCGCTGCCGCCGCGTTGGCGGCCGCCACCACTGCCTCACGGTCTGCGGCGGCGGCCGCCGCATCCGCCCGCGCGTACTCCGCCACCTTGCCTGCAATGGAGGTCAAGACGAACAAAGGGTCCTTACCGCGGCGCCAAAGCAGCACGCAGTGTCACGCGTGACACAAGACCGTCGTACGGGCAGTTGCCTGGTGCCCTCCTACCCTGACGTCCGAGCCCGTGTGTTGCATATAGTATGCTTACCATGGCTAACACGCATTTGTTGCCACGCATTAGTGCATGAAGGCACTCAGCCACCACAGCGGCGTTAGCCACGTGCACGCACCGAGCGCAGCTGGCGACACACCCTTGATGCACGACACACGCCGCACCTGTGGCCACCAGCGCCTGCAGGTACTCCGCCACCACGGCGGCGTTGGTGCCGAACTGGCGGGACTCCACACGGGCAATCACCTGGCGCCAGGGCGGACGAGGTGCAACGGGGTGCAACATCGCTCCACATGTACGTGTGCACAATGTCCTATAGGGTCACGCCCCTTCACCTGGCGCCAATGCGGACGAAGACGCAATGTCAACCCGTGCGCACGTGTGCAGAGTGATCCTTACCTTACGCAGGTCAATCATTAACCCACGCACGCATTGCCCAGGGGTGCACCTTGACTAAGTAGATCGGGTGGTAGCTGCCCCCGCCACCGCCCGCACGCCCACAAACGTTGGTGCGCACGCGTGTAGGTACACGTGCCGCACCTCCCAGGTGTGAACCCTGACCAGCTGCTGGGCCAGATAGTTTATCAGTGTCCCAATCACTGCTCGCACACCCAGACGTGCGTTAATACACACGCCCGCTAGTACACGTGACGCACCTCCTTGGGGTCCGTCTTGACCAGCTGGGCCAGGTACGCGGCGTGCTTGTCCGCATCCTGAGAGGGAGCACCATTAGTTGGGGGGGAGGGGGGCGGGCGGAGAGTTAGAACGTAAAGCGTCAGGCATGCCGCCTACCCTGCCCCGGGCTAATGAAGGCGAGGATGCTTCTGCGGCACCCCCCCCCTGCCCCCTGCCAAGCCTTGCACTCCATGACGATGAGCCAACATCCAGGCGCATTTAAGGTCTTCAATCCTTCGGGTACTGCGTGGGCATGTGGCCGGCTTCCCACAGAGCTTCCTTGCCCCTGGCCTTAATCGCCCTTACCCCCAAACCCAGTCCACAGCCCCTTCGCTCGCAACCCCTCACCCCTTCATTCCCAACAAAGCCCTGGCTCTTCCCTGGCCCGTGCATCCATCTGTACCTACCACGTTCCTGAACCATCAGTGCAACTTCCACGCCAAACGACCGCAGAACCACCACCCCTCGCTGCATGCCACCACCCCTCACTGCATGCCACCACCCCTCACTGCATGCCACCACCCCTCGCTGCATGCCACCACCCCTCACTGCATGCCACCACCCCTCACTGCATGCCACCACCCCTCGCTGCATGCCACCACCCCTCGCTGCATGCCACCACCCCTCGCTGCATGCCACCACCCCTCGCTGCATGCCACCACCCCTCGCTGCATGCCACCACCCCTCACTGCATGCCACCACCCCTCGCTGCATGCCACCACCCCTCGCTGCATGCCACCACCCCTCGCTGCATGCCACCACCCCTCACTGCATGCCACCACCCCTCGCTGCATGCCACCACCCCTCACTGCATGCCACCACCCCTCACTGCATGCCACCACCCCTCACTGCATGCCACCACCCCTCACTGCATGCCACCACCCCTCACTGCATGCCACCACCCCTCGCTGCATGCCACCACCCCTCGCTGCATGCCACCACCCCTCGCTGCATGCCACCACCCCTCGCTGCATGCCACCACCCCTCGCTGCATGCCACCACCCCTCGCTGCATGCCACCACCCCTCACTGCATGCCACCACCCCTCACTGCATGCCACCACCCCTCACTGCATGCCACCACCCCTCACTGCATGCCACCGCTAGTGCCCATCACCTCTCGGTTTCTTCTCCCTCTGCTGATGTGTGATACCGGTACCCACACGCCCACGGACATCGGACCGCCGCGCACCGTACTCGCACAGGACACCCTGCCGCGTAGTCCGCGCCCGCCTACCACGCCCCCTCCGCCCTTGCACCTAACATCACCACTCTGCAACTTCTCACAATTCTCACCCTTACCTTTGGGTCCTCCTCGCCACCCACCTTCCCTGACCGACTACATACGCCGCCTCCGTCCCCCTCTGCCCCCTACCCCATGCCCCCTTCGCGCTCTGGCGTCCAGCTCGCCTCCCTATGTGTGCCTCCCTCCACACTCTGGGTCCGCCTTCCTCCCTACACGCCACGGCAATCTCGTATCCCCACCAGGGCGCATCAGGACACGTCCCGATCCCCCGATCCCCAGTCCTCCCCACGCGCCTCCCTCAGGCTCCCAGCCACCGCTACCCTCATCCCCGCTTCCCCCCCTCCCGCACCCACCCCAAAGCCCTGGCGCCGTCATCCAACACGACCCTTCGTACCTTGGGGTCCTCATCGCACGCCTCCCTCAGCCTCCTCAGGTGCTGCATCTGCACCCACAGCGGGAAGCTGCCCAGCGCCGCGCCCACAGACCCCAGCCACGCCAGCAGCTGCGACACCAGCGGGGGCAGCCGGGAGCTGGAGGAAGCTGCCGCGGTTGTAGCAGCTGTTGCAGCTGTAGCAGTAGCTTCATGGGCAGGGGACGCGGCTGCTGCCGGTGACGAGGGAGGGGCAGGGAGGGGGGTGGCAGCTGGGGCAGCCTCGGCCGTGTGGGTTGAGCTGCTGGGCGAGGAAGCCGCTGGTGTCACCGCCGCCGCGTTCTGAGCTTGCGATGCAAACGGCACTTCTGCAGGTACATTGGTAGCTGCGGCCGCGGTCGCGTCCGGGGCGCCCGATGCAGCTGGCGCCGACCCACTGGCCGCCTGAGACGGGTTGGTTGGAGCGCCAGCTTGAGCGCCTTCGCTGCCTGGTGTAGATCTACATCCAACTAAGCGATGGCGCCAGCTTAGGTGGAAATGCTGGGCTGGCTCAAAGCCCGGGTAATGGGATCTGCTGGAGACCCTAGCGCGCGGTCGCAGTGTGCCTAGACGTGGAGTGTGAATACTTCCAGCATCTAGTGTAGTTACTTTCATGGCACAGTAGCCTTCAAGGTCGGGTGGATATGCGTTGAGTTTGTGACGTCAAGAGTTTACGCGTCTCTAGTTGTAAGTGAGGATGAATTGCGCTAGGCTTATGTCTTCATATGCGTATGAAACATTTTGGAGACGGCCATGGACATAGGCTCGTTGCCGTTGAACACCATACACCAATCTTGTACCATTTGACATACGCCTGTGAGCGCTGCGTCAATGGTATAACCATTGTCTAGCTTGCTCAATACGCAGGCTTGCTAGGGAGTCGACAGGTGCGGCGTGGCGGAAGCAACAGCTGACCCAAGGGCCGCCGCTGGAACCGGACGCCGGCCCGTTGACATTCAGGCCTTGCTCGCGCATCCCTGCACTGGAAGGAACGCGCAACTTGAAGCATTGCAGGAGAAGCACACATCACCCGAGCAAGTGGCCGGCTTACAACGCGACGTGCTGCTTTTGCACCAGCCAGTCTGGCGCATCACCGTGACACGTGTCAGTCCGAGGTATGCTGCCAGCAAGCCGGGCAGGCAGGTCGCTGTGGCAGTAAGCACAGGTGCGCGGTAGTCGATGGAAAGGACTCAAAGGTCCGCGCCACCAAGAGGCACAAAGCGGCTCAGCCAACAAAAAGGTCACGGCCATAACCGTTACTGTAGCCTGAACGGGGCGGCGCTGGCGGTCCTACACGCGCATTGCCTCATTGCAGGCCCCGCCACAGAACACGCTGCCACACTCTCACACAAACACATGCCAGTCGACAGGTCGCACCAGCTCGTTGCGACTGCAGTCCTTGGGGCATGGTCATGGGCGGGGCGGTGGGCAGGGGAGCCCGTCCACGGCCCCTTCCCGTACCCACCGCCCCACAGCCGTACAGCCCCGAAGGAGGTGCAAGGAGACCGCGAAAACGGTACGAACACTTGACATGGCGTGGCAGGCAACCCCGCAAAGCAAGTAGCCTCGGCATGGATCGCACGGGCGCGGGGTTCCACAAAGGCAGGGCGTAGGGGCCCCCAGTCCTTCCGCAAGCACGCGGTCATGCCATCGCCTGTACGGGTACATGAGCCAGCCGGCCCCCAAGTCGCACCAAGAACGCCTTCACCAGGCACGGTTACCAGCCACGGTCAGAAGGCCTTCTGGCCACGGTCAATGTGCGGCCAAGCAGGTTGCGCCACATGGACCCGGATCTAGGGAACCGTCAGCCTGAGGTGCAGCGGCAAAGCCAGCACGCGTACGCCGCCATAGTAAGTTCCTCCTACTTGCACCTGCACAACCGCGGCCCCGGCCCCTACCAACTGCCCCTCGGCCCCTCCCAACGCTGCGAGTAACTCGCTCCTCTTTGCCATCACACCACACCGCACCACGCCCGCGCCCACCAACCACCCCTACGCCCGCGTTCACGCCCTCCCCGCAGCCCCTGGAGCCACGCTTCCACGTCCTGCCGGTAGCGCCCCGGCGCTCTCCCCTAGACCCGGCGCACCTCTCTCCACCGTGTTCCTGTTACACCACTCCTCCACCAACCCTTCCTCGCAGCCCCCGGAGCCACGCCTTGACCTGCCGACGCTCCTGCTTGCCTGGGTAACTTTCAGGGACTTTCTTTAGGGCCCTTTCCACCTCCCCCTCCCCCACAGGCATCCCATGCTCCTCCAGCCAGCGCAGGGCGGCCAGGGGCGCACGAAACGAGACAGCCGAAAACAGCACCACGTTCCGCATCGGCACCCCCAGCCGCCGCACGCACTCCAGCGTGCCCCTGTCCCCTGCGCCAGCTGCATACGCATACCACGCCATGGGTGCACCACGGATGCCCTCCCTCACCACACCTTCCAACGTCGCCCCACAGCCCGCGCGTGCTGCAACCATAACAGTGGGGGAGCCGCGCCCCACTGCATGCAACGGCAGCAGCTCCCGTAATACACACCACACGGGCCACGGCTGCCCACCCAACATCGCAGCTTCCAGCGGCTCCGGACCCTCCCCCTCGTGCGACGGCCACCCCGCCGCCACCACCAGCCGCAGCACCTCCACCAACCGCCGACTGTCAACCACCGTACGGCACGGCCAGTTGTCCACGACATCCGCAACGGTCTGCTCCCCGCGCGGGCAGCCGGCCTCTAGCAGCCACCGCACCATGGGCAGGTCGCCCCGCCAGACCGCTGCGGCCAAGCAGTCCGGGGTCAGCGGCCACCCCGCCTGCACCAGCCATGCCGCTGTCGACACGTGCCCTCTGCTCGCCGCCGCCTCCACTAGCGCCATCTGAAAGTCGTCCTCCGCGGGCACCTGCAGCTGCCTGCGCCTGTCCAGCAGCAGCTGCAAAGCCTCCAGGTTGCCTGCCTCCGCCGCCTCGTCAACCGCCTCCTGAGAGCCTATGGGGGTCCTCCTGTCCTCAAGCCATCGCAGCTTTGCAGCGCTGTCTCTGGGGCTGCCTGCTGCAATGAGGTCCAGTCCGCGGACGCCCCACACACCGCCGTAGCTGGCAGGGGCCAGGTGCCCTTGCTGCTCCATATCCTGCAGGAAGCTCAGGCCCGCCTGCTGCAGCGCTGAATTCAGAGCACCAGGGGACTCCCAAAACACGCGGTGGCACCGCAGCCACCGCACCCGGGCCATGTCGCCCGAGGCGGCCGCCGCGCCCCACACGTGTCCGTTTGCTACGGAAGAGCCAACGTGCGAGGATTTGCTGCTCCTCTCCAGCACCCAGGCCATCTTGGCAAGGGCGTCGGGTGTTGAGGAGCCCGCTGCCTCCGCCATCATGCGCTGCCATACCCGCTCTGACTCTGCCATTGGAACCTCCTCCATATCATGCTCCCTTTGTGTTGCGCCCTCGGACAGCTTCTTCTCCCTGATGCTGCTCAGTAGCCGCTGCCCCAGCGCCTCCCACGCCGCCTTCAGCCCTGCCAGGTCGCAGTGCCGCGCCGCCGCCTCCAGGGTGCGCCCCGGGTCCAGCAGCCCGGGGCAGCGCTGCTCTAGGGAGGGCAGCAGGTGGGTCAGGCCAGACAACACGGCCGCAGACCCAAGGTCTGGCGTAGGAGGGAGGGTCGCATCTACGTTCATGCACGGAGAAGCCTCGTACACCCACGTGTAACCGCCGTCTGTGCGCAGTACCTCCGGGAACACGTGCGGCTGCAGCAGTTGCAGCGCAAACTCCACGTTTGCTCCGCAGCCGGAGGCAGCAGCTGTTGCGGGCAGGTGCAGCTTCTGCCGGAATGTTAGCTGCCGCATGGCGGTCTGTGCGCTGTCCATGCCGACGGCACTCGTGTAGTCGGGCAGAGGCTGGCGCAGATCTGCTGTACGGCAAGAAGGTTCACGAAAGTGCTGCGCGGCGTCCTTGCTGCTCAGCCTCCCGCCCAGGGCCAGGTCGTGGGGTGGCAGCAGGGACAGGATGTGCAGGCGCAGCTCGGTGGGCAGGCAGATGTCAACATTCGCAGCTCCTCGGCCGTCGCCCTCCATGCCTCAACGCCCCTATCGCGCCCTGAAGTGGTGCCACGCAAGGGCAAACACATAAGGTGAAAATTGGCAGCGGGGCTAGGAGGGGTGGCGTGCAAGGTAAGGCAGCCGGGCTGCTCTGAAAAGGGACTCAGTGGCAAGCCAAGCAGGAGCAACCTTGACCGGAAGACAACTTCATGAAAACAAACAACGCGGGCGCATATTGGGGAATGTGCTGCTTCCCGCTGCTTCCCGTTTTGATGCAGGATCGTTCGGCACGGGCGCGACGCTCTACGATTGAAGCAGACTTTCTTACCTGCTGTGTGCCTTCTGGTGGTATTCGCGAAAGATGCGCTCGCCGTTCAGCTGTCCAAAGCCCAGCAAGATATGAACGTGAAGTAAAAGGGCGCGTCGTTGACAGCTCAACGCGGAAGATACAAGAGGTATGCGAGAGGCAGATGATGTTCACTTAGCCTGTATCGATAGTCAGTCCGCAATGCGCCCTTTACCGGTATTGGATCCGTTCCTTGGCTCCCACTCAACGCATGGTGCCGTGCTCGGAGCCGCGGAGGCCCATGCATGGGGGTACACCGGCGGGCCATCGCCCCGACACGCGACAGTACACGGCAAGACGGCATAGTTCCTATCGCGGCAACCCATGGCGCATGGGAGCCGGTGGGAGCACCCAAGCGGGCGCCACCCTAGGACACACCTCAGACGTCAGGGGCGCCTGGGGGAGTTCTGGGCAGAGGCCCCGGCGTCTCCTTGATGCACGGTTGGGCCAGCATAGGCTTTCGGGGTTCCTTGTAGGGCTTGTACCTGCTACCTGTCGGGCTGGTGCTGTGACCCTGTGGCACTGGATCCTGCAGCACTCACTGCCCAGCTGTGATCCAATGTGATCCTAGCAGCTGATTCTGTCAGCTGATGCCTCAAGGTGCGCTGTAGCTTTCCCCTGCTCGGAGCCAGGCATCTGCGTGGCATCCTTGCCACCTGGTATTGACAACTGTAAAGAGATTCCAAAACATTCTCCGAAGGTCTAATAAACAGGACACTCGCACAGCACATGCAGTTCATCTTTCACGGCTTGTTCATTTTTGTATGGCGGCACGTACGGCAACTATGACGCTGTGGCCGGTTGACCTTGAGATTCCAGCACATCAGCTGGCAACGCATGATGATATAAATAGGTCAGGTTGCGTAACAGGCAGCCCCTAAGTGAGTGTGACAACGCCACCCCAGCCGAAGCCTCAAAACACGTGGGCGACTTGCCAGGAGCCAACCAAAGCCCAAAGAACACTAAGGCACGGCAGCACACTGACGTCTAGCATGCCATAACGCCCGAAACCTTCGCAACATGCACCAAGGTCATACGCTTTGCGCCGTCAACGGTGCCAAGGCCACGATAGCTTGTTCCCATCTCGCTTTCAAGTCGTCGCAGTGCAGCAAGCGTAATCGTTATTCCTCTCCTGCTGCCTGCCGCCCTAACCCTACGCCTGCGCGCCCTCCCCGCACCCACCGGAGTCACGCCTCCACCCCTGCCAGTCGCGCCGGTCCAAACGGCCTCTCTCACCTCCGCCACCCTCCACCCATGCTACGCCACCCCTCCATCAGCCCCTCCCATCAGCCCCCGCAGCCACGCCTCCACCTCCCCCCGCTCCTCCTCCGTCCCTGGGTGCATTCTAGCAATCTCCCGCAGGGCCGTCCGCACCTCCTCCTCCTCCACCGGCGTCCCCTGCTCCACCAGCCACCGCAGAGCGTCCAGCGGCGCGCCCTCTAAGGCCGCGTCCCCCACCTTGCCCTGCCACAGCGCCAGTCCCAGCCGCCTAAGACACTCCAGCATGCCCCGGTCCCCCAACCTTGCCGCAGTGCGATACCACACGTCCTCGCACATAAATGCCACCAGTCCCAGATGCAGCCCCTCCCCCACCAGGGCCTCCAGCGTTGCCATACAGCCCGCACGGGGTGCGTCCATCAAAGCCATGTACGGCAGGCCGCGCCCACCGCCAGGCAGTGCCGGCAGTACCTCCCGCAGCACACGCCACACGGGCCATGGTCGGTCCGCCATCGCCGCGATGTCTAACGGGTTCGGCCCGCCGTTCGCTTGCGCGGGCACGCCCACCCGAGTCAGCAGCCGTACCGCTGCCACCAGCCGCGCGCTTTCCGCTGCCGTACAGTTGGGCCAGTGCTGCACCAGATCTGCTAGAGTGAGCTGCCCACGCGGGCAGCCGGCCTCTAGCAGCCACCGCACCATGGGCAGGTCACCTCCCTTGATAGCCCTCATGAACAGCGCCGGGTCCCGCAGGGGGCAGCCCGCCTGCAGCAGCCACGCCGCTATGGCCACGTGCCCCCCCACAACCGCCGTGGACAACAGCTCGCCGTCCAGGGGATTGTCCCCGCCGCCTGCCTCGTGTCCCGGTGCGTTCATGCGCGCTGCGGTCGCCTGGCGCTCCCGCCAGCGCCACAGCTCCAGCAGCAGCTGCAGTGCCTCCATGTTCCCCGCCCCGGCTGCAAAGCGCATCGCGTAGTAGCGGTCCACCGCCAGGTCCACCCCTCAGGCCGCCAGCCACTGCAGCTTGGCCGTGCTGTCATGAGGGGAAGCAGCTGCGGAGCAGTCCAGCCCTGCCCAGCGCCACGCCGCATCACCATCAGGGGGCAGGTGCCCCTGGAGCTCCATTTCTTGGATGCAAGCCAGGCCCGCGCTGAGAAATACAAACTGCAGGGCACAGCCGGACTGCCACTCACAGCCGTGTACACGCAGCCACCGCAGCCGGGCCATGTCGCCTGAGGCTGCCGCTGCGCCCCACACCCGCTCATGCAGCAACGGGTGCCGCGCATGGGCCCTACCGGTTTCCAGCACCCAGGCCATCTTGGCAATGTTACAGTTACAGTTACAGGCCCAGTAGGGCGCGTCCGGAGAGCCAGGGGCCATGAGGACGAATGATGGCGTCGGGTGTTGAGAAGCCAGCCGCCCCTGCCATTAGGCGCAGCAAAGCTTGTTCCTTCTCTGCCACATCCGGCGTCTTACCTCCATTGCTGATCAACAGCCGCGGCCCCACCAACTCCCACGCTGCCTGCAGCCCCGCCAGGTCGCAGTGCCGCGCCGCCGCCTCCATGGTGCGCCCCGGGTCCAGCAGCCCGGGGCAGCGCTGCGCTAGGGAGGGCAGCAGGTGGGCCAGGCCAGACGCCACGGCCGCAGACCCCACATCTGCTGCAGCTTAGGAAGGTATCCCCTGTTGCTGCTCACCCGGTAGCCCGTTGTGCAGCCACGCATAGCCATGTCCTGAGCGCAGCAGCTCCGGGAACACGTGCAGCTGCAGCAGCTGCAGCGCAAACTCCACGTTGGCTTCGCAGCCCGAGGCAGCGGCGATGGCGGGCAGCTGCCGCAGAGCCGTCTGTGCGCTGTCCATGCCGACGGCAGTCGCGTGTTCGGGAAGAAGCCGACGCAGGTGTGCTGTGCGGCATGTGGGTTCGATAAAGTGCTGCGCGGCGTCCTTGCTGCTCAGCTTGCCGCCCAGGGCCAGGTCGTTGGGCGGCAGCAGAGACAGGATGTGCAGGCGCAGCTCGGCGGGCAGGATGGGGCCCTTAAGGTGGGTTGCTCGACCGGTGCCTTTCATGGTTGCGCCCGCCGCCCCTCGGCATGCTATGCTTATTGGTATAGCTGGTCTTGGATGTACACAGGGGGTTTGGTTCACGAGCGGTGATGGTTGAAGGGAGCGCGCCTGTGGGTATGAAGGACTGAGAATGTGCACCAGCCATCAGCTGAAAACGGCCGACCTCGCACCGGAAACAGCACGAATGGAGCAAAGCGCCAAGGGGGATGAAGGAATAGGGTATGGGTCGAGCGTCATCGCGGTGCAGCAAAGTGCTTTCGATTTGGCCCAGGACTGCTGTAAACTAGAGCAGCTGTCGCGCTTTCGCAAATAGTCGTGGCGCGTTGGGCATTCCGGCAACCGGGCACCTGATAGACGCAGGCGGTTTGGCCAGCGAGTGTATTGTATGCTGTATGAAGCATAGCATCGATACGCAAGCGTAGAACAGGCTACCGTTGTCTTGCTGACCCGTGCACACCTGACGTGCAACAGCTGGACGACAGCCAGCGTCGAAACCACACCCGAAGCCACAACCTTTCGCTTGGGACTTCGGGACAAGGTAGAAACACCTTCCGTTGAAAGAGTAACATGCACTTACAGCCTTTTCCGGAGCACCGAGACGCGGGACTTTGCCCACTTGCCGCAGGTAAACGCGTACCGCTCAGGCGTCGGCTGCCTTTACACTTATCGAAGCCACGCCGTACGGTACTCACTTCATATGGTGTCTTGACCATACATCATCACCGACCGCCAACCTGCCCTGCAGCAGCCGAGAGCACGCCGCGCGAAGTGCACAGCACCACAGAGCACCATAGGGCGCCAGGTGGGCACCCTCTGAGGGCACAAAACACAGCACAGTGCGCAGTAGCACCCCTGCATGTCCCCTCGGCGGGACGCTAAACAACCCCCAGGGGCCGCCAAACATTCCCGAGCTTTCACTCCCGCCGCCCCTTCCAACGGTACCCAACGGCGTCGCCACACTCCAGCGCCTCGCCCAGGAGTCAACAGACAAGCACTTTGAAACACGATTACAAAGCGTATTTCAACGCACCGCACAGTCACGCACGCGTACGTCGGCACGTGTCACTGTTGACGCACGTCCTGCCAACTGCGCCTAAGCCACGTGCCACTCACGGCCCTACTGGAATCCAGAAGCCCCCACGGCGAAAAGGGGCGCCCCGGCCGCCTTGCAGTGCTAACCGTGTGCACACCCGCTACTACAATACTACAACAGCTGAAAGCCGACTCGAGACCGCACACCATGGCCACTCGTATGAGCTCATGCACCTGCTTCAGTAACCTGCTCTTCCAGAACGGTGTGCAACCAAACGGCACCTCTCCTCAGACTACGGCAGCCCGCTTCCGTACAGCCGTACGCCCCCTCATCAAGCCACTGGCGTGCTCCGGCCGCACGGCCGCGGACGGCGCCTGCCAAGGTCCAAGTGGCCTGCCGCTGCTGCCACGTGACTGCCGCGGGCGGCGGACGGCAACGACGCATGGGAGCTGCGGCACGTGGCACCGTGGCCCGCCGGCGCTACGTGAAGAAGAACGACTTCACGTCGCCCTGCAAGGCGGAAAGGCACACGCGTGGTTACAGTCATGTTTTGGCGTCATTGCAACTACTGCCTCCCAATGCTCGTGCCCTCTGCGCCTGTCATGCCGCATCTCCTGTCCGTGCTGACCACCTCCCCACACCCATGTAAAGCTCCTCTCGGCCCCTCGGCCCTCCGCCCTAACTCCCCTGCATATGTTCTGCTTCAAGGGGTCCCCTCTCCGCGCCCCTCCACCACTCTGCCCTACAAAAAAACGATGCCGACCCAGCCCTATCACGCTTCCCCGTTTTATCAAGCAGAGGACCACAGTACAGGGAAGCTGCTCACCTTCGCGAACACGATGCCGCAGCCGGGGCACTTCCTGTTGCGCGCCGTGAGCGTGCGGTCGATGCACACATCGCAGAACACGTGGCAGCACTTGGTGATGATGCGGTTCTTCTGCCGCTCGTGGCACACGTTGCAGTTGAGCATCCGGCGCATGGCCTGCACCTCCTCCTGCGGTGCAAGGTGGGGAGGGGCCACGGAGTGTGTGTCTTCGCGTGCGTGTGTTAGCCGGGTTGGTGCTCGTAGCGCAAATTGCAGTTGAGCAGCTGGCGTATGGCCTGCACCTCATCCTGCGGTGCACGGCCAAGGCGTCGACACGAAGTGCGTAATAGCGCCAACACGACACGTGTGTCGACGCGGGATGCGGTGTACGAACGGGTGTGCATTAGGCAACGTGGGTGCCCGTAGCGCACATGGCGCGCACCTCCTTTTGCGGGCGAAGGGGTGCAGGTAGCAAGCGTTCTTTTCCCTGAGCGGCGCTTGTCATGCACGCCGCAACCAGCGCAGCCGCAGTTACAGCAGCCAGTCCTATCCAATCTGTAAACCGCCCTCCGCATTCCGCTTTGTTGGCTTGACCGCCACTCACAGCGTCCTCCGGAGGCACAACCCGGTGCTGTCCTGTTACACGTGTTGCCCTGCGGCTACTCACCCTGCCGTATCCGTACCCACCTGCAACTCCCCAGCCGTTCCTGTTCCTCGCTTGCATGCATCCCGTCCCACAATGAACCCGCGCCCTCCACCCATCCCTTCGCCCGCTTCTCCCACCCCACGTCTGCCCCGCTCCCCCCACCCTTGACCCACCTGCAGCTCCCTGGCGGCCCCCGCCGACGGCTGGGCCTTCTTCAGCTTCTCCACCTTGCCCTGGAGCGCCTGGGGGGGAGGCGAGTAACAAGCACAGCAAAGCGATGAAAACTCCTCCGCTTTCATGCTAAAGTCTACCCCAAGTACCATTATCAAACCTTCCTAATATCCACGCTTCATGGCTGCAGCAGGGCCGCCTCCCCCACCTCCTGTTGCCTGACCTGGCCACCATCTATAGCAGTCAGCACGCATACACGTACAAGCAGCATGCCTGCACCCCCACCTTCACAGCAACCCCACCCTGACGTGGCGATACCCACACTCAGTCAGTCGCACACAACCAGACACTCCGCGCCCTACTACACACAGGCATCCACACGGCACCACCCACCTTGACCTCCTCCTCGCCAGTCACAGCACTCCTTGCCACACACGAGCACACAGGGACTCTCCATCTTTTACTACACACAGGCAGCCACACGGCACCACCCACCTTGACCTCCTCCTCCATCAGCTGCCGCATTCCTTAAGACACACTAGTACACACCCATCCACGCGCACCCACCTTGACCTCCTCCTCCACCCGCTGCCGCTTCATCTTTTCCTTGACCTGCTTCTGGTCCGCCTCCTGCGGGGGCAAAGGAAAGGATGGCACCGGTGCTGCTGTCAGACTGCCCTTCCTGGTGTTCACTTGCGTGCAACGGCGTCATCCCCTGTAACCCCACGCCCATGCGTACTGACCTGCACGCACCTCAAGCGCCGCCCGCTTGGCCTCCAGCTGCTTCCCCATTGCACCCAGCTGCAGCGCGTCTAGCCCCCTCTACCCCCAAAACCCATGTGTATTCACCCGCTAACCCACACCCACCTCCAGCGCCGCCCGCTTGGCCTCCAGCTGCTTGCCCGCCGCCTCCAGCTGCAGCGCCTCGACCCCTCTACCTCAACACCCATGTGTATTCACCCGCTAACCCACACCCACCTCCAGCGCCGCCCGCTTGGCCTCCAGCTGCTTGCCAGCCGCCTCCAGCTGCAGCGCCGCCGCCGCCGCCACCTCGTCCCGCCGCCGGATCTCCAGCCCAGCAGCGTCAAGCCGAGACACGGCGGCGCGGAGCTGCTCCTTGGCCTGCAGTGTATTAAATGTAGTG
This sequence comes from Chlamydomonas sp. KOR1, assembly GCA_036984285.1. Taxonomy (NCBI): domain Eukaryota; kingdom Viridiplantae; phylum Chlorophyta; class Chlorophyceae; order Chlamydomonadales; family Chlamydomonadaceae; genus Chlamydomonas; species Chlamydomonas sp. KOR1. The sequence continues at coordinate 57,259 of BQMZ01000369.1, forward strand.
GTTTGTAACAGACTAGGGAATAGCATGTGTTGGAAGAGCCTCCTTTGCAAATGCACTGTTTCCGTGCTGGAAAGCACGCAGCCTCCAGCTATGGCCCGGCGGCGCGAAGCTGCTCCTTTGCCTGCACCCCGACGTGCAAGTGCTGTAACATCATGCGAGGATCCAAACTAGGATTACGTTTGCGCCAGTGTGCATTTTGCATGCTAGCAGACAAGCAGCCTCCTGCCGTAACACGGCGGCAGGGAAGGCCTCCAACGCGCTCCATACGCCCTCCTCCATTCCTCGACACACACCCACCACCTACCCCTGCTTAATACCGGTACACATATCCCACCCCCACCTGCGCCAGCCCCGCCGCAACCCGGCCCACGTCCCGCTCCAGGGCCTCCCGCACCCCTTAGCACACACCCACCACCTGCCCCCCGCTGCTACACATGCCTCCACCCCACCTGCGCCAGCTCCGCCGCCACGCGCCCCACGTCCCGCTCCAGCGCCTCCCGCACGCCGCCAGCTTCCGCCAGCTCCCTGCCCAGCCGCTCCGCCTCGTTGCGGGCAGTGTCGGCAGCTTCCTGCAGCACCGGCAGCTGCTGCGACAGCTGCAGCAGGTGGGATAGGGAGGGAGGGGGCGATATCGCTTGGAGCCGTTTCGCAAACGCAGCGTACCACGACAGTCAATGTTGCCGGGCGCCCCCCCGCCGCAGGAGCTAGCACCCGAGTGTACAGCACACGCTGATCGTTCCGCAACCCACGTTCAGCCTTTCCGCCACCAGGGCGTTGCTGGCCTCGTCCTTCCACGCTGCTGGCCCATACTTTTTGGAGACATATCACCAAATTATAATATTTATAAGATATCTCAGCAACCCACCTTAAGCCGCTCCGCCACCAGCGCGTTGCTGGCCTCGTCCTTCTCCGCCAGGTGCGCCACCAGCCGCGTGTTCTGGGCCTGCACGTCTTCAAACGCCTTGGCCATCTCCTGCGGGTGAGGCATGTGCGGCGTGTGTGTTAGGTGTGGGCATCGCGTGTAGGAGGAGTGCCTACAGGTCCTCAAACGCCTTGGCCATCTCCTGCGGGTGAGGCATGTGCGGCGTGTGTGTTAGGTGTGGGCATCGCATGTAGGAGGGGTGCCTACAGGTCCTCAAACGCCTTGGCCATCTCCTGCGGGTGAGGCATGTGCGGTGTGTGTGTTAGGTGTGGGCATCGCGTGTAGGAGGGGTGCCTACAGGTCCTCAAACGCCTTGGCCATCTCCTGCGGGTGAGGCATGTGCGGCGTGTGTGTTAGGTGTGGGCATCGCGTGTAGGAGGGGTGCCTGCAGGTCCTCAAACGCCTTGGCCATCTCCTGCGGGTGAGGCATGTGCGGCGTGTGTGTTAGGTGTGGGCATCGCGTGTAGGAGGGGTGCCTGCAGGTCCTCAAACGCCTTGGCCATCTCCTGCGGGTGAGGCATGTGCGGCGTGTGTGTTAGGTGTGGGCATCGCGTGTAGGAGGGGTGCCTGCAGGTCCTCAAACGCCTTGGCCATCTCCTGCGGGTGAGGCATGTGCGGCGTGTGTGTTAGGTGTGGGCATCGCATGTAGGAGGGGTGCCTGCAGGTCCTCAAACGCCTTGGCCATCTCCTGCGGAACGGGGCCGGGTGAGAAAAGGGTGGGTACCGCGCGCAGGGGGGGTGCCTGCACGGTGAGCAGGCTCTACATCTCTCAAATGCCATTTCCTGGGAAATCGGGTACGGGTGAGAAAGGTGTGGGTGTCACGCGTAGGGAGGGCTGTTTGCAGCCCTAGAGCAAAGCAGTAACCTACAGGTCCTTGAACGCCTTGGCCATTTCCTGCGGATGAGGCGTGTGTAAGGTGTGTGCGTGTATGATGTGTCGGGGTTGGGAGTTTGTGCAGGATGGACGATGTTGGGGCCTAGTGTACGGTTCTCGGCATACGCATCATTTACTGCAGCTACGCTTACTGTGCAGCAGTTGCCCACCACTGACTGCTCACACGCGCTTCAAGCGTGCCTTCCTGTGTCTCATACTTGCACAGCTACCAACACGGTACACGTTATGTCACATGTGAGAGCTGTTGAGCACCGGGGCGCAGTTGCACGAACTGTGCCTTCCCTGTTCCTGGAGCTGGCGCAGGACATGTTAACATCCCCGCCAAGACCGAGTTCCGCTCCACCAACGGCACGGCTTCGTGTTTAGCCTGCCAAAGGTAATGCTACATGCAGCAGCTGTGCGCACTCCTGACCTCCTGGCTTTACCAGCTCGTACTCACAAGCAACCAATACACGTCACACCGAGAGTAACTGTTGGCATGCACCTCCTGACTCCCGCTTTTTCGCACATCTTCACCTCCTGCTTGTACAGCTCGTGAACGACACACCATACCATTACGTAGCACCGGACCTTGACCCACCTCTATCTCCTGCTTGTACAGCTCGCACTCTGACCGGCTGGCGGCCAGCTGGGCAGCAGCCTCCGCCGCCTGCCGCTGGGCCGAGGCCACCTGGGGAATGAGCCACGAGACAACGGAACATCACGCATAAAATAATTCTGCACCCAGGCTATCGTGGCGATGTCCGCCGCCTGCCACAAGGGCGAGGCAACCTGGGGCCATTGCAAGGGGCGCGGTGGGCCGTGTAGATGCGGTTGGAGACGACGTCTGCTAGTGAACAGGGCAGCTCCACGGAAGGAAAGCGGCCTCGGTGGAGGCGGCTGTGCGGCGCGCGGCTGTAATCCGGTGTGCGGGTAACGCTGAGACGGCTGTGCGGCACGCTGTACGGCATGGGGCTTGGTCCTGGCGTGCTTAGCCACGGCCTGCCAGTCATAACACATATACGGAGTGATGCTAGCGTACCTGTGCTGCATGTCCACGGGCATGCGGCCCCACGTGCTGCCTCGCCCCGTGCCGTTCCACCACCAGCAGCTCCAGCTGCTCAACACACACCCACAACAAAACACGTCACGGTTTATATCCATGGCGTTGGATTCACCGTCGTAAACACTCGCCTGCTGCCTGGCCTCGTCCCGCTCCACCGCCAGCAGCTCCAGCTGCTGCTTCGCCCCGCGCTCCGCCGCCCCCAGCGCCGCCAGCCCCGCCACCAGGCACCCCCCGCCCGCCCCCGCCCCATCTGCCCCCTCTGCCCCCGCTGCCGCCCCCGCCTCCTGCAGCGCCCGCTTGAGCTGCTCCACCTGCGCACGGGAAAGGAGAGGCGTGGCGCAGTAGGAGAGGCGTGTAACTGCATCTACGGGCAACTGGCAGGCGAGCAGTATCATAGCAGTCAGCCGCTGTGGGGGCAGCAGCAGAGCCAACTCGTTCCTGGAGGAAACAATTAACCCGCCATGCCACCCCAGACTTGGGGTCACAGGGCCGTGGTGCATTAACCATTTAAAGTGCAAACTCAAAAGGGTCTAGTCTACGCTACAATTGCTGCGGAGTCCTGGTTACCCACCTGTGCGCGAAGGGCAGCCTCGCTGGCTCGCACCTCGGCCAGCTCGCGCGGGTCGGAGCAGTACGAGGTGAGCACGTCCACAAAGGCCTGGAAGGGAACGGGAAACGGAGGGAGATAAAGCAAGACGGCATGTAACTAACAACCAGCAAATGCATCAGGTTGGGCGTTGAGGCGTACACCACATGCAGGAGACAGGCCGGATCTAAACCGCCGGGCCTCTAGACCCTCCTCTCAGCCACCCCGCCAACTCCACCGCCTCTCCACCCTCGCCACTACTCATCCCCGAACCGTCCCCTCCACTCCCGCCCCATTTGACCCTCCCCCCCTTCCTCCTCACACGCTACCTCACCAGCCCCGCTCACCTCCAGCACTCATATCCGCAATATCCCACCCCTTTGCTGTACCCTCGTCCCCTGCCCCTTTGTCGCTTTGCGGTACGCTCCTTCCCTGTCCTTCCCCCCCCTCACCCGCAGGTCCCCACGGTCTCCGCCAGCGCCACCTCCCTCCTCCTCGCCGCCTCCGCCTCGCCCTCCATCCGCCCCAGCGCGTCCTCCAGCGCAGCCACACGCAGCCGCAGCCCAGCCACCTCTCCGGCAGCCTCAGACACCTCGCGGGCGTTGGCCTCCACCCGCTCCGCCGTCAGCTAAGAGGCAGCGGTAGTGTGGGTTAAGGTATGTGGGTTAGGTTGTGGATGCACCATGGGTAAGGACAGCTCGCGCGCGTTGGCCTCCAGCCGCTCCGCCGTCAGCTAAGGGGCGACAGCAGTGTGTGTTAGGGTGTAAAGTCCATGCCAGCACTCATGTACCGCAGGCTGCCCAGTATGCCCTCCTGGCACAGTAGCGGCCCGCAGTGGTCCTGCAGGACATCCATCACCCACCCGCCACCCCACACCCCGTTCCCCCTAATACACACCCTTGCTCACACACACCTTGTCCAGCTTGGCCCGCGCCTGCGCCGCCGCCAGCTGCCCCTGCAGCCCCGCCACCAGCGCCTGCAGCTCCGACACCGTCTTGGCGCTGCCAGCCCGCGCGCGCTCACGCTGCAGGGCCGCCTCCGCCTCGGCGCGTGTCCTGAGCAAGGGGGGGAAAGAAGGTGTGATAACGGGTGGAGTGGTGCGTAGCGTGGTCAAAGGGAACCTTATGGTTGCGTACCACATCGCAAGCCCCACCTGTCTGCCTCCGCCTTGACGAACTGCAGCTCCCTGAAGGCCCGCTCCAGGGCGGCCAGCTTGGAGCGGGTGGCAGCCTCGGACTGGGGCCGAGGACGGGAAAGACAACGGTAAGAATAACAGAGGAGCACTACTGCATTACGCAGAGGCAGCAGATGCTTGGGGCTGGAATTCCTGCCCTAAACTTCGCAATCTATGCTCACCAGCACCACCAGCACCACCGCTGACACACCGCATCCCCCGGGCCATCCCCTGCCATCCTTCCTTCCCGCCCCGCCCCCTCACCGCCACCACCGCCGCCCGCGCCGCCGCCTCCCTCTGCGCTTCGTCCCTCTCGCGCGCCGCCGCCTCCGCCTCGCGCGCCCGCGCCGCCGCCGCTTCCTGCGCCGCCGCCAGCTGCTGCTGCGCCAGCCCCCACATGCGGGTGGAGGGGACCCAGGACTCGTCGCCGACGCGGGCTTGAGCTTCTTGCAGCTCCCTGCGGCCACACGTACACCGGTACACCAGGTTACTGCTGCCGTACGATGCACGCCGTACCGCTGTCGTACACTGGACACTTGCACCGGCTCCTCTCGCAAGTGCAGAAGTCATTGTGTGGTGGGGCTTGGTAGATGCAGACGGCATGGATACAATAAGCAATGCACGGGGGAAGGCACCCGCGTTCCTGTCCCCGGCCCCTTCACTAACCCACGGCTCTGACCCTTCCCCCAAACCTGAGCATCTTGGCATACGTCCCAACAGTTTGGAACTGACAGATTGACCCCCACCTTGGTTCCGTACTCAAAATCACACCCGCGCACACCGGGCGTGCCGTGCACACGTGCCAGCCCCACCTGCGCGTCTTGGCGTGGCGCCAGACCCACGTCCGACCTGCATGCTGACACTTTAAACCACACGTCCACACCCATCCACACCGGGCGTGCCGTGCACACGTGCCAGCCCCACCTGCGCGTCTTGGCATGCCCCTCCCGCTCCTTCTCCAGGTCGGCGCTGCGCTTGGCCAGCAGCGCCTGCAGCTCCTGCAGCTCGTCAGCAGCTTCCACCGGGTCAACGCCGGCAGTTTGACCGTTGACCGGCGTTTGACCGGGGCCGCCAGCCCCCGCCCCCTGCAGCGCTGCACCCGTCACCAAGCTGTTTTGGCGGCTGGGACCCGCACTGCTGGGACCCGCTCCCGCCCCCGCGTCCGCCCCTGCACCTGCACCTGCGCCTGCCTCCGCTGCCGCCGCTGCACCTGGTGTCGTACTTCCAGCACCGCCGTCGCTGATGGCGGCGCCGCCGCCGCCGCCGCCTGCGGCCCCCGCCGCCGCCCCCGCCCCCGTGGGGGTGGCCCCCGGCACGGCCACGGTGTTCTTGAGCGTCAGGTACTTTTTCTGCACGTTGCTCAGCTCCTGCTCGGTGTCTGCCAGCTCGTTCTGCAGGCGACGGATGCTCTCCTCCGCCTCTAGCCGTCGGTCCTCGGACACGCGGAGCTGCTCGGAAGCAGCGCTGTGCTGCGCCCGGAGGGCATCCATGTCACGGCGCAGCGCGGCGGTCTCGGCTACCAGGCGCCCATTCTCTGCTTGGAGTTGCTGGGAAGCTGCGGACGCGTCAGCAGACGCAGCTTCCCGTAGCTGCCGATCGAGGGCGTCCTGCCGGGAGTGCAGTGCACGCACTGCATCCAGCACGGACGCCATGGCCTCCTTGCACACGCGCGCACGGTCCTGCAGCGCCGTCTCGACGCCCGTGAGCTCGGCGTCCAGGCGCTTCTGAGCGTCAAGAATGGGCTTGGCAGACGCAGCGTCGGAGACGAGGCGCTGCAGGAAGGGGTCACGCACGGTGGCGATGCCGGCATGACCAGCCGGCCGGGGCAGGTCCGCATGGCCCGACAGGCTTGTGCACAAGTGCGCAAGCGAGTCGGTGAACTGCTCCCATATCCGGTTGATGCACAGCACCGTCTGCTCATACTCCTCCTGCTTTTGCTCAAATTTTGCGACTTTGTTTTCGAGGGCCCTGCTTGCCCTGCGCTTCTCCTCAAGCTGTACTGCTAGTCGCTGGTTCTGGTGGGAAAGGACTTGTATCTTCTGCTCATAATGGCTCTTGTCCATGGCTCGGCTCCTCCGGGCTGCTTCACAGCCCTGACCCCGAGAGCGCTAGCTTGCGTGTAGCATGATGTTTAAGGTCTATGATGTACAGCGATAGTGCCAATCAGTGCCATGCCCTGTCGCGTTGTGTGCAGCCTAGGGCACGTACAACCGACTCAGAGCACGGCAGGGGCCATGACAGAGTACAACGATCAAATTCTATCGTTGCGTGTATGCCGACCGTTCGGAGAGGGCTGACGCGGGCATGTGCTGTTGAGGGCTGTTGGGAGTTGCCGTGACGGGAGCCTGCGCCGGGGGAGCCTGTCCCATTGTACATGAGCGGCCATTGCGTGCCTTTAATTAAACGCTCTTCATCGTTTACAATATAAGGAGCACACCAACGCCGCCCCAGGCTTACAAAAGCTGCGCCATGGAGGGCAGTGGACCAATGCAGGCTCTCGGCCACCTACAAAGGTCTTTAGATGCTGCCGGTAGAGAATTTGCATCCAATGTAGAGCGGGCGATCGTGCCCCTTCAGCAGGGCTTTTCGCGGTGGTGGGAGCAGACTCCCGTGGCGCAGGCGATTCGGCACTCGCAGGAGCTCGCTTTGGCACCTCGGCAACAGCAGCAGGGGCGATGGGTGCCTGTGCTTGCGGTGCGTGAAGCGTGCAGGCCGCCGATCTCTTACCTCAATTGCAGTGCGCTGGCACAGTGCGTTGGTGGAATTGGAATGCTATGACCGTCGCGGTATTGCGGCCGTGCAGTCTATCACGCTGGGCGGGTCAGCTCGCCGGCCGCAGCCAGTCATGGAACTGGCCATGGCGAAGGAGGAGGTGAAGGCCCGGCTGGCCACTGTGCCTGTGTTCACGGTGGCGAACCCGAAGAACGAATTCGTGCTAGTGGCCGGGGAGGTGAGGCGGGGGGTAGCGGCCATGCGCGAGGGGGAGGGGCTAGAAGCGGAGTGGGGAGCGGTGGGTTAGGGAGTGGGGAGGGAGGCGGGGCGGGTCGGTGGTGCCAGACAGCGGCAGGGTGAGCTGCAGGGCTATGCTACCTCGGTATTGAGCCAGTAGAGATAGAAGACACTTTGGGAACGGGCTGCAGTGCAGGGTCAGGAGTTTCGCAGCAAGTAGAGTCGATGCATGGCAACGGGAAGGGGTGGGAAGGTCGAAGATGCAACCCCAGGTTGCTGCTGTTGCACCACCCCACCTGGCGCACGCTCCCTCCTGGATAAGGAAGTGAAAGGAGGAAACACGGATGGGTTGCAGCGGTCTGGTGGCTTGGCCTGGCGGGCTGCATTGCGCCTTTGTGGAGAGGCGCGGTGCAGGCATGTGAAAAAGTGGGCATGGGCATCGTGCTGCCCAAGCCCATCGCGCGCACCAGCATGTAAGGCAATTTGCAGCTTGGGTCCGACGTGTTGCACCCCTGCTGCAACCCCTCGGCGCTGCGCACCCACAACACGCGGCACGCCGTACATCTCTCATCCTGCACTTGGTTTTGTCCACCCCACAGAACAACACGCAGCTGGGCTTCTTCTTCTTCCGGAAAGAGGACGCGGAGTCGCTCATAGAGAAGGTGCGAGTAGGGTAGGGAAGGAAGAGGTCCAGGGAGCTGCTGGGTAGCGGTGGGAGGAGCGTGTGGGATGGTGGTGGGGAGCGGGGGAGGAGTACGGGCATGTGTTGCCAGGTGCTACACGCCTGCAGGGCAGGCAGCACATAACGCACTGGAGTGGACTGGTGTTGTCACAATATTCTGGGATGGGTTCACAACACACTGGGGTGGCCGCAACTCGGCGGATGCGGAGTCGGGCTCGGGGCCTAGGGCGGCCGGGAGGGGCGTTCAGGGCGGTACCTTACACAGGCTGCTGGCACCACACGAGTCAATGTCGGCTGCTCAATCGGGCATGTCGTAGCGGCCGGCGGTGGCGTAGGGTGGCAAGCACTCCGGGTGACACTTCATAAACGGTTTCCGCGCGTTTACGCGCACCCCGGGGCTGCCTGTGTATGCCGTGCCACCGCGCGGCACTTTGGCGCCTGGGCTTGGTGGTTGGCGGTTGCTAGTTGTTCAGCCTCGGGATGCATTGCGGTGTGCACTCCCTGGGAACCCAGAGGCGGTTGCCACTCCCCGATCATGGCGCGAAGACAGGGGGCGTTGAAGGGTGGGTGCATACCCCTTGGCGGCTCCCGCTTGCGGGGGAGGTGGGGAGGCGTGGGGAGGCCAACATTCCGTTGGGCCATGGGACCACAGCAGCTGCTGCAGCACAACAACAACAGAGGGGAGGCGTTGGCTGCATGGGGGCTGCCTGCCGGGCTGGTGGCAGGGGCGGGGATGACGAAGCGGGGTGGGGACGGGAAGTGCGGCGCGAGGCCGTGGGGTGCATGTTGCGGATCATCAGCCGTTGCAATAGAGGAAGCCATTTTGTGCTTGCTAGGCCTCCTGCGCGACCAGCTGCTCCCGTCTTCTTCCCGCCCTTTCCGTAGATCCGTGAGGAGAACCCGCGGCTTGCTCGCGACTCCAAGATCCTGCGGGTCACCATGGACAACGTGTACGAGGTGTTCACCACGCCGCGGGAGCAGACGGGGCTGCAGGTGCGTGTGTATTAACTGCGCGTGCGGGGTGGGCAAGTGTCACCATGGACAACGTGTACGAGGTGTTCACCACGCCGCGGGAGCAGACGGGGCTGCAGGTGCGTGTGTATTAACTGCGCGTGCGGGGTGGGCAAGTGTCACCATGGACAACGTGTACGAGGTGTTCACCACGCCGCGGGAGCAGACGGGGCTGCAGGCGCGTGTGTATTAGCGGGCGTGTGTATTAACTGCGCGTGCGGGGTGGGCAAGTGTCACCATGGACAACGTGTACGAGGTGTTCACCACGCCGCGGGAGCAGACGGGGCTGCAGGTGCGTGGCCGCACTGGGCCGAAGTGTGATACAATCCTCCCAACCGTTGCGCCGCACAGCCCACAGCCTTCCTCCGCTGCTCCTGCTCCTTGGGACTCACTCTCTGGCTCCCCCCGCCCCACTCCCCCGACCCCGCAGGGTATCCACTTCCGCTTCATGCCGGACATGCGGCAGGTGTCGCACGCGCTAGAGGTGGGGCAGGAGCGGTTGGGTTAGCGGGTGGTGTGCTGAAGGGGGCTTATGGGGCGGGTAGAAGGGGCGTGGCGCAAGACGCAGGACGTGCGGCAGGTGTCGTGCGTGTTGGGGCAGGAGCCTTTCACTGAGGATTGGGCGGGCGGAGAAGGGTTGGTGCAAGCTCAGGGGGCAGGCGTGAGGGCCGCACGCGCTGAGGCGGGAACGGCGAATGGGATGGCTGCCGAAGGGGGAGTGGAGTGGTGATACCTCGAGTCTGAAGCGGTCGCTTCTTCAGTTGACCATGCGTTGAAGGGCGGGCGGAATGGGCTCGCTGTACAGGTGGACAGGGCAGAGGGCGAAGGGCGCACGCGCTGCTGGTGGGTCACAGAATGGGTCATGGGCAGGTCGACGTTGGAAGTGCGCTTCATGTACGGAGGGCAGGGGCAGGATGACTGTTGGCCGCTGCATTTGCCGGGGCGGGTCTGGTACACGCAGATTGGGCAGCACGTGCTGTGCTGTCAGGAAGGCCAGGTTAAGAGAGCGTGCGGCACAGCCGGGCAGGGGCGGGGCGAGGCGTGCACGTGCGGCAAGTGCGTGGGAACACGAGGTCACATGGGTGGCCTCCCGCATTGCGACCCCGTCCCTTGCCTGCTGACACGACCCGATGCCATACTCCTGTGCTACCGTACAGACGTACAAGGACGCGGGCGTGCGCTGTCCCCTTGTAGCCCTGCACTGCGCCCACCCATTTCATGCTGACACGCTCTCCGTGCCGTACACCCGTGCTGCCGTACAGATGTACAAAGGACGCGGGCGTGCCCTGTCCCCTTGGAACCCTGCACTGCGCCCGCCCATTTCATGCTGACACGCTCTCCGTGCCGTACACCCGTGCTGCCGTACAGATGTACAAGGACGCGGGCGTGCCCTGTCCCCTTGGAACCCTGCACTGCGCCCGCCCATTTCATGCTGACACGCTCTCCGTGCCGTACACCCGTGCTGCCGTACAGATGTACAAGGACGCGGGCGTGCCCACGCGCCAGTTCGTGGGTGTGCCGGTGTTCCAGGCGGAGGGGCTCACCGTCACCACGCGGGACATGGTGGGTGGCGGGCGTGGGGTGGCGGTGGGGGTGCATGGGAGGTTGTGTGTTAGGGGCCATGGTTTGCCGGAGCCAGGCAGGTAGTGGCGACGCGGAGGGGCTGGCAGTCACCACGCGGGATATGGTGGGTGGCACGTGCATGAAGGGTTCAAGCACACGTAGGGTGCGCCTTAGGGGTAACGATGCGTCAAAAGCTGTGAGGATACCGTGAGTGGTGGTGACGCCACCTTCTCCCGCGTGTGGGGAACCAGTTAGCAGGATGGTGACTGTGCCGTGTGTGTATGCGAGAGGTGGGGCGGGGAGAACTCCTCGGGGGCATTGGTCGGCATAGGGGCACTGTCACCGCCCGGGACATGGTGGGTGGCGGCGGGAGTGTGCGTTCGTCAGGGGTGGGCTTGACACGTGGCAAACCGCTGCTGCGTCGGTGTGGGTCGGCCTCGGGGTGGATTGCGCTTGTATTAGCGGTTGTGTGTGAATGGAGAGGAGTGCCAGCAGGGTCCATTGGACGTTGCTTGCGCAGAATAAGGTTGCACTGGACCGTTTTTCGCACCCTTGCATCTCCTCCAGACTCCAAACCCCACTGTGTAAATGCGCCATCTCCACGGACGCCCCTGCGGTACGCCCCTCTGCCGTACACCCCGCAGCAATACGTGCCGCTGTTCCTGAATAAGGAGGATCTGGACATTGCCGTACAGTCGGCGTACGCGCAGCGCAACGCGGCGCAGATCAAGCTGTACAAGGACAAGGCGGACCGGTACCAGCAGGAGTACGACCAGGTGGGGCGGCGGGGCATGGCATGGTACGCAGTTCCGTTTCTATACCATGCTGCACATCTACTTCGACATTGGTGGTGAAACGCTGGTGGAGGCCTCGGCCTCCCAGTGCACGGTAGCTGAAAATGGAGGCCGTGTTGTCCCCTTCGGTTGACCGACAGTTGTCTTTGGTTTCCATGGGAGCTGCTGCATGGGGCCTGGGTGATCGTGGGCGCCAGCACTACGTAGCAGGTTGCAAAACACCGTGCGGGTGTACCGTCGTCAATCGCCCTCCTGACACCCTGTTGTCCTGGCTAGGTACTGCAACGCCCCGCCAAACGTATCGCTGGCCCCTACGGTTAACACCCAACTGTTACTCATGCGCCCGACTCCTCCTGCCCTTGTCCTATCCTTCCCCCCAGCTGGTGCGGCAGCAGGAGGAGGCGCCATCAACTTCCTCCCCCTTTTTCCCACTGTCTTTCTCCGTGCCTTCCTACGGCTGAACCCCTTTCCCCTCCCTCCTCCCCCTACGTCTGTCTTCCGACCGCTTAACCCTCCTCCCCCTCCCCCTCCCTCCTCCCTCCCTCCTCCCCCTCCTTTCCCTTCCCCTCGCAGCTGGTGCGGCAGCAGGAGGAGGCGTCGTCCAGCGGCGGCCGCACCTCCGGCCTGGAGACCAAGGTGACCAAGGCACGTGCCAAGCTGGAGCAGGCCAAGGAGAAGGTGGAGAGCGTGGAGCGCGCCGCTGCCAAAGGTCGAGGTGCGTGCAAAGCAATGCTTTGTATTATGGAAATGTATTTGACTTGGTGTTGAAAGTGGGATTTAGAGCAGACCAAGGAGGTGGGGAGCGTGGAGCGCGCGCCGCTGCTCAAGGTAGAGGTGGGTGCAAATCGATGCTATCATACGTTGTGTAATTGTGACGGAAAGTGTGTCAACGTGGCGGGCGAAGGGATTATGCCAAGGAATTTGGGGCGCCGCAGCCAAAGGCTTACGTGGGCGCAGTACCGAGCGCGTGATATGATTTTAATATGACAGTGAGTGATTGTGTCAAGATAGAGGGCACGGGCATGACATCGGAGAGCGGGCAGCGCGCGCCGCTGCTGCTCCTCAGCTGGCGGCAGTGCCGCGGTGTCACCGCCGCCGGGTCACCAGCAACATGGCCAGGGCGAAGGGCCGCTAGCCCTGCTACCATACGCCTGGGACGCTGTGCCGCTGCCAAGAGCTTCGCCGTGGGGTTCGGGAGGCAGGACAATGTCACAGGCATAGGGTAGCACGGGTAGCAGCACTTCGTCCTGGCCATACTGCCGAGTAGCCGGCGGCGGTGTCGCCACGGCACCGCCGCCAGCGCAGGAGCAGCAGCGACGCGCGCTGCCCGCTCTCCGATGTCATACCTGTGGCGACTGCGTCCTTTCATGAGAAGCTGCAGCTGAGGGTCATGCCATGGTCGGGTGGGGCCGAAGCGTGACGAGCACTGGTGTACTTCCCCACACCTGCTCGGCAGCTTCGAGGTGGTGGTGATGCGGATTACGGTCAGCACCACCCTACTCAAATACATTCATCAAACAAGCGCGTGGGCGTTCTTCTTCCCCTCACGTCTTCCCCTCCCCCACACCACACACCAGGTTGGCATCTTCGAGGAGGGTTTGATGCGCACGACGGCCAGCGTACTCGGCAGCAGCCACACAACAAGCATTTGAAATTGCTTCCCAACATGCCTTTCTCCTCCACTCCAGGTCGGCAGCTTCGAGGAGGTGGTGATGCGCATGACCGCCAGCGCCGGCAACGAGCTGGCGGCGTGGAGCCAGGTCATGTTCGTGGCGCCGGCGCTGCTGCAGGAGGCGGTCAAGGGAGGGGGGAGCGAGGAGCGAAGGAAGTGAGGGGTATAGGGGTGCCGACCGTGTGCGGGACGACGTAATGTATGGGGGGAGGGGGGCGGTGCAACATGACAGCTGCGGCCACGGTCGGGTGCTGCTGCAGGCGGGAGCGACAAGTGAGGGAGAGGGGTGCCGACAGGTGGGCACCCGGCCGCATCAGGGGGGGCACAAGGCAGGCTGAAGGGGAAGACAAGACGTAGTTAAAGCAATGTCCTGCTTAAGTTGGTGGTCGGACCCTGCATCAGGGCCTAGGGTCAGGCTTGTAGGGGCATCAGGGCCTAGGGGCAGGCTTGAGTAGGGGCACATGCAAGGCGGGCGGCGGGCCGGGTGAGGGTCTCGGGGACGACGTGGGTTGGATGATGGGCGGGTGGCATGCCGCGGTAGGGGGGCGTGGATTAGGGAGGCCCCTGAGAGGACTGGACACAGACGCGGAGGTTGCCGGGCACAAGAATTTCCGGAAGCGTGGAGTGGGAGTGGTGGTGGTGGTGGGCGTTGTACAAGCGGCGGATGGAGCGTTGGGGGCAGGCGACAGGAAAAGATGTGGGGCTTGATGACAGCCTAGAGCCACTTGCCCAAGTCCCTTGGGGACCTCCTGGTGTTGCATGCTGTTCAGTTGATGGTACCGTACTCCGCGGCGCAAGATCCCCTTTCGTTTGGGGCCTTCCGCGTGGGTTGTGTGGTGATGGAGGAGGGGCGCATGGTGCTGTGGTGCACAGCACATTGCAATGTGGTGCAATGTGCTGTGCGCTCCGCTTGGAACCGGGTGTGCTGCAAGGTAGGCTGGCTTGCGGTAGAACACTTTTGGCCAAGGTGCAGACAGGGAGGCACAATGCGGTGTTTGGCGGCAGTGCAAGGCACGTGTTTAAGCGGTTGGCGGACATGTAGGTGGCAGGCGAGGGACACGCAGAGCAAGCAGGAGGCAGGGCGCACCGTACCGGAAGCGTTGACGGCCAACCGTGACATCGGAATGGATCGGGTGGGCTGTCACAGCTGTTACACTTTATAGAACGCACACAACTCAGCGCGACGAATTGCTCCAGTCCCAACCTGCAGGTGCTTGCACTGTCCAACACAGCATATGAATTTGCAGGCTGAGCCTGCTCCGCAGTGAATTCCGACTCTTACGGGCTTGCCTCCAATGTACGTAAGCCCCACCTAACAACAGGACACAAGTGTAAAGGTCTAGTAAGTTTTGACGGCATGGTTCGCGGCCACATGCTGGCACCGCTGCTAGCACCGCGACAGACGCTTGTACATCCGTTTCGGTGCTTTGCTCACATTTGCGGCATCATATGATTGGTTGTCGCGCCATCACAGCAAACCCGTTGCCTGATGGCTGAACCTTCCGGTCCTTCATGCCCCCCCAGGCACTCGCCCGTGAGAAAGCCAGCCAACTCGCTACCCCACAGTGTACCAACTTACCGGTGTTCGCCTGAGACCTGAAACAAAGTGTTATGTACACGGGGAGGCGGGCGCAACCATGGAACGCACCAGCTGGCCCCACCCTGCCCGCCGAGCTGCGCCTGCACATCCTGTCCCTGCTGCCGCCCAACGACCTGGCCCTGGGCGGCAGGCTGAGCAGCAAGGACGCCGCGCAGCACTTCACTGAACCCACCTGCCGTACAGCACATTCGAGTCAGCCACTGTCCGACTACGCGGTCACCGCTGGCCTGGACAGCGCGCGGGCAGCCCTGCGGCAGCTGACCTTTCAACAGAAGCTGCAACTGCCCGCCACCGCCGCTGCCTCCGGCTGCGAAGCCAATGTGGAGTTTGCGCTGCAACTGCTGCAGCCGCACGTGTTCCCGGAGCTGCTGCAAGCAGACCATGGCTATGCGTGGGGTGACGAAGGAGAGCCATTCGATGAGCAGCAATACGAGCTGCCTTACTCTTCAGCAGCATCGGACCTTGGGTCTGCGGCCGTGGCGTCTGGCCTGGCCCACCTGCTGCCCTCCCTGGCGCAGCGCTGCCCCGGGCTGCTGCACCCGAGACGCACCTTGGAGGCGGCGGCGCGGCAGTGCGACCTGGCCGGGCTGCAGGCGGCGTGGGAGGTGCTGGGGCAGCGGCTGCTGAGCAGCATAGAGGAGAACGCGCCGGATGTGGGCAGCGAGGATGACGAGGAGGAGGACGATGATGAGTCGGAACAGCAGGCCTTGCGGCGCATGATGGCGGAGGCAGCCGGCTCCTCGACACCCGACGCCCTTGCCAAGATGGCCTGGGTGCTGGAAACCGGCGGCGCCCACGCGCGGTTTCCAGTGCTGGCCGCGAGGGTGTGGGGCGCGGCGGCAGCCTCAGGCGACACGGCCCGGTTGCGGTGGCTGCGTGAACATGGCTGCCCGTGGCAGTCCGTTCCCGCGCTGCACGTGGCAATCCATCACGCGAGCCTGGGCTTCCTTCAGGAAATGGAGCAGCAAGGGTGCCTGCCCCCTGCAGGCGCTGCGGCGTGGCAGTGCATAGCACTGGACTGCTCCGCCGCTTCGTCCCCTAGGGATAGTGCAGCCAAGCTGCGGTGGCTGGCAGGCAGGGGGCCAGGGGTGGCAATAGACCGCCGCGATGTGATGAAGGTTGCGGCTGGGGCGGGCAACCTGGAGGCGCTGCAGCTGCTGCTGGGGCACTGGCAGGAGCGCCAGGCGGCGGGTGCGCGCATTGACGCAGCTGGCCACGCGGCTGGCGTCGGGGACAATCCCCTGGACAGCGAGCTGCTAGCGCAGGCGGTGGACGGGGGTCACGTGCCCACAGCAGAATGGCTGCTGCAGGCGGGCTGCCCCCTGCGGGACCCTGGGCTGTTCATAAAGGCCATCAGGAGAGGAGACCTGCCCATGGTGCGGTGGCTGCTGGAGGCCGGCTGCCTGCGCGGGGAGCTCACGATAGCAGATTTGGTGCAGAGGTGGCCCAGCCGTACGGCAGCGGACAGCGCGTGGCTGGTGGAGGCGGTACGGCTGATGGCGGCGGCTGGCGTGCCCGTGCAAGCGTACGGCATGCCGGACCCGTACGACATAGCGGCGGTGGCGGGCCAGCCGTGGCCCGTGTGGTGCGTGCTGCGGGACGTACTGCCTGTACTGCCGGCGCCTGGTCGCGCACGCCGACTGCCGTACTATGCTGTGCGGCGCGCAGCCCGCGCGGGCTGTACGGCAACGATAGAGGCCCTGGTGGGGGAGGGGCTGCACAATGAGCTTGTGGAGAAGCAAGACGAGGATGTGTGGTATGCCGCTGCGGCCGGTGTGGGGGATCGTGGCACGCTGGCGTGCCTTCGGCGGCTGAAGGTGCCGCTGAGGCGGGGGTCGCTGGGGAAGGCCATTCGGGAGCATGGGCTGCCACAGGCACTGCGCTGGCTGGTGGAGCAGGGAGCGCCGATTGATGAGGAGGATGTGCAAGCGGCCCTGGAGAGTGTGCCATTGTACCTTGGACACACGGAGGAGGAGCAGCAGGAGGTGGTGGCGTGGCTCCGGGGCCTGCAGGGAGGGCCCACAGGTGGGCTGTGACGTGGTCGTGGGTGTGGACGCTGGGGCTAACAGTAACGAGTTATTAGCAGCTTGAAGGGCGAGCATGGAGGACAAGGGCGCCTGGTTGCAGGAGGCGTGTGTTTTGGAAGCAACAGGGAGCAAGAGCTGTGGCTCCGTTTGTGTTCTACAGATATTGTGTCCGCTGCGTTGCTGCCTTGAAGTGCACGGTCTGTGAATGGCGTGGGAGCTCCCCTGGTAGGCGGAGTTGTGGGATAGCGGTACGCTGTGCTGGTGTTACATAGCGTGTATCACGATAGAGACAGAGACACAAGGAAGGAGTGGCATCAGCTGTTGCCGTAGCAGTCACAGGGTAGTGAGGATAGTCTGCGTTTGTGCCTGCAGGGGTACGCTGGTGCCTGGCGCCGCAGCAACGTGTGCGAAACGAACCGACGTAGGAGTGTTCTTATTGTGTATGGTGCCGATCAGCTTCTCAGCAGCACGCACCAACTGAGCCAATCGACCACATGTACGCTAGTACAAGTCCCCCATGCATTTTGATAAGTCTTTGTTCGAGCCGTGCCGTGCCGTCCCCCATGCGTGTACGCCGTGCACACCGAAAAACAAATCGACCCAACTGGAACCAACAACGATTTGTATGAGGCACACCGTCGCATGCACCGGGTGCCGACATGCGGATCGTGCAACCTGGTACAACCGGGTAACACACCGTGTAAGCGTAACCTCACATGGTCAAGAATAGGACTCAGATACACCCGTGACCCTTCTCCTGAAGACGCTTCGAGCTGCTCTCGACACAGCGCCCCCGGTTGCTTCGACGGTTGCTCCTACCCGCTGCAACGAATAACGTATACGGGCAAATGCACCACTTGCAAGCAGCAATCTGGCGCGCAGTCATCGCACCACGCACTCACCTACAAGCACATAACAGGATCAGTTCAAAAGTCACAGGCACCGCAAGTCCGCAACCAACCGCACACTGCCGCTCCGCCACCCTGCCTATGCCACCAAACACCACCGCCTTCGTGTCTTCCACCCGCTTGCCTTGTGTGGATGCTACATCACCGCATGCTAAGACACATGGCCACGCCACACTAGACCTCCTGCAGCCTGTACACCTCTTTAAGTACCGTGCCCGCCGTGCTGAGGTAGGCTGGACTGCGGCAGCTGATCCTCGTACACGGGGCTCGGGGGCGTGTACCCGGGGGCGGGTCCGGCGTGCTGCGACGCCATGGCGGGGGGTGGCATCATCAGTGGGGGCGCACTGGGCACGGGGATGTCCACCGGGGTGCCGGTCACATGGTGGGGCGGGGCATGCAGGTGGATGGGGACTTGGGGTTGGTGGCTTAGCCAAGGTCTTGCCTGAGGAGCAGGTTGACACAGATGCCTGATAATGATAAGGTGTATAGGGGGATAGGAGCGCAAGGGAGCCTGACTCGGGGTGTGACACACGCCATGGCTGAGGTACACATGTTCTGCATGGCTGGGGAGGTGAACGCATATTGGTCATCGCCATAACTAGGAAGCGTTCACGCTGTGCGTGTGGTGCTGAGGCTGTGCCGAAATGTGCTGCGCTGACGCTGCGGCGTTGTGACGGCGTGCTCATGCACCTCTCCCGCACCTACCACTGACGGCTTCCAGAAGTCCGGCGGCGCCGCGCCGTACGGCACGTAGTTGGCGGGCGGCGGCACGTACACGGTGAGCGGCACGGCCAGGCGCACGGTGTTGGTGAAGGTGCCCGCGGACAGCGACACCACCAGCGTGTAGGTGCAGCGGACGAGGTTGCCCTGTGGGGACGGCGGGTGCGGGTGCGAATTGGGAGTGTGCTGCCGGTACCGGATCCAGAAGCCCGTCATGCACGATTCAGCCCCGGGAAGCGATGATATGCCGCTTGTCCCTTCCAACACAAGGCACGTAATCGCCTATTGATGCGGTACACCTTTTCGGCTTGGTACATAACCTCTGGTGTCGCAACAGTACCGCGCAGTCACGCCGCCTGCGCCTCTTGCCGCGCCTACCTGCGTGGTGGGCAGCAGGTTGGCTGGCAGCGGCACCGCCAGGCGCTGCGCCCTGTCGCCCAGGAAGCTGGTGCCCGCGGGCAGGCCTGCGGGGTGAGGGGTGAGCGGAGGGGTGAGGGGGCGGAGAGTCAGCAAGGGGCGTTGGGAGGCGGCGCCGGTGCAGGGGAGGCCCCCGGGGTGCAGGGACAGCGGGCGACGTGCACTGAGAAGACGCGGATGTCCCACGGGAGGGAGGAGGTGGGGCCAACGAATCAACATCAGCAACACGGGCGCAGCGGCATTAGGAATGTTTAGCCTTGAATTTGCCAGCATGCACAACTCGCAGCTGGTGCCATCGCTCCAGTGCTCACCATCTTGAGCATCATGTGTTGCAATCCAGGAATGATATCCAGGCGGTGTGGCCACACAATTCTGACTGGTCCTGACCACACCCGTCAGGACATAGGTCCATGTGCTGGCGGGGCAACGCCACGGTGGCGCAGCAAGCCCTCTCCTGAGGTGCTGGCAAGCCACACCTGGCCACACACGCAACGCCACGCCGAACGCCAGCGCCTTACCGACGGGGCGTGCTTCGCCGTCAACCAAGTGCCAGGACCAGTGGAACTCCTCACGCACCTGATACACGGCTACACGTTACACGGCTACACGTTACACGACTACACGTTGCACGGCTACACGTGACACGGCTACACGTTGCACGGCTACACGGCTACACGTTACACCGCTACACGGCTACCGGCACACGGCACACGGCTAAAAGGCTTGTGCACACTGCAATGCACGTGTCCGCGCCTCATCCGGCAGCTCCACCAGGCACACGTCCTCCTCCGTGTCGCAGCTGCTACACAGGTGCACACGGCTACAAGGCTAGTAATAAGCACTACTATGCATGTGTCCGCGCCTCACCCGGCAGCTGCACGCCGACAACGACGTCCTCCGCCTCGTAGCTGGAGGGCCCGGCGACCAGCGCCACCCGGCGCCGCACCGCCACCTCGGCGTGGGGGAAGGCCAGCTCCGTGCCGTTGTCCACCTGCGTGCAGTGCACCGTTACGTGGGCGGGCGAGGGGCATGGCAGCAGCAGGTGGCGGGATTGGAGTGGCGTGTGTGCCTGGCAACACGCAGAGGCCTGCACAGGTTGCGTGCAGATGTCGATAAGTTGACGCCTTCGCCGTACCGCACCGCGCAGCACTCCCAGCGGCCTCAGGGCGTTCGGCGCTGCCAGGTTTCCTATCCTGGCTGTTGTGCCGAAGCTGGACCTAGGACGCCCTTTATTTCTCCCTTCTCAGGTGTAGACCCCAACCTGCCGTGTTGGTGTCATGAGCACCACTGCCACCACACATAGGGCAGGAGTGCCCCGCCTTGACCCTGCTTGTCGTGTTGTCGACCCTCTTCCTCTTCGCGTGCAGGCACCAGCGTTTCCGCGATTCCTTGTTGCCTTGAACGGTTCCCTCGCGTCCTGGACGCGGACCCCCACCGACCTCGCTGCAAAGTCATGGACAACTCTTGACACAATCCCAACCTAGGCACTTGCTGAAGACACAACAATGGCTGAAAAACAGTGCTATCGTCTTGGGATTACGCCTGGTCCCACTACCGTACCACGCACCTCGAGCGCCACGTACGCCGTCTCCCCCGCCGCCACTGCATCCCTCACCAGCCGCACACGCACGTCAACGCGCCCGTGCCCAAAGCAGCAGCACGTGTTCACCGCCGTGCTCTGCGCTGCGCGCAACTCCGCGGGAGCACGCGTCAGCCGCTGCCGTAAAGTCAGCTCGGTACTGCCCTGCAAGGCGGGGCGGCTCGGCTTGCAGGGCTGCACCTCAGCCACCAGCTTGTACGACACGGCGGCCCTGCCGTACATGTGCAGGGGTTACAGACGGGCCATGCTCGCACACGTGGCATGCATGTATGTGGATGTGGATCACATGCACAATGGCCATGCTGCATGCTCCCTTCCTTCGCTCTCCAGTGGGTAAGCTCGTGCACCACTGCACGCACCGAGCCCCCGTTTGCAGC
This sequence comes from Chlamydomonas sp. KOR1, assembly GCA_036984285.1. NCBI lineage: Eukaryota > Viridiplantae > Chlorophyta > Chlorophyceae > Chlamydomonadales > Chlamydomonadaceae > Chlamydomonas > Chlamydomonas sp. KOR1. The sequence goes on from BQMZ01000369.1 coordinate 78,201, forward strand.
AGGTGGCAGGAGCGACGTACCCACCACGGCACCAGCAGCAGCAGGTGTGCATGCCTAGGCTAAAGCCTAACGAGGCCTAAAGCCTCAATTACTATGAAACTGAGCACCAGATAGGAGTGCTTTTACTTGCAACTTATGACACGTTGTCGTACGTGTACAGCCCCCGCGCCACGTGTGCCTGTCGATAGCTGAAGGTGCCCGGCAGCCCGTCCGGCAGCGTGAAGCGGAATGGGAACTGGTACTGCCCCGCCTGGGCGGACTGGCCGGGGAAGGAGTAGACGGGGACGCACACCTGATGGGGGAGGGAGGGAGCAGGGCGGGAAGGAGGGAGGGAGGGAACGGGCAATGCATGGCGAGCAGCGGGGTTTGGGGTGGGGCAGTAGGACCGGATGCGGTAGCAAGGGCTGGGGACTCGTGGGGAGCCTTACTGGCAGGCACAGCGCACGGGAACGGTAGGAGGGCACTTGCGCGGTATGGGGGCTTGCTTGTCCGGCGTTCCGGCCGCGTGCCGTACCTTGATGAACGTCCTGCTGGCCTGCCGTACGAAAGTCACGTTGTCGTCCTTCCACTCGTCATCCTCATAGTGCCCCATGTTCATTGTCTCCTTCCAGTAGACCTCCTCCGTGCCTGCCAGCTGTCAACGATTGCCAATTGGCACGGGTGGAGAGGAGTACGGAAGCAAGGCATTGCCAGGTTGAGGTAGCAAGGGTTGCGGCTTGCGGCTTGCGCGTTGCAGCAACTGTCTAACGGGCCGGTCAGGGAGGTATTTTGCTTGCGATGTGCTACACCGAATGCTGTCGGTAGATGTTGCGGCCCAGACAGATGTTGCCAATCCGACACGCGCCGGCGCAACACCTGCATCAAGGGCTGCTGAACGAACACCGTGACCGCACCTCAACGTTTACAGTGGACGCTCCAAGCGCTGCAGGCAGGTTCAAGCATACGCAGCCCTCAACAGTCTCTCCGCCGAAGTACAAAGCCTTGTGGCACCATACGTGAACCCCCGAGGAGTTCAACGAAGGACCCGTCGCAGCGGGCTGGCTTTTGAACATTGAGAAGGACATACTGTGCTATCTGCTATGTGGCGCAACGCCGCTTCGTACAGCGCGCCCGGTCTGCTGTAAGTCACAGCCCAAAACCGCCCCAGCTCACTCGATGCCTCCATCTTCTCACAGCTTCTCGTATTTGGCACCAAGACAAGTTGTATCAATCTCTAAATCATACTTGTGTCACGTTAACCAATGTCAATCACAAGATTGCACCACACCTACCCAAGAAAGGAGGGGTTTGACCGGCCAAGCGCCAGCCGACCCGGGGAGCCCCGTTGGCAGCCCCTACAACCAACGTGGCAGCAGGATGCCCCACATATTATGCCGGTAAGGGCTGTGCGGTGCACGCAACTTCACTGCTACTTGCGGCTTTGGCCTTGGCGCTTCAAGTGCTGGCACTGCAGGAACGTAAAAGACACCAAGCACCCTACCAATCCTCACTTTATTTCACACACTGCCAAGCGCGCGCACCTTACACCCCCTCCATAACGGCCGACGTCCGCAAAGATCATATGGGTCCAGAGGTGCATCCCAAGGTTGCACAGCTTCACACAGGCACCACACGCAGATAAGAGGTGTTAAATTCGAAGGCACGTGGCACGTCAACGCTCCCTCGCAAGCTGCCCCAATCCACGAAAGCGGCGCACACTGGCCTCCTCCTGGCATTAGTAGTCATGTGCTGTGTCATGTGCCAACCCACAGCAAACAGAATACACGGGACACCCGCCCTGCCACCTCAGCTCACGTCGCTCTTCCCATCCTATACATGCTCAACCCCTTCGGCAGCCGCAGTAACACCTCCCTCCCCGCTCTACGTCCCCGCCCCCCATCATCTCCCCCCCAGCCGCTGCTCAATCTCCCGCCTCACATACACCAAGTCCTCATCCTCCAGCTCCCCCAGCAGAGCCATCACCGCATACAGCACGTTCTTGCTCCCCGCCGCCCCCCGCTCCCCCCTCCCACACCCCCCATGCCCATGCCCGGCACACCCCCATAACCCCCTCCGCCTCCGCCCCCGCCTCCGCCCCCGCCTCCGCCTCCACCCCCTCCCCCGCCGTACCCCCCTGGCCCCTGCGCGTACGGCGACGGCGGCCCTCCCATCCCGCCCATTCCCCCCTGCTCCCGCATCTGGTCCGGACTGAAGCTGACGCTCCCTCGTCCGAATGCGTTACGCTCGCCGTACTGCTGTGCACCGTACGGCGAGGACGGCCCGCCGCCGTTGCCCCCGTGGCTGCTGCTGTACCCACCCTGTGGTGGCCCCAGCGGCGGCAGGCCGGGCCCCCCAGCGCTGCCTCCGCGCGATGGCGGGGGTAGCCCAGGGCCCCCTGGTCCACCGTCCATGGGTGGGCTTAGGGGGAGGCCGGAGATGTCGTCGTTGTCTAGCTTCTGCAGCTGCGGCAGCATGCGGGCCACGTACTGCTTGTACTGCGGGTGTTCCGCGCATGGGTTGTCGGACAGCCACAGGACGCGGAGGTCCTTGAGGTTCACAAGGTGCTGGATTTCGGATAGGTCGCGGACCTCGTTTTTGCGCAGGTACCTGCGCGGGGTGGTGCACGGGCACGTGTGAAGCTGATGGCTGTGCGTGGGAATTTGGAGCTGCAAGTACAAGTCAACGTGTGTTGTAGAGTTGTGCTTTTGCTGGTTGCTGCATGGGCGGAGCCAAGGGCGGGGCTATGTTCGGGGCGCGACTCACAGCTCGGTGAGCTTGGGACAGTGTCGGAAGTCCTTCAGCGTCGCCAGCCGGTTCACCGACAGCGACAACACCTCCAAGTTGGGAACCTGGGTGTGCATTAAGCGTGGAGGAGCCAAGGTGTCTGGAAAGCGTGTGGAGCTGTTTTCACAGCTGTCGCAGCTTCACATGCGGACGCTCAAGCGCAGCAGGCGCTGCCACCATTGACGGACTGCTGCTTGGCCTCATTTCGGTACTGACCCTTGCAAGTATGGAAACATCATCCAGGTCCTGGCCCCAGAGGTTGAGGTTCTTGACTTCTTCAAGCTTGTCTAAACGCGTCTTGCCCTTGATGATCTGTTCTGTCAATACAACCATGGCTATCTCCTCTTAAATTTTAGTGCAATAGCACGCGTAAGCATAAATGGACGGATGCAGCAGCTGCTACATGGACATGGCAAGGCTACTCAGTAAGACAGCGCAATGGGGTCTATCGTGAGACCTCGCTCTTTGAGTGCGAAGAAGTGGGTGGTGTGCTATGCTGACTGCGGCACGGAATAGGCAAGGAACTAGGAAAGCCCATGCTCATTGTACTGCCGGCCCCCCTGCTGCCTGCTTGCTGTTTTATCCCTGTGACCTCCGCTCTGTGCCTTATAAACTCGATCTTTGACAAGTTACAGTAGAAGCTTTCCTTCCCCTGCACAGACGCGTCCACACACGCATGCCCTACTGCGACACTGTGCGCTCGCATCACATCGGCTGCAGACTGCAGTACATGCTGCTCTAGTCGCTGCTAGCTTCTCTGTTAGTTTTTGCAAGGCACATAGAAGCTTGTGAAAGCCGGCTGTCGCGGCAAAATGTCGGTAGAGCAGCGCACGAAGACGCGCTCGAAGGCTAATACGGTGCACTATGCAGCAGAGGCCGGGGACATCAAGCTGTTGGAGCACTTCGTGCGGGAGGGTATGGCCAGTGGAAATCCGGAGAGCGTCACTCTTCAACAGCGGGAGGATGTGCTGGGAATGATGCCCTTACACATAGCAGCCGAGAATGGAGAAGTGGAAGCGGTTGAGGTAGGCCGGGGTCGTATGGCTATCTTTGGTTGCCTACCCCCCTGTAGTACCCCATGCGGCATGTCCTTCGCTTCCCCCGCAGTTCCTGATCAAAAAGCGTGTAGACGTGGATGCCGGCGACAACTTCAAGGTCACAGCGATGCACCTAGCAGGGATCGAGAACCACATCGATGTGGTTGAAGTTCTCTTGAAGGCGCGCGCTGACCCGAAGCCCAGCGACGTCGAGGGCGATATGCCCATCCACTGGGCTGCCACGAAGGGCCACAAAGACGTGAGCACGTCCCTCTCTAGCCCACCAACTGAGGCACACCGTGCATATGCAGCTGCTGCTTACCAATCCCATGCCACCACTTATCAAGCCCCGTCCTGCAGCCCACCCCGCTGTGCACGCCCCTGGCCCCATCATGTAGCCGCTGCTTGGCCTGTCCTCCTCCCCCACCTCACGCTGAGCTTCCAACCCGCCATCCACTAAGGGCACTTGACACCAGACACCTTCCTTTCCCCTCCTCAATCCTAACCCTCCACACGCATGGTGCTCACCATCACCTGACACGCCAACACCAAACCACCCACCCAAACACAAGAGGCCAGCGCTGTGTCCCAGTCCGGTTTTGTACCCCCGGCCTGTGCCCACACTGTAGCACTGCATCTCCCTCTCACACACACCCTCCCAGGTCATCGAGCTGCTGGTCCGCAAGGGCTCCCCCGTCGACACTCCCAACAAGAAGGGCTGGACGCCGCTGCACCGCGCCGCCTACAACGGGCGCAAGGAGGCGGTGGCCACGCTGGTGCGGCTTGGAGCCGACGTCAACGGCATGACCAGCGACGGCAACACGCCGCTGCACCTGGCCTGCTTCATGAACCAGCTGTCCACGATGGAGAAGCTGTGCGAGACGGGCGCCAGCCAGCGCCTGGTCAACAAGAACAGCCAGCGGCCATACGACCTGTGCATCACGGATGCGGCGCGGGACATCCTCAAGGGGCTGATGGGCTTCGAGGGGGACGACCCGCTGCACCCCAAGTGCGTACCTAGGCTCGTTTGGGGTGGAGGGTGGGGGTGGAGGGTGGGGGTGGAGGGTGGGGGTGCTAGGAGAGGGGCAAACGCCCGCTGCGCCCCAAGCGGGTCTATGGCCGTGTGCAAGTGCGTCGTTACGCTTGGGCGTGGAGCGCGTTGCCGTTTCCGTGGGGTACTGGCTAGGGACGAGGGTACTGAACCCAGACGACGGGCGCAAGGGGCAGAGTACCGGCACGTGTCTGGCGAGCTGTCACGGCCTTAGTTTGGAGTGTGTTGGGAGCTGTTCGAGGAGTGCAAAGAAACGCTGGCGGATGGACGTTGTCGTTCGCCGTGTGCACGCCTTGATGTGGCGCTTGCTTCCCTGACGTGCCGCTTGCTCCCTTGGCGCCTTCCTGCCCCAGGCCCAAGGACAAGGCTGCTGCTGCAGGCGGCGCTGCGCCCGCCGCGGCGGCCAAGCCCGTCATCCCCAACCTGGCGGCGCTGCAGATCAACAAGGACCACAAGTAGGTGCCGGGGAGCCTGTGGGTGCCGCCGAGCCAGTAGGTGCCGGCCCACCAAAGCCCTAGCACAGTCAAAGCGGCTCTTCAGACAACGTGTTCCGCCCACTAATAGACGTCCCTGTCGCATGAAGGAGCCAGCGGCGGCTGAGTAGCCGTGGCACGCCCCTTTCCCCATGATCCCCGTTCCCTCACATAGACGGCCATAGGGTCGTCTTCCCTCACGGCTCGAACAGGGACCCCGGGGTGAAGACTGCCGTCGTGCACCAGCAGCTGCCTACATGTGCGCACTGCTCAACGGAACAGCCACATCCATGAACAGGAATTCGCTCACTAGGCTGTTTCCGGCAGACCCGTCCGAACACGTGTGCTGGCCTCACCCTTCGTCTGCCCTTGTGCCCTTGACCCGCATCCATTACATGACTGTGTCCATATCCTCCCCTGGCCTCCGTTGTGCCCCTCAGGAAGCCGCACCACGACGGCTTCCCCAGCCCCGTGGGCTCCCCCGGCCCCGGTGGCGCGCTCTTCCCGCCCAGCGCTGCGGCCGACGGGGACTTCATTGAGACGGCGCTGGGGGAGACCGGGACCAACCCGTACTCTGTGAGTGGGGAAAGCTGGGGCACGGGGGTGCGGGGCCGTTTGGCTGGGTGAACTTGTACGGGGGTTTAGGGAGCGGGACTTTGGCGGTTGGAATGCACAGGGCGCAGGGCATGGGGCGGCGGACATCAGGTCACAGTGTTCAGGAGGCTCTCGTGTGCCCTAATACTGCAAAAGGACTGGGCGATGACCATGTCGTGCCTACTGGGGGCCACGTGCCCAGGGACGTGCTACACGCGTGTACCGTACCAACCCACACACCACACCCCCGGCCGCACGCCCCACGCCGCTGACGCTGATGCTCGGCCCTCTGCTTGCCCCCGCGAAGCGCAGAGCATGAGCAGCAGCGGCGCCGCCGGGCGAGGCTCAGACGCCGCCGCCACCATCTCCTCCGACCGGGGAGGGCCGAGCGGCCGAGGCGGAAGCGTGACGTACAGCCCAGACCCGCAGCGGGCTGGAGCGGCAGCAGGGGCAGGCACGGGGGCATCGGGGCTAGCGGCTCACCCTACGCCTCTGGCAGGGCCGCTGAGGCCGCTGCGGGCCCCTAGCCCAGGGGCTGGTGCGCTGAGGCCGCCCAGCGGGGGCAGGAGTGGGACGCCGTCCGGGGGCGGCAGCGGGGACTTGTCGCCATGGGGTGTGGGGGGTAGCGGCGGCGGCGCGCAGCCGCTGTCGCCGCAGCTGTTGGGGGAGGACGTGCAGGAGCGCGTTCGGGAGGAGAACCGCCGCGCGGCGGCGTCGGCGGATGTGCTGCTGCCGGCCAAGCTGTCGCGGCCGGTGTCGGCCAATAAAAAGTTCCTGGCGAGGTACAACCTCGACAAGCTCAACCTGTTCGGGCCGTGAGATACCGGCTGGCTGGCAGGGTCTGGGGGATGCTGGCAGCACTGACAGGCAGGTGTGATAGGCAGGTGTGGAAGTGGAGGAAGTGTGGAAGTGGAGTGCTCAAGGTAGAGGCGTGGTGGTCAGATGGTACGAGTGGTCGGGGCGGCGGCCTGGCCACGTGTTATGTGTGGGTTATGAATGGCGAGCTGGGGGACTGAAGGCAAGCGTGCGAGTGGGGTGCTGACTGTGCGAGCGTGGCCGTTTCCTCTGACGGCTCGGAACGCTGATGTACAAGGTGACATTTTTACGACCATCACGGCCTGTTCCAGCCAGCGCTGTCTGCCTGGTCATGCCTGGAGATTGGGGGAAGGGACTTCGGGTCTTTCCTCGCTTGTCAAGGCGGGGGGTAAACTGGACGGCTGGCGAAGTGTGGATGTGCACGTACAGGTGCGGCGGGCAGCTGTGTGCTCGCCTGGCCGAGGGCGTGCTCAGTGCTGTGAGCTTGTTGCACGCTCATTTGCGTGCGTGGAAGCACGTTAACGCGTGACGCTCACTCCAGATGCAATGATCCTGTGGTGCGGGCCGCACGGCCCATGGGTCGTGGAGGACGTGCCTTGGAGAACCGCCTCGGCGCCTGCTTCTCCTGCGTTTTGCACTGCGTTTCTCACAGGGCGTACATGGACGGCATGGCCACGGGAGCGCGGCGTTGCAGCTGTGACCCTGCTGTGACCTGTGAAGGGCATCCTGTTCCAGCAGGCTGTTCGCCTCAGACCATAAACTTGACTGCCGCTACGCTGCAGGTGATGCTTACGTACGTGCGTTGTGGAGGGGCGCTGTGTCTCGTGCGGGGGTTGGCGGACGCCAGCACGGCGTGCGTCGTGGTGGTTGCAGTGCCCTGTGACTAATCCCAGAGCGAGAGGCGGTTGGTCGTTTCCACTGGAAAGTTTGGGACGTCGGGCATTGGAGTGCCTGGGCAGCAGTCACAAGTCCGATTCTTTTGCAGCAGCATAGTGTACGCTTAGCAGCGTTGAACCATGTTGAACGCGGCTAGCGCCCAGGGCCGCGTTGCCCGGAACTCCGTTAGCACAGGGCGCACTGCTTCCGTTCCTTCTCTTGTTCGATCCACGAGGAGAAGCAATGCCTTCTCGTCTCGCCCATTCGTCGCCGTCCGAGCTTCAGATACCTACTCGCGCGACCTGTCGGCAGCCCCACGCCTCATCCAGCACAAGTCAGAGGCGTTCTGGTTTTATGCTTTCCTATCTCAGGTAAGTTCATGCTTGATAGCGCAGCAGCAGCAAAGTTGCGTCAAGAGTCCGATGGTCGCGGTGCACCACCGATCGCGACAGGCACGAAGAGGAGCACGCCTGACCAGCCGCGCACACGTACAGCATTGAGATTTAGTCACTTGCATATCTTAGATTCTAGCAACTATCAAGGGAGTGGGTTCGGTTGTAGGCGTTACAGCTGGCGCTGGAGTCGGGTTGGCCAGGGGCTGCGTCACCTGTGGCACCGTTAGTCACTGTGGGACGCCCCTCCACCATCCCAGTTGCTCGTAGCGGGGCGGCAACGGCTCGTAGTCCGGGTTGCACAATTAGCTATCCCCTAGAGGCAGGTCGGAGGAGGAGGGACGTGGGAGGAAGAGGAGACGGCCTGCACGTTGACCGCGTTCACAGCCGCGGCAGGGTTGGCCACCTCCTCTTTCCCCCACGTCCCTCCTCCTTCTCCGACCTGCCTCAAGCGGTTAGCTCATTGTGCAAACCGGAGTACGAGCCGTTGCCGCCCCGCGACAAGCGTGGAAGACACCTCCCAAACGCGTCACCACGCCAAGTGGGCTGCACAGCTGTTGCTGCTGCAGCACCCACGTGTCCGTGTGCGACAGTTGCACGCGGGCTGGACCCCACGCTCCCAGCGCACAAGCCCACCCGCTGCGCACACGTGTACGACGGTGTGGATGTACACAAAAGTAGATACAGCACCTACAATGGAGACGATGTACGTCAGAGTATGGCGCTTTGCGGAAGCGTTTCAATGGCTCACACCCTCCAACACTCTACCACGCACACGTCCGGCTCCTGTCCGTGTAACAGGCTCACATTGCCTGCTTCCCGCAACCCATCCGCTACGCATCCTGCTCCTGCGCAGGTGTACGACCACATTGTGAACCCGGGGCACTGGACGGAGGACATGCGCACAGAGGCGCTGGTGCCCGCCAAGCTGGACGACCCCAACCTCAAGGTAGGCTTGCAATAGCTACGTGGCCCCCCTCCGTAGCTGGGGAGGACGTGCCATCGAATTGAGGCACAACTGCTCGGGGCCCACCGGATGGCGGTGTGGGACAGGGCAACTGTGCTGTGTTCGTGGTGGGAGTGCTGCATGGGGCCGGTAAGGTAGTAGGGATGGCAAGGCGCAGGGGCACGTTCGGGCTGGGGGCATGGAATCGAGGGCAGGTGGTATCCAGGGTGCTGCCATGGGGCCTTGTGGGGTGGAGGTTTGGGGAGAGTGGGTAGTAGACACTGGAGCGGGGCCTAGTAGGTGGACGACAGGGTGTCAGACGTGCACGGGGGGAGCGAAGGGTTAAGGCGCAGGCGTGTGAGACGAGGGGAAACCGCACAGCGGCAAAGTATCTGAACCGGAAACCGTCGGCCTGCGGAGGACGAGAGCCGGGGCCCCTTCTGGCGGAAGGCGGCTGCCCCTTTGACGAGCACCACAATTACGATGTACGGGTCGGAGACGGTGGTGGTAGAGGGGGGGCCCAGGTGGGCAGAGACGCAAGGGTGGGAGACAGGGACTTGCGGGGCAGTAAACGGAGACGGAGACGGGGGGCGGGAGGTGTGTACGTGCGAGCTCCAGCCTAACTACCTTCCACCTTCCACCTCTCGGTACGCCTGCTCCATGGCCTTGCTGCCGACGCAGTGACCCGTGTTTGTGCGGGTGATGCAGGATCACCATCAGCCCCAGTCGCAGCAATACCAGCAAGTCCGTGCAGGGCCTCCGTGCAAGGATTGTATCCTGTGCTCTGGGAGCGGAGCATGTGGTGGAGGCCACCATCATCTGGCATTCCTTCATACGGGGTCACAACACGACCGCAAGCACTGCCACTACCGCCACCACTGCTTAGTCCTACTGCTGCTGCTGCTGCTGTGCGTGTGTCCGCAGGTGGTGGACGTTGGCGGCGGCACGGGCTTCTGCACGCTGGGCATTGTGCAGACCGTCAAGCCGGAGAACGTGACCATGTGCGACCAGTCGCCGCACCAGCTGGCCAAGGCAAAGGCCAAGCCCGCGCTCAAGGGGGTCACCATCCTGGAGGTGGGGCCGGGGCATGACTGGGGCTGTGGGCTGGGCCTAAGGGAAGGCATATGGCATAGCACGATACGGTCTTCCGTTCAGACTGGCCCCCAAGAAAAGGCGTGTGGCCTCTCCAGAAGTTCACCGTTCTGAGGCGTGTTGGGGCTGGGAGGCGGCCCGGGACCAGGTTGGGATCGGAACCAGTTTTTGGCCCCACTACGATGATAATGTACCTCAGTCCTGCGGTTGTCCTGTCTGTCCCCACCTCCAAGGCTAGGAGGTCAGCAAACTCCACACATCCACAGCGTTCTGCACTGTGTTCCGTCCGGCACCCCCTGGCCAGTGCCGAGGACCTGCCCTATGCCTGCCAACTCCTTCAACTAAGATGTGACAAAATCAGACCGCCTTGTGTTCAATCGATCACACACTACGCTCCCCGCACTTTCCTACGGTACTAGTCTGCTTGTACGTATTTCTACGTATCCCATTCCCGCACCGCATTTGCCACACACTACCCTCCCTTCGCCTCCGCAGGCGGACGCCGAGGACCTGCCCTTCGCCACCGACTCGTTCGACCGCTACGTGTCCGCCGGCTCCATCGAGTACTGGCCGGAGCCGCAGCGGGGCATCAAGGAGGCGTATCGCGTCATCAAGGAGGGCGGCACAGCCTGCGTCATCGGCCCCGTGCACCCCACCTTCTGGCTGTCGCGCTTCTTCGCGGACGTGAGTTGGAGTGGAAGTGGGGGGGGGAACAAGAAAGCAGTAACGCGAATGGGTGGTAGTGGTAGTAGTAGTAATGGCAACCGTTTGGTAAGCTAATAGCGACCCACTGAGGTATTGGTCGGCCGTCCGCTCCCGCTCCTATAGCATGCGCCGGCAGGCTGGCCGGCGCGGAAGGTCCGCGAAGCAACAGTAGCGTAGTCTAAAGCGGCTGAGTAGGTCGAGTAGTGTTGGAAGGGCCATCGGCCGATAGCTTGGCTGAGAGGTGCGCGTGCGTGCTCTAAGCTTCCCGGCCCCGGCTCCCACCCAGACACGTAGCCCGCACAGAAAAAACACTTATCGCAAACCCGGACTCACCTAGCGGAAGCATGGGCGGGCGGAGCGGCGCGAAGTGGGGGCAAGAGGCAGAGGTGCGGCGTCGTTAGCAGCGGGCAGCGGGAGAAATAGGGCATGGAATGCATGCAGATGCGGCTATGATGTGCAAACAAATAAAATGGGAGGAAAGGCAAAGGTGCAAAGTACACATAGGGAAGTACGGCGTACCGTACTACCCCAGGTGCGTGCGGGCACGGGGTCGGGGCCTAGGAGGCTCACGACCGACCCCATGCACCGCGGAGGATCATTTGCATGGATCCCCCGCGGGTGTGTGCGGGGGTGAGGGCACCGTACCTAGGAGCAGCAGGTAAGACGGACGGGAAGTGGGGGGGGGGGGCAAGGAAACGAGGTGCTCGTTCGGCGTGTGCACGTGTGTCGGTATGGCTGCTGTGCACCCCACCTTCTGGCTGTCGCGCTTCTTCGCGGACGTGAGTGGGAGTTGAAGCGGGGGGGGGGGGCAAGGAAACGAGGTGCTCGTTCGGCGTGTGCACGTGTGTCGGTATGGCTGCTGTGCACCCCACCTTCTGGCTGTCGCGCTTCTTCGCGGACGTGAGTGGGAGTTGAAGCGGGGGGCAAGGATTCGAGGTGCTCGTTCGGCATGTGCACGTGTGTTGGTATGGCTGCTGTGCACCCCACCCTCTGGCTGTCGCGCTGCTTCGCGGGCGTGAGCCTTGCGCACAAAAAAGGGTGCAGGGAACCAAGTAAGGTGGCTAACGACCAGGCGCGGACTGTGTACCAGGCACCCAAACTCCACAATCGGGCGGTAGTCAGCCCTGCTTTTGCCTCCCCTGTTGCACCTGATTGCCTGCCTCACTCCTGTTGCCTTATTTGGCGGTGACGCCCGCGAGCAACACGTGTCTAACGGTCCAACTCCCACCCCTGCGCAGGTGTGGATGCTGTTCCCTAAGGAGGAGGAGTACATCGAGGTACGGCGTGGGCTGCCTGTACGGCAAGCATGCGGACGACTGGGAGTGCAAGGGCCATGTACATGTGCCTGCACCAGGTCGCCACGATTTGTGCCAACAATATGGCGCAGAACCGCGGGGCGGGCGCTGTATATGCGTGTGCCCTACGGGTTGCAGCCCACTTCGCCCGGCATACATTCTCGCACATTGAAGCGTGGGCGACTGAACTTGTCTGCATACGAGTTACATATCTCGACTCGTGCACCAGGATCCCCTTTCTGAAGGATGATCCCCATGCACCATGCATCTGATTATTCTCCCGGCTCGGTCCGAGAAAGATGCCAGTTTAATGGATTGCATCACAGCAGGCTCACGAAACGGTTGGCATTTTGCCTGGTTGCGCTGGCTGGCCTTGCCTACCAAGGCCGGCTCTACGTACATAGGGATGGGGGTGCGACCCCATCGCGACCCCTACGGTACGGCACTGCGACCCCTATGGCAGTACGTGTAGGGGTCGGGAGGGGTCGCAGGGCATGCCCAGGTCACTTGCGACCACGCGCAGCTTAAGCAACCATGGCAATTGCTATATAAATATTCTTGTTGAATTGCTTCATAAGTTCCTGTTGGCAAAATACAGAGCTCTGTCGCGGTAGTCAGCGCCTGACGACAGCCGTGTTTGAACCACCCGAATGCACAAATACCTCGCTAGTGGTCAGGTGTACACCAAATGCTAGGTTTGAAGGAGTCCGAGCGGGGCCGGGCCCCGATCGGCCCTGTACATCGGGCCGTTACCTCATGCAGTCTCCCTGGCACGCCCCAACACACCCAAACACCGTGTTTAGGCCTAGTGTCTGTCCCTTTACACCCCCAGCCCCCAACACCCCTACGGTACGGCCCAGGCCATAAGGGTCGCAGGGGTCGCACCCCCAGTGATAACCTGCGATACACCAATATATCACACACGTGCCGTGGCCGCGTCTGGAGGACCACTCACTGACACACCGGCCTGCCCCTCTCTAACCCAGTGGTTCACCAAGGCCGGCTTCACGGACGTCAAGATCACGCGCATCGGGCCCAAGTGGTACCGCGGGGTGCGGCGGCACGGCCTCATCATGGGCTGCAGCGTCACAGGCGTCAAGCCCAAGGTGGGCGCGTGGGTTAAGGCGGGTGTGGCTTAGCGGGTCGAGGTCACGTTCGGCATGGCCTGATCATGGGCTGCAGCGTCATGGGCGTCAAGCTTAAGGTGGGCCCGTGGGTAAGGCCATGTGGGTTAACGGGAGTCACACGGGCCGTGACTGTGGACAGCCGAACATTGTGACGGTATGCCTCGGAGGCGGCATACCCCTCTCTCCCCCACCTGCTCCTCTCTATTCCCTCACCACCGGTCCATTCGCCTTTTTGTGTACCCCTTCCCACCAGGCCGGCGAGTCGCCGCTAGACATGGGCCCCAAGGCCGAGGTCAGCGGCAAGATAAGCAACCCCTTCTCCTTCCTGTTCCGCCTGCTGCTGGGCACCGCCGCCGGCTTCTACTACTTCCTGGTGCCCATTTACATGTACCTCAAGAACCTGGTGTGGCCCAAGGACAAGCCCATGTAAGGCTGTACGGGCTGTACGGCCTGCGCTGAAGCTGTACGGCAGGGCTTGAGGCTGGTTGGACGGCTTGCGCTGTAAGGCAGGAGTTGTAGCGCAAGGACCAGGCCTGATGGTGTGGTCAAAGGACAACCCACATGAGCAGATAGGCATGCGGGTGGATGCTGATTGGAGGATCTGGCTCAAGCGTTGCTGTACACGGCATTTGAGTGTGCCGTCAGGGCGTGATGCGGCCCCAGGACACGCCACGTGGGGCTGGACGAGCGTCACGCGGATGCTCTACGGCGCTATCGGTGTTGTGCAGCGTGCTGTACGGCAATGGGTGTGCCGCGTAGGTCTGGTGTGGCACGACAGTCAAAGCCGCAGCGTGCAATGCGGTGTAGCTGCAGGAAAGGGTGCGGCTGCGGCGGTTGCGGTTGAGGACCGTTGTACCAGTTGCGATTGCAGTTGTTGGAAGGTGCTAGTGTTGTGGGATGGCAAGGGTGCGCTCTGCGTGGCAAAGGGCACGTGGCAAACGACGCGACGCTGGGGAACCGTGCTCCATTGAACTGTTATGCTGCCTGGCCCCGCACGAGGGCAGCTTCTGGCTGTGGCGCGATGTCATTGCTGACGCCGCGAGTGCAGCATGCTGGCGTGCTACGTGCGCTGAGTGTCGCACAATGCGTACCGACCGGTGTTGGGTTTGCATGCCCCTGTCAGCGCTGCAGGGCTTGACGAGGGCCTGGTGTGAGCCCGGGGGCCCAGCTGCGTTCGGCCGCCCACTTGCAGTGCCTGCTGCTCGCCGGGTGTGGTCGGGGGCGCGGGCCTCAAGGGGTACCCCGGGGTGATGCTTTCTGGTGCTGTTTCATTAGCTGTGGTCCTGGTAACTGGTCTGATGTGAGCCCACCTGTACCTGTACCTTATGAGCAAGGGCTTAAGCAGAACTGCTGAAACCTCAAGCAACAGCCTCGGCTTTGGGCAAGCCCACACCTCCTGTTGATGGCGCCCTTGTTGCCATGGTGGCGGTACAGCTCGTACGTGCTCTTCCACGTGCCTGGACGTCTCCTGCTGTTGGCCTGGTTGCAACTGCAACGGCAAGTACGCCAAGTAGGCAAGCCCAGGTTGGGCTTTGTCAGGCTTCCCCCTGAAAGGCTGTGTAGCAGCCAGACAACAACCCTCACGCCGTAATTGCAGGCAAAGCGTAATGTTACACAGGGGAGACGATGATGGAGCTGCTGTCCGACATGCCGTGTTACGCGCAATCCGCCAGACCTCGGGCAGCCCGATGCCTGGTCCAACCCCGTACGGTATGCCGCCAGGCGTCATGCATGCATGCCTTTGTGCACAGGGAGCCATGACTCAAATGAGCTCCATCATACCGCAAACATGGCTTGGTGCCATGCCTATATGCGCCATCTCCAACAAAACGGCCATCCTCGGCCGTTCCTCAACGACCCCAATATGCCTCCGTTGCCGTGCAAGCTCCTCTGGCACCCGGCAGCTTACGAACAGACCAGCCCCGCGCGTCTACCGCAAGTCCACACCCCACGCCCCCGCCTCCTCCCGCCTCCCGAACCCGTTCCCCGAGCCTCCTCCTCCCCCGTCCCTCCACCCTCAACGCAGCACGCCCCTCCACCCCACGCGCAGCACGCCCCCGCCCTCTAGTTGAAGATCATGTACTTGGGCGTGGCGCTAAACTTCTGGTAGCCCTTGATGACCTTGTTGACCGCCTCCAGAAAGTCCTTCTCCGTCACCGTCTTGCGCCGCGCGCGGATGGCGTACATGCCCGCCTCCGTGCACACGCTGCGGATGTCGGCGCCCGTGCTGTTGGGGCACAGGCGCGCCAGCAGCTCAAAGCGGATGTCTCGCTCGCAGTTCATGGTGCGGGTGTGGATCTGGAAGATCTGCGTGCGAGAGGCCAGGTCGGGCAGGCCGAACTCCACCTTGCGGTCCAGGCGCCCGGGGCGCAGCAGCGCGGGGTCCAGCGTGTCGGGCCTGAGAAGCGGAGAGGGGCAGGGAGGTGCGAGTGTGTTAGGGTCGGCGGAGCGGAGGGTAGGCGTGCGCACTGGTTGTGGAGCAGGGGAGTGTCCATTGGGGCGCAGCAGCGTGGAGTCAAGCGTGTCAGGGCCGAGGGAAACAGGAGAAAGGTGTTGCAGTTACTTCGTTGATGCATGCATGAGGAGTGTGCACGTGGCGGAGCGGCAGCAGTGCTGGCTGGTAGTGAAGGACTTCCTGCCTATTGCAGTACAGCAGCACGTGCAAGGAATTGGGCAATGTGGACTGGGAGGGGACCGAGAGGGCACAGGACGCTACAGCATATGCACGGGAGGCCAGCAGGGACGCTGCGCGCCTGCCGCGCATGCATAGCAGCAGTTGGCCAGATAGCACGTGACACCAGCACGTTGCTAGGACAAGCAGCACCACACAAAGCACATGCATGAGTGTGACCTCTTCCCCTCCCCAGCATGCACAACCCCGGAGCAGGAACGACCCTCCACCGCCAAGGCCGCCTGCCCGCTGCCGTACACTCCGCTGCGGCCGCTAACCCACACGCACCTGTTGGTGGCCATGAGCACCTTGACGTTGCCGCGCGCGTCGAAGCCGTCCAGCTGGTTCACGATCTCCAACATGGTGCGCTGCACCTCGTTGTCGCCGCCCGCGCCGTCGTCAAAGCGCGCCCCGCCGATGGCATCCACCTCGTCAAAGAACACGATGCACGCCTTCTTTGACCGCGCCATCTGGAACAGCTCGCGCACCATGCGCGCGCCCTCGCCCACGTACTTCTGCACCAGCTCGCTGCCGATGACGCGGATGAAGCAGGCGTCTGTGCGGTTCGCCACCGCGCGCGCCAGGAGCGTCTTGCCGGTCCCGGGCGGCCCGTACATGAGCACGCCCTTGGGCGGGTCGATGCCAAGCTGCACGAACTTTTCAGGGTGTAGCATCGGCAGCTCCACCACTTCGCGCATCTTCTCGATCTGCTCCTTGCTCCCGCCAATGTCCGAGTACGTGATGTCGGGCTTCTCCTCGACGGTCATCATGGTGACGGACGGGTCGATCTTGGGCGGGAGCGGGATTTGGATTTGGTACTTGTTGCGGTCCACGCCGACGCGCATGCCCTCCTCGATGTCCGTGGGGGCCACCTTGTCGCCCAGGCCCACCACAAACTTGGCGATCTGCTTGACGTTGATGACGTACTTGGCCTCGTCGGTGCCGGGATTGATGATCTTGGTGCATCGGGCGACCTGCAGCGGCTGCTCCTCCTGCTGCATCTGCTTGTCGGACACCAGGTCCCAGCGGGAGGGGGGCGCCAGGCCGGTGTCCGACTCCTTGATGCCGCACACATCGTTAATGCGCTTCAGGATGTCCTTCACGTCCTGCTCCGCCTTCTTAATGGGGCCAGCGTAGGGTCCGAGTCCATAGTTCTGTAGGCGGAGATGGGCGGGGGACGGGGAAGGTGGGGGACGGGGGAGCGGGTTAGGGGTGAGATCAGGGATGTGAGGGTGGGCGTCCACAGTGAGACGGCGGCAGCGTCGTGCAGCATAGGCCCTTGCCCGCCCGATGCACCGCGTCGCTGCTCTCCCGTCCAGTTCTCCCCGTCAAGCTAATCCCTAGGCCCCGGTGAGCTCGAGCCAGAGCCGTCACCCGTTGTTGCTCCCCCAACGGCTTTCACACCGCAAGCCCGTCGGCCCCGCCGGGTGGTTTTGCACAGTGCTCCGAAAGAGCATCAGCGTGCAGGGCCCCTGTGCCCCCGCATGCTGTGGTAGAGTCGTGCCTGGGTGGCTGCCGGCCTGGGATAAGGCTGAGGTGACCCAGGCCTCCCCGCTGGCACCATCCGCTCAACCCGGGGCTCTGAAAGCCCGCGACTTTGGTCCAACCCGCGAACAGCGTCAGAGGCCGGTGCACATCCCCTCCGTACAAATTCGGCAATGGCGTTGCGTCCTACCTTCAAGAACTGGATATCAGTCTCGTCGAGGACCTTAATGGGGGCCTCCTTCTCGGGGTCGCCCTTGTCATCGGGCATTTTGTGCCTAATACCAGTAAGGACTGTAGGCTTTGGTTATAGTACTCAACTGCTTGTGTTGGGACGTCCGGTTTGACAAATGTCTACAGATCTGCTCAAAAGTGCTTGCTAGGGAGCGGCCGTATGACGCAAGAGGAAGGTACAAGAATAATATTTACAATCTCACATCTTTGCGCGTGCACGAGCGGTCTGCAGCTCTTCTGCGCGATGCCTTACATGAAGGCGCGGTACGAGCCGAGCAGACCGTGGCGACCTAGGAGTTCCCCACCTCAGTCCGCGTTGGCGTTTCGCAGCTGTCTCAGCATCTCCCCTGCTCAGCGCCTACCCTGGGAGCATAATGTTGAGTTCTTTCACATAATGCCAGGGGGAAACCACAGCTCTGCTGCACCGTGAGGACCCCAGCCACGAGCGGGGGCCTCCTTTGGCTATGTGCACTAACAGGTGCCAAGTACGGCACACGCCCGCGTACCTAATGAACGACAACACACATTATCATCGCAGTGGGTGCGCTACTGGTGGCACGGCTAATGGGGGGCAGCGGCTGTGCAGCACTTGGGACCAGGGACCTGCTTGGGACCACCAATGATGAGTCAAGGTTGGTGCTACGCACCAATGACATTGCACGTCTTGGCGAAGCCAAGGCGTTCACTTACTAAGTCCTTACTTCCAGTGGAAACATGGGCAGCAGAAGAAACGCTTCCAGACAAGGAGACGCCAAGGGACAGGCCAGCGGCAAACAGCACAAGAGGGCTGTAGCGTGTAGGTAAGCCAGGTGGTTTTCCGCCATGCCCAACACCTCCGTACTGTGTCCCGCGCGCCTGCAACAAAAACTCGGTCTCAACCCCTTTGCGCCATGGGGTATTCAGGAGTTGACAAACGTCCAGCGCTCCTTGCAAAGTTGGCAGGCCGGCGCAGTTGGGCACGTGCAGGCACAGACCCTGCTCTGGACCATCGGCCGGCTGCCTTGGCGACGCAGCTGCCAGAAAGGATGCTTCACGCTGAGAGGGTGCGGCCTTCACCACCCCGGTCCGGTCTGGTCCGGTCAGAGTGGCCCTTGCCAGGGGAGGCCCTCCCCTGGCCCTTGCCCTGCCAGCAGCACTTGTAGGGCCATGAGACCTCTCCTGCTCTACATGGTATAGCCCTTCAAACCTACATGTTCCAACCGCATGCGGTGCAAGTGAGTCGGAGCACTGGGCCCACTTTTGCCTGTCGCCTTTGTCCTCCTTCTGCAGCCCCTTCAAACTGCAGAAGGCAACAGGCCAGCATCCAGCATTGCACCAGCACGGCAAGGAGCACGGCCAACGCGGCACCAGACTGCCAAACTTGTGACACCGCTACCCCGTCAGCCTGCATGCGTGTGCGCCTTCGTCTCATGGACGCTCCCCACCACCTGTGAACGTCAGAAAGTGTACGACCAGCACCGCCTTTGTCGGCTTTGAGCCTTCCGCAAATGGAGAATACTCTCGCGATGGGTCCTGTCACCTGTGCTGCATCATCCTAGATCGCCACCCGGGCGACGCAATCAGCACCCCGCCCACGCATGAACCGTACGCATCCTCCTCTGCTGCCAGCTGCCCTCCGCCGTAATCTCGCAGCTACACGTGCACCAGCTTGATGCCGTCTGACATGACCGGCCGCCCTAACGCGTCCCATAGGAACTGCGACGTCGGCAGCGGCGGCGGCGGCGGCGTGGGTGGCGGCGACGGCAGCGGCGGCCACGCTGGCGCATACAGCGCCCTGTCCGGCAGCACCATCAGCGCATGCGCCACGGCCGACTTTGCCCCCGGGTCATTCCCCTGGCTCGCAACCTTGGCCAGCCCCTTGAGCACCACACACGCCTCCTCACTGCCCACCGCGCGCTCCGCGAGGCCGTTGGCTTCCGGCGGGAGGCCATTGGGAGTTGCATTGGGCTCCTGCGGCGGCGGCAGTAAGTCCGGCTGCTGCTCTGGGAAAGACTGCTCCGGCTGGGGCGGCTGGGCCGCTGGTGGTGGTGTTGGTGCTGCTGTTTCCCGCAGTGGGGACCCAGGCATGTCGCTGCTGGAGGAGCGGCGGCCACGTGCCGGGGGTGCAGGGGGCCCGACGCGTCCGGCGCCAGGCGGGGGCGGCAGGCGGGCTTCTAGAGTCCGCTGCAGCAGGAGCGCCATGGGGGTCACCATCTGCGGCGCCCAGCTGTCCTTGTCTGCGAGGGTCTGCTGCAGGCCGGTCAGGAAGGGTATGAGCGTCAGCCACTCGCTGTGCTTTGCCAGCTGAAGCAGACACTGCAGGGCGGCGGCGCGGACGGCGGGAGGGAAAGGGGGCTGCAGGGGGTCGGGTGGAGGGGGCGGGGGCGGCGGGGGAGGGGCGGCGGGGGTGGCAGGGGCCTTGGCGCCCTTTGCGGGGGGTCCAGGGGTGGTTGGCGGGGGAGCGGCCGGCTCTGGCGGGGCGGCGGAGGGCGGCGGCGGGGGTGCGGTGGGCTGGAGGAGGTACGCGAGCTGCAGGTGGGGGCGTTTGGTGGCGTGCCATGACCACCAGGCGTCCTGCACGCCGGGCTCGGACAGCAGGCAGGCCACCAGGCGCAGCAGGGGTGCCTGCAGCTCGGGGGAGGAGGCCTTGGTGGCGGGCAGGGGGTAGGGGCAGGACTCCAGGAAGGGCAGCCATGGCTCCTGTGGGGCGACGGGCGGTGAGGCGTAGGGAGTGTTGAGGCGTGGGACAGCAATGGCCGACAGGCAAGCGAATGGCATTGCTGCGGCCCGTGTGAGCCGTATGCTTTATGTACAGGGGCAACGGCTTGCGCCTGATACAGCTCGTGGTACCCTACACTGCATTAGGACCCCATGCTACAAATTGCAATGATAGGTGTTGTGGCTAGATAGCCGTCCCTGTGAATCTTGCCTTTAGGGCGGCTGCGGGGCGAACTTCCGGCGTGGAGGGCTTGGACGCCTGCCCCGTGCGCGAGGCCCTGCCCCCCGGCATGATGCCCGCGAAGATGGTGTCCGCGGCGGCGGAGGGGGGCCGCTTGGGCGGCGGCATGGGGGGCAGCTCTGGCAGCTCGGGCGCCGGCAGCAGCGCGCAGGCCAGCTGCAGGGCGCCCTGCCGCAGCAGCACCTGCACGGCCCCGTGGTGGTGGGAGGCGGCTTGGAGCAGCAGCCGGGCCGCCAGGACCTGGTGGGGGTAAGGGCGGGACGCGGGGCGCGCAAGGGGCGGGGTTGTAGCAGGCTGGAGGACGTGGGGTCTGCGGTTCTACGTCAGGGTCCTGTGTCCCCCTGCGTTTGCATTACCATACCATGACGTTGGAGCAGTATTCTCAGCCATCTTTATCTTGCTTGCAGTAGCTATCTACCGTGGCAACTGAAGCTATGCTAGGTGCTGCTGTCACCAGTGCCGCCGTGGGTCCCCCTTGCCTGTAGCTTGGCGGCGGAGCTGGCTACAGGCCGGGAGAAGTCCAGCGGCCGTGGAGGCGGCGGCGGGGCCGGCACCTCCTCGCCCTCAGGCACCGCCCCCGGCTCGCCGCCCTCCGCCGGCAGCTGCTGCTGCTGCTGCTGCTGCTGCTGCTGCTGCTGCACGGCGCCGGTGGTCGGGTCCAGCACGTGCTGCAGCAGCAGCGGCAGCAGCACGGGGGACTCCACCGCCTCGTGCAGGGAGGAGCCTGCACATACCGGGGCGGGGCACAGCAGAGGGTGAGCTGTGAGGGTAAGGCCTTTGCCGGTATGGCCACATCTGCATCGTGCATGCGCAACCGCGGTTTGTGGAGCATGGGGCACAGCAAGGTATGGGGCACAGCAAGGTATGGGGCACAGCAAGGTATGGGGCACAGCAAGATATGGGGCACAGCAAGGTATGGGGCACAGCAAGATATGGGGCACAGCAAGGCGTAACGTGCCGGGCCGAGGCCCATGGCTCCTCCACATGCCCTGCACCAGAACCCGCTGCCTTTTCCCACTTGAGGGCAACGCCGTTTGCTGCGCGGCACGACCCGACGACATGCGCAGTGGGCCCAGCGGCACTAACGCCACAGCCCCTCTCGCCCTACCACGCAACAGCCGGGCGCAACTGCCCCCCCCTTGTCCTGCTCCGGCTCCCCATCAAACCCTCCGTCCTCCACCAACCCAACCCACCCGCCGCGGCCCACAGATGGCTCAGCAGCTCCATCGCCTCCTCCCGCACAGCGCCGAAGGGGCTGCCGCTGCTGGCGGCCGCCCTGGTTGGGGGCACCCCCGCAGTGACGCCCGGCACCCCGAAGCCCTCCGCGCCCACCAGCCCCTCCAGGCAGCCCTGCAGCCCCCAGCGGCACAGGCCCTCCGCCAGGGGTGTGCAGCGCACCAGCACGCGCAGCAGCCGCAGCGTGAGCACCTGGGGAACGCCCCGGCAAGGAGGGAGGGAACGAGGGAGGACGTTGGTGTGGAGAGACAGGCGAGCAGGTGTTTCCAGGTTCACGATGACGCTGCATGCGAGAGCCGCCCGAGCCCCGTAGCTGGAGACACAGGCCCCTCAGGGCCACCGCACGCCGAGCGCTTTCCTCTCCGCTCCCACACCCACGCACCTGTATCACGGCGCCTTGTCACCCTGCCTCCTACTCCTGCTTGCCTGTCCCTGTAACAGGCTCATATTGCCTGCTTCCCGCACCGCGTCCACTACGCACCTGTATCCGGCACGAGTGGTGCTGCAGCAGCGTGAGCAGGGGCAGCACGCTGCACGCCTCCGCCGTGGCCTCCAGCACGTGGCTGCCCCCGCCGCCAGCACCAGGGTCAGGCCGGTGAGCGCGCAGTCCAGGGCGTGCTTACTGGGGCCCTGCGCGTGGGACGGCAGGGCCAGAGTTGCAGAAAATGCAGGGTGCTGCTTAGGACAGATTTGACAGCATGGGGCAGGTGGCGTGCTGCCAGTCGGCGATGCCGGCTTGGCAGCCGTTTAATTCCGCCGCGGCATTCCTTAACATGTGTTCCGCATACTACAAGCCACTGCATGTATCGTGACCGTACACGACCCTCCCAAGTGAATCCCTCGAATGCTGCGTGACAGCACCGCCGGCGCCCGCTGCTGCGAGAGTGGAGTGGTACCAGCCCCCCTGAGGCCTAACCCGCCCCTTCTCATGTGAGGCGCCCCGGCTCGCATCGGGGCATCAAGTCGTGTACCCGGGCGTGACGGCACTGGTGGCGTGCGACCCACGGCACAGCGTGCTGTGATGCTGCTGCTGCTGCTGAGCGGAAGCGCTCAACGCTCAGTACATGCCATGCGCCTATTGACGCACGGGGCAAACACCATCAGCCTTTGTTGACTTGGTCTGCTCTTGGTCCCCGGGTCGCCGGGCACGCCACACCACCCGGAAAGCGGCACACTGAGTGCCAAACCCCACGAAAACATGTCTGCTGCCGCTACAGCTGCTGCTGCTGTCACGCACCGGCAGAGCGCTGTCCGGGTCCACGGGGATGAGCGGGGCGTTCTTGTCCGGCTTTGCCGCCTTGTCCTTCGCGGCACGGGCGGCGCCTGGGGTCTCAGGGACCTCGGAGCGCAGGGCCAACAGCGCCGCTGCATACTCGTCAAAGTGCTCGTGGAAGCTCACCAGGACGGACCAGAGCGCCTGCACGGGTCAACCCGTCGCAGCAAGAGATACCTCGTTCAGGTACACGGCCTGAGCGAAGGCGAGCTGAGGTGGGTATGCATGATGTGCTGCAGGGAGGTCGTGAGCATGAAACAGGCTGGTGCGGCCATTGTTGCTGCTGGCTTCCCGAATTTGCCCTGAAGGCCACCTGCGGACGCTCTGAGGCTCAAGGTCGGCCCCGAAGTGGCGGAGCGAGATGCTTCACCTGAATGCTCTCTGGTTGGATGAAGGCGTCCAGCGTGGCCTGCCGTGCATCCACCAGCTTGTTCAAAGCCTTAATGGCTGTAGAAGCCACCAGGCCATCCTGGTGCTGTAGGTATGGCACTATGAGCTGGATGAGGATGATGACGTCCTGCGGTACCTGTCGAGCGTACCACAAGTGTTGTGGGCGTCTGGCGTGGGGATGCCGATGTGCAGCACCCGTCTGTCCCCGTTCGGGCCGGTTACCTGCGGTAGCTGAGAATCGCTGAGACCATGGAAATAGCCTAACGCTTGTGGCAGCAAGGCAGGGTCGAGCTGCTCGGGGGTCGCAAGACCAGCTCGCAAGACTTCTAAGGCGGACGGAAAGTCTAGCTTAGGTGGAGGAGGGGGCGCAGGTGCTTTCGGTGGCATTTTGTGAAGGGATGTCGAAGGAAAGGTTCATATGTTATATACACAGGCTAGCAACTTCTGAGTAATTAAAAACGATGCGGGGCGCTATGGTACGCGTGTGGGATTACTCGAAATAGACAGCAATGCGTATTTAATTATTTAATTATAGTGGTCATGCATGTGGCAGAATGCCACGGCCTGTGGAACGGACCGCGGTTTCATGCAGGGAGTCCTCACCAGCGGCGGTCTTGCAACAATGGAAGTCCCCCGGACCCTGACACCACAGGAAGCCGGACGTGACTGCACAAGAACTTGGCACGTATATTTGACACTTTGCTAAACAGCACACCACACAGGACTACCTCCTCTCTGTGACTCGGACTTGTCGCGGACACTTGCACCTAGGTACCCATACCGCAAGTAGATCTAATGCGGCCTTGTGCCCTTCAACAAGGGCGATCATGCCCCGGGCAAGTCTCGGGGTAAGTTGGTGCAGCCCGCAAGCCTGAATGTCCACTGCTCCAGCTTGCTGAGGTCACTGGGCCATTTGCAGGAGATCGCTACCGCGGATATTGCAACGATCAGCCCGAGCACCTTCGCTGGTTTGTCGAACAGCGGCACCGGCCTTTGCGGAGCCTTCCCCAGCCGCCGAGCAATGGCTTGGAAACGACACGATGCCATCATCATCCCCGCGAGCGTCCCAATTCATTCGTGATCCAGTAGTTACACGGAGTGGGCCCAGCATCAAGGAGACAGGGACTTTGCGGCCCTCGGCGGAGTGGTACCCAGCCTGGATGCAGTACCGGCGACGAGAGGACAACTATGTCTTCTGGCAGGATAAATTCATGCGCTGCTCCACGGACATCCCATGTAGGTCGGGATGGAGGGGCAAGTCCTATCTGGTTGTGCAGTGTCGCCGCTAAGCGTCTCAGGGGGAGGGGTGCCACCGTTCCTCGGGAGGCTGGCAGGTCACAGTTAGCCTGCCACGGTTGCCACCGGACTTGACTCATCTACACTATAGCACAATGTGTATTGGAGCATGGCGTGAGGCGCACCTATCTGGTCGGGGGTTTCATCCTGGCGACGGGGTGCCAAGCCTGCGCAGCAAGACCCTGCTGCCTTGGCGGGCATCTCCAGGCACAGGCCGACGCGCATGTGGAAGCTTTGGCACATCAGCAGCCGGGGCAGCAATGGCAGCAGCAGCAGGAAATGCAGCCGCAGCTGCGGCGGCAGGGAGGCACCGGATGGTCAGGGCGCCACCACCCGCCGTGGGCACCACCTCAGGCTGTGGGCTCTTGGGCCAGCCGCTCCCACCTGTAGCTGCCCCCATGGGTGTTTCCTAAACACGGGAACTGTGCTGCAGCTGGATGACGGCGGCAGTGGATTCAGTTTCAGCAGCAACCGCATGGTGGCGGCGAAGCAGTAACAGAAGCGGCAGCAGCGGCAGGGGGCACAGCGTTGCCCGCGCAGAAGCTCGACCAATATCAGCAGCGGAGTGGAAAAGGGGGCAAGCACAACCGCAGCTTGGCAGAGCGCCAACAGGGACAAGGGCGGCAGCAGAGCGGCAACGCCAGGAGAGTAGCCACTGCAGGCGGATGGGCGAGACCACCAGCACCAGCAGCCTCGCACTTGCAGCGGCAGTAATCTCTGCTCGAGTGCCCTTGCGGTTAGGGCACGGGGTTGCAGGGGGCTGCGTGCGGCTCTTTTCTGGGGGCTGCATGCGAGCATGCGCCTCGTCCTGGGGAGCAGCTGCTGGGTCCCGTCGTTCTGAGGCCGCCCGCCGTCCCGCCCGTCCTCCGCCCTTGCTGTCGTCTGCAGCACAGCTCCCGCACACCGCTAAACACGCACCCTTGGGCGGCTGCGCCCAGTCATAATCCCTGGGCGCCCTGCACCTGCGCACCACGCACTCTCTCTCTCACCCTTCCACGTCACCACCTGCACCTTAACCCACGCCTCCGGCCCATCGCCCTACTCCTGCCCCAGGGTACGAGAAGCGCTGGACGCTGTTCTCCTCCTTCTGGTACCTGGTCATGCACTTCAAGTACTTTGCGGTGCCGCCCGCCGTGCGCTACGTGTTCTTCCTGGGCTGGCGGGCGGTCATGTTCCAGGTGTACGCGGCGCACAAGGCGATGGTGCTCTGGCGTGAGTCGCATGGGGGTGGGATCGTGAAACCAGTGTTATACTGTGGGCAAGAGCCGGGGGTCCATAACTGGACCGAGACACAGCGACGGTCCCTAGGGCCATAGGCACGAGCCGGCAGGGCTGGAAACACGGGGCAACACCCGAGAGCGCACGCGGGGGTCTACTCATCGGCTCGTGTCGGGTCTCAAGTTTGCAGCCGCGTGTTCTAGGTGTACGCGGCGCATAAGGCAATGGTGCTATGGCGTAAATTGAAGGATGGGGGGACAAGGGATGCTGGACGTTGGACAGGGAACAGGAAACGGCCGTTACGATCACGTGACACGGTAACACAAGAACGTGTGAAACGTTCATTGCCAAAACGTGGCATGTGTTGCGTTGTGGTGCATGATGGCCGCAGGCGCTGTGCCTTGAGCATGCTGGAGCGCGATGGGCGGCAAGAGCTGAAAAGCGATACAATGAGGGCCCAAAAACCCGGGCAGCTGCTCGTGTCATAGGGTTGAGTGGCACTTCCCCTTCCCCCTTATGGTTGTCCCTCCGCAGAGTGCAAGGTGGACGCGGCGCTTGCCTCCCGCGGCAGCGACGGCGCGGTGTGCGGCTTCAGCCGGGCCATGGCGCTGCGGCGGCTGCACTGGCGCAACAGCCCGCTGGCGGAGCTGCTGTACGCAGTCAACCTGTACAAGGTGCGTGGGCGTGGGTAACGCGTGAAACGCGTGTGGGTGTTGCAAGATGTGGGTGGGGTGGGGGGTGTGCGTGTGGATGTGGGTGTGGGCTACGCGTGCAACGCGTGTGGGTGTGGTACTGGTTCAAGCTGCAACACCACTCCGCACAGCCGGCTTGCAGCACGGACACCGGCTTTCATTGTGGGTGTAGGTGTGAGTGCCCACACGGATATGAAGAGGCAGGGTGCTGGGGGCCCGGGAATGCGGGCCGCAACGGTTCGCTACACTACGACTCGTTGGGGCGACTCTGAGGTAACGGGAGGCACATTCATGGACCTGCTCTACGCACCCAGCTTGCACAAGGTCTATGGGGGTACAGAGGGGGATGCTGCGGGGCGACGTGGTCGCGCATAATTACTGAAACCCAAGTGACTCTGGCCTGGGTAAGGGAGGCCTGCTGGCGGAAGGGGGATATGTTAGTGTGGGTGCTGTTGGGACAGAGGTGGACTTGGCATTGGGCACGGGCTCGGCTCTGCATTTGCAGGGGCAGGGGTGCATTCTGCATGGGGCATGAAAGTGGTGGGGCTTGTGGGCCTCACGGGAGGCCGCCAGTCGTCAGCCGTGTGCAGGCTTGCAGTCGGGCCGCACGTCGCATGCTCCGCGTGCTGTGCCGAGCGTTAGGCAGCATGCGGCGTGCTGCGGACACCAACACGTGTGGCCAGCAGCAGCGGACCTAGCCGCGCCGTTCTCCATGCCTGGGCACTGACCATCCCCATACTTGCACCACCAGCTAGCCGGTGCTAGCTGGTGGTGCACACTGTCTTGCCTGCTCCCAGGCAGCATGGGGTTTGCTGCGGACACCGATGTGTGCAGCCGGCAGCAGCAGTCCTCGCAGCACCCTCCTCAATGCCTGCCGTAGCATCCGTGAAAGATAAATGGCATGCTACATGACACATTGACATGGCACACTGTCTTACGATCCCTGCCCCGGCCGCCCTTCCCTGCCTGCAGACGGGGAGGATCCACTTGTTGCCGCCCAAGGCCAAGCCGATCCCCCGCCCCACCTTCTTCTACCTCTTCTAGCGGGGCCGCAGCTGACGGCGCGGACGGGGACAGGATGCTGGTGGACTGCCCTGGTTGGGCGGAGGGGCCAAAGTGTGTGACGTGACATGACATCAACCCCGTGCCGGGAGGGGCTGGGGCCGCGCAGCACGGAGCTTGCAGGTGCAGGTGGAGGTAGGCGGCCTGGTTTCCGCCAGGCCGAGGTGTTGGCTGTGCTCTTACGTAGCACGGCAGCTCGGAGATAGGTGTACGATGAAAGGCCTTCGGGTGTCTCTGGGCCTCTGGGGCCGGGCTTGAGAAGCCGATGTGGCTTACGGATTTTGCTGTTCCAGGTGGTCATGTTGCGAGCACGATGGGCGGTGCAACTACAATCTTCGGTACCGTATATGACACGTGTCATGTCACGTGGCACATGGCTGGGCCGCCCAATCTGTCTGAGAGCCGGTGACGCTGCTTGAGGGGGAAGGGCACGTGGTGTGGCTGGACCTGCGCTGTGCTCTCCCCTTTGTGTGATCAACTTGTCGGGCAAGCATCTGTCTGAAAGCCTTTGGGCTGATGGTCCTCCACTGTTGTGTTCCGTGTCCCCCATGCACCGTGCCGGCGCAACGCAGCCCCGCTGTAAGCACTGAACAGCGAGCTGTCCTGGATGCGGCACGACCACAAGGGATTCCCCGAATGCAGTACGGCAGGGCTTTGTACGTCGGTACCGGTCGGCCGTTCGGCAGTGCAAAAGGCATGCAGCATGAGTACAAGCGTAAGACAAGCTACAGGGATAATTCACTGCTGCGGCTTGAGCTGAATCCCAGGCATACCAATTATCAGGCACCTTGCTAAATCTACGTACCCCGAGCGCCGACCACGAACCCCCGCCAAGCTCGTTCCACTGCGCGGAAACCCTAGACAGGTCGCACGGTGCTCAACCTGGCTCAACAAACTGCTACAGCTCTCATCCCAATAAATAAGTATGCTGCTCACAGGTCGTAGCGGTGGCGCTTGCCCTGAATATTCTTCGCGAAAAAGTAAGGGTGGCGGCGCAGGTCGCTGTGCCCCACGTGTCCGCCCGCCCACCATCGCCACGTGTGTTGCACGACAAGGCACGGCTCGGGCTCCGGCAGGCGGTCCAGGGAGATGACCAACACGTCGTCGACGGAGGAGGCCATCTGCAGGGCGTTAAAGCCACACAGCGACCGTCACGGCTTCCAAACTAGTGTGGGCCCAAACACAGGGACGAACGTCTTGGCCGTGGCATAGCGTGCTTGCCCGCTACACAGCACACGCACGGCACGGTAACTGGGCAGCGAAACCAAGCCCTTTTTTTTTTTTTCTGTGGAAAGGTTTACAGGTGAAGAGACGGGAGAGGACAGGCCAGCGGGACCTCAAAGCCCGACCAGCACAGGCAAGCACCAACACCACAAAACGTCCAAACCCAGCGCACCCCGGACTGCAAAAAGGGAACACGTAGAGAAGGAGAGGACCTGAAACCAAAAACCCACAGAACAGGGAGAAGAGAACAAGACACCAAGGGCAAGGGGAGTCTAAAAAAAAACAGAAGGGATAAGGGAAAGGGCAACGGAACGACAAAAGCCCCCCAACCCCCAACCTACCCTCCCGACCACGCAGAAGGCACCAACAGAACCCCAGCGGGCAGGCGCCGAGACAGGCGC
The DNA here is from genome assembly GCA_036984285.1 of Chlamydomonas sp. KOR1. Classification (NCBI taxonomy): domain Eukaryota; kingdom Viridiplantae; phylum Chlorophyta; class Chlorophyceae; order Chlamydomonadales; family Chlamydomonadaceae; genus Chlamydomonas; species Chlamydomonas sp. KOR1. The sequence continues at coordinate 107,485 of BQMZ01000369.1, forward strand.
CCACGACAGACACTCAGACGGGCCGCCCTAGAAGGCCACAAAGCCAGCAGTCCACCAGGCTCCAGCAGCCCCACAGACCAGCAACACGACCCCGCCTCCCAACCGCAACAGCGACCCCACCCTGTGCCCAGGAGGAGCACCCCGACGCAGGACAGACAGCCTGCCAAACCGCCCGACCAGCACAAAACCGACCCCCAGACACGCCACCCAGCACGCAGGGACACCGGCGACAGAAGCCAAAAAACACCACCCGCGACCCTCAGCCCGCATGGCCGCCAGCAGCGACGCAGGGGTGGACGGACGAAGAGCCCCCAACCCCCAACCTACCGACCCAGACACGCAGAAGACACCCGGAACCACCGCACCACCACCGGCTCGCCAGACGCCAGCAAGCGCAAGGCCAGCCCGAGGCCGCACCCGAGTCTGAAGGTGATGGCCGCTCCACAGACCAGCAAAAGACCAAGACGCTCCTGACAGCTACGGCGACCCGAAACCACGCCCGGAAGGAGAACTCCAGCGAAAGGGCGGTCCCCAGCCCTTTAGCAGCCCCCGCTCCCGGCCCCGCCCTGCCGGCACCAGCAGTCGGCACCCACGTGTTTGGTGCTGCCGGACGCCAGGTGCATCTCCCGCGTGGAGGGGTTGTAGCCGTGGCCGCCGCCAAACACCGGCTGCGGCAGCGGACGGTGGCAGTACCACTGCAGCGGCAGGCAGGCGCGTGGGGGGCGGCATACGTGGGTAGGGGCAGGAGTCGAGGCAGCGGTCGGCGTAAGTCTTGCCACGTGCAGTGTCTAATCTCGTGAATGTCTGGTAAGAGTGCACGGCAAGAAGCTGCTGTGTTGCCGCCAGCACTGGCCAGCATGCGGACGGTTGGTCGACAGGTGCATCGAGAGGTGTACCTGCAATAGCGAACGTCCTGGAAGAGAGCCCTTTCCCGTCTCCTTACCTGTAAACCTTTCCACAGAAAAAAGAGGCTACACGCAGCGCGCACTCACTACGGAGCAACAGCTCATCCACGCGCTGCGCTGTGGCAAATACAGCGCATCTCAGTAACCGTGTCTATAGTCGAGTTGCTGCTATCAACGACCTCCTCGAACTCCCTTGCGTCCCCATCCCTCCTCACCAGGTCATTCTCGAAGCAATACTCCATGACCTGATCCATGGCAACCTGTAGAACAGACGCCAGGAGGAAAGATAATCAGGGTCACACTCCATCTGCGTTGGGTAGCACCGCGAATTGCCACCGTCCTCACCTGCCTACCCATGAGGACCCGGCCAAAACATGGCCACCAAACCCTCTGTCCCCTGCCCTGCGGGCTCAACCCCTTGCACACACGTGCGGCACCCCACACTCGTGACCACCTGTATCTATCCCACGTACGAGGCCCCAACCCCCACACGACAGGCATACCTCAGTAACGGACCTGCCTCGTCCGTGTACCCTTAGCCCCGTCGTGCATGTTCAAGTCCTTCCGGCCCAGCCAACACCAGCTGGCCCCACAAGGCCGTTAGTAAACATGCACAGAAGGCCAGGACCTAGCCGAGCAAGCAGCCCCTCAACCGTCACAAATCCCGCCCATCCCGCTGCACACATTTCCGCCGCCGTTCACCACCTAAACGTCATATGGCACTGGCCCACATGTGAGTTCCCGACGTGGTACCATGGCCCACATGAGGCACGGGCCTCCTCTGCCCTCACTTACCCCGTCGTGCACGTTGTTGACCTGCCCCCCCACCACCAGCAGGGTGGGCTTGCCCCCGGCACCACGTGGCACCAGCTGCGCGTGCACCATGAAGCCCTGGAGGAGTGGGTTGCATGGCGGCGGCAGGGCGAGGTGGAGCGGTCTGGCCTTGTGTGGAGGTCCACCGCTCAATCCATGGTTGTAAATCTGAAAGAAAGTGCGGATGCGCAAGCGCAGGACCGCTTCATATATAACACACTACACTCCCCAAGAGAAGAGCAGAGGGGCGAGCCAGCCAACCGTTGGGCATACGGGAATCGAATTGGCGACCTTCTGCAATCTAGCAGATGATCACATCGGATAACGCCCATTCTCGATGATCAAGGGCAACTAGTGACATGAAAGCTCCCACCCAGCTCACACAGCCACCCTCGCGGCCTTTAGGCTGAGGCAGGCCCTCCCCTGACGTGAAACAGCTTGCCAGCCAGACCGCAACAGGCGCATCCAGCCTCCAACGCAGCCATGCATGATGGAGCAAAACCGTGTTGGGCCACCCCACCGCCCACCACCGCCACCCCAACGCATGCCACCGTACGTGCTACCTCAGCCCCCGCCCCGGCAACCCAGTCCACATGTCACCTACGGATCCTCCAGCCTGGCCATCCGCCCATTCTCCGCCCCCTCAGACGCCCCCGCCGCGCCCCCGGACAGCATGGCCATGGTCCGAGTCGAGTTATACGTCCCTGGATGTGGCCAATAGTCGATCACGTATCGTACGCTACCTGACGACCCAACCGCCCAAGCAACCACCTAACCACCCAACCGACCAACTAACCTGCGTGGGCATGCGGCTGAAGGCGTTGGACCACGTGTTGGTGGCGGGGTCGTAGCGGTACAGCTCGTACGAGGACCTGAGAATTGGGTACGGTATAAAAGAATTGGTATGGAGCGTCAAGGCGGTGAGCAAGCCAGTTGTTGGTGGGCTCGGGGTCGTAGGGGTACAGGTCGCAGGCCGGCATGGGAGAGGTGGAAGCGGGAGCGAGGGACGCAGCCACCGACCGAGTCAGCAGAAAGCGGTCCGGGGTTTGGGCTCGTAGAGGCCGGGCCACGAAGGCAGGGAGCAACGTGCCTGTGTGCCTATTCACACACTGTTGCATGTCAATGCCTGGCAAGGCAGGAAGGGTGGGCCTCATTCGGGTTCGGGGGGCGCAGATAGAGTACGGCAGGGGTAGTGAGACAGGCTGTGGTCTGTCTGAGGACACGCTGACATCAGCGACCACTGGCAGTGACGCAAAGCGCACTTCATGCGTGTGCGCAGAGTGGCCGGGACCAGCGCTGCGCCCCCGTGTCGACAAGGATGGAGTTCTGCAAGGTCAAGGCGAAACGTGTTCCCATGTACACAGCCACGCATAGCCTGCCACGCTGCACACCAAACACGGGCACCAAAGGTAGTGCATGTCGATGTATGCCATTCTATACTTACGTAAGCACTTACCAGAAGTAGTGCACGTCGCTGTGTGGCCGCTGCTCCGCGGGCGGCAGGTCGGGCCAGTGCCCCTTGCCGCCCACCACCCACAGGTAGCCCCCGTGGACGAAGGCCTCCGAGTGGTCGTGCGGCTCGGGGCAGGGCGCCAGCGCCTCCCACTGGCCCATGGCGGGGCTGTAGCGCGTCAGGGCCCCGCTGAACGTGTCGATCTGAATGGGGTGGAAGCCGGAACGGAACACCGGCGACCGTTACACTACACACGGGGCGGTTTGTTACCAACCGTCGGTGTAGAGGGTGCGGTTCGCGTAGCCATGTTGTGTATGGGACATGACTGCGGCGTCGATTGTGATGGCGACGTGAGCGGCAAGTGCGTTTTGCCATGGCGGAGGAGCGTGGGATTGGGGTGGCGTGGGCTTCACATGAAAAAGGTTGCTGTGGGCAGCTACGGGCGACAGCAAGTGCGACACGGCCAAATCGCTCGTGTGCACCAGTAAGCAAAGATGGGTAGAGCAGCGAGCTGTGCGACGTCTTGCAGTGTCGAATTGGCACCGCTTGCATTGCCGCAGGCAAGAGCCATTCAAGCGGGCGCAAAGCAGCAGCCTGCAGCAGACGCGGGGAGGGGCCGCGTATGGCTGGTGCGCTGCCTGCATGTCTCACCAGCAGGGGCCATCCCCTGGCCTGGTGTACTGCTGTACGGTGTACGTACCTGTTCGGGGTGCAGCCCGCCCGCCACGCAGTACATGTGCTCTTCGATCCATACGCAGGCCGAGCCGCCCGCCAGGCCCTTGGCGTGCGCCGGCTGTGGCTGCAGCACCCAGCCCACACCCGGCTGCCCGGCCAGCAGGGCGGTCAGGTTCAAGGTGTGGTGCAGCTGGCTGTAGTTGGGCCTGCAGGGAGGCATCGCGACAAAAGAGTTCCTCGTAAGTACATGAGAATGGCAGCGGAACTGTATCCAGACCCACCCTGTCCCAGCGCAAGTTGCTTGAGTGCGATTGATTGATAATTGTGATATTGGAGCTCTCCTTTCTGCTGAAGATAGGCAGGGCTTGAACGCCCAAGATGTGGCGAGCGAGGAGACAGGGACTCAGCTAGCTCAAGGGAGGGACGAGGGAGTGACATTGGAAGGGGGGCAGTACGCAGTAGTGGGGTGCATCGGGCGGGGCGGTAGTGGGCCCACAGGCGGATTATTGGAGTGTGTGGAGCGGGGTCATGAAGCGCATTGGGGCTGCTACGTACTGCCCCATCCACTCCATCCTTTTGCATGCACGGCATGTAAAGGCACGCGCTCGCTCGCAGGCGACCCGCTAAATACCATGCGCACCGGTCTCCCGGCCCCTTCCGCTGTGCACCCTGTCGTACATGCCAAACCCCCACCCCTCGCAGACACGCTCCCATCCACAAGGATCCCCGCCCCCCGCCCGCCCGCCCGCCCGCCCAGCCCCGTCCACTCCCTGCCTCCCCGGCCTCACCCGTCCGTGGGCAGGTTCATGGTGGCGCAGGCAAAATGGGGCGATGCCACTGAGTGCAGCACTCCATCGGGGACAGCGCCAGGGTGTTGTGGCTGGCGGTGATGGGCAGGGGAGGCCCCGCGGTCCAGGTGCGGGAAGTCATGTTCCACAGCGTCATGTCGGAGGACCTGCAGTGGGAGCGGTGGGAGGAAGGTTGTGTCTGAGCGGCTCTGCGCAAGGGCCTGATAAGAACGGTGGAGTGGACGACTGGAAGTATGCAAGTAGTATTGCACCCCTGCTGTATCTAGGTATTGTGGTACTGCAACAGGCCCAACCGGTGGTGTCCCACGTGCAAGAGGTGAGCAATCGTGGGCGCAGCCGAGGGTGCATAGGGAAAGGAACAGTATTGGCACGGTATGCCGGATTCCCACGGGGGGCGCGGAGGTGCGGGCAAGTGATCTATTTCCTGTAGGGCAGGCACGGAGTTGCTTGGCGAATGGTGACCATGAAGGCACACGTGCTCCCGAGTGGCCAGCACATCCAACTGCGCCCCTGCCTTGCCAGTGCACGCATACGCCAACGCGAGTGCTGCTGCTGCCGTGGAATGTCCCCTGCCACGTGCCATCACCCACCCACGCACCCAAAGCACATGGTCTGCTGCAGGTGCCGCTGCAGCGCCACCTCCAGGGGAGTCTCGGCCTTCCGGTGCCCCACCTGCAGGGCAGAGGGCGGGCGGCGTGCAGTGCGCGTACTGCCGGTGAGATGCAGGTACTGAAACCAGCCAACGGCACCCCGGCAACTAACAACACGGCTGACTGTGGCGGGCAGCAAACACGGCTACGGTACTCGAGTGCTAGCCTCTCCATCAGCGACGCAGGCAGATTACCACGGGCATCGATCACCCGCCATCTCGTACAGCATGTGCTACTGCACGGTATGCGGATAGGCTCCAACCAGCTCCGACCAAGGGTGGCGCCCGCGTTTCACGCACCGCCAGTAGGAAATCAGCGTTGGTGATGTTGAAGCCTGGCGTGCATGGGGGCCGACAGGGACAGGGTGGATGGGGTTTCTGGCAGCGGGCAGCCTCGGTGGTGAGTCCGCTGGTTGTGAAAAACGGCAGACCCATGCATGTACGATGTTGCTGTATCGTTGGACATGCGAGTGCTGTTGAAGCAACAGTTGCGGTTACGGTTACAGACAATGGAGCTCAGGGGATGGAGCTGCTCTTACGGTGCTACTGTAGCTAGGACCACCGCAATGGTGACCGGAAAGTAGGTACTACAAGTGCGGCGTCAATCCATGTTTGACCAAGCAAATGAGGGACAACAGTACAAGTCTCAACAGTTCCCCCCTATTCTGTTCCAGTTATAATGGAATTCCGCACGTGGAAACCAGCTGGGTGTGCCCAGCGTGCCTGCTTTACCCACCTCCCACCAGGACCACCACGTCCTTGAATTGCACGTGGCCTGCAGACAGGTAAGCCATGGCAACACACGGCAACTGTGTGTCCGGATGGCTTGTTACTAAAAGCTGTGCCCGCTTTTGCAGAGGTGCAAGGTTCGGTCAGTATGGCCCCATCCCCTGGGCCCCATCGATGCCATCGTAGTGGCCCTGCCTGAGAAGGTAGGAGTCATCCAGACGGTTAGTTGGACATGAGCTAAATATAGGCACAGTGCTTTGATTTTCGTCCATTGCCACTATTGTGTGGCATGGCAGCGGCCCTAACTTCCAGCCTAATGGTACCCGCGTAGGTTCGGAAGTCGCTGGCACGTGGCACCCCGCCCGTCCCTTTGACAAACGTGGATACGCGGTGTACCGGTGTTCCTGCGCATACCCACTCGTCCACCGCCAATAATTTTATCAAGTTTATGGCTCTACGTTTGGTTGCAAGGTCATAATGTCAAATCGTGCTTAGGATGTTTCGGGTCGTTTGTGTTCGCGCTCGGACCGCACAGTCGTGTGCAACCGACCGGGTGCCACCCCCGCTAATTGTAGCTCGTTACAAATCATTCTGATTTTTATGTGATGAATACAAATGAAGTGGCTCCTCACTCTGCTCTCGCAAATAATAAACCCTCACGCTGTTGTCGTTGTCGAACATGCCCCAACAAAAGAACACCAAAACTGACCTGTTTCCATATGCCGGCGCCCACTGAGCGCGTGAGGCAAAATGGTGTAAGCCAAGGGTTGCCCCGCGTCGGTTAAAACTCCCTCCTCGGTTTTAGCGATGTCAGAACTCTCGTCGGTGTTTGCGGCGTGCAGCTGCCTGCCCAGCTGAGCAGTCTCGAGATCTCCAAGGCCATGTGTCTGTGACCCACGTAGCTGTACCAGCTGCCGGCCCGAGCACGTTCGGCACGCATGGAGCACCAGCACAACAACTATGACCATGGAGCAACGAGAGTAGCCACAGCATGAACGACTGCCAAAGGTCAAAGAGCACATTGCTCGAGTTAAGCAGCTGTCTCAGGAGTGGACTGCGAAACTGCGAAAGCCCCACAGGCCACAGCTGAAGCAAGGCTCGCCCACAAAACTGGTAGTGTTTGTTAGGCAACAAGACGTACAACGGGAAAGATATATTATGTATGGAGCATAGCTGATTGGGTTCTCGCGTGGGCAGGGGAGAGTCTCCCCTGTTCCTGGCCGGCGTTGCCGTGGCAACATGGCAACATGACGCGGCGCCAGTATTAAATCTTATGCGTCATTTGTAGCGCAGTTAGCGACAGCGGTGAAGGCAGTGGCGCAGCGAGGCGTCGCAGCGTGATGCTCAGGCAGGGTGCTCATCACTGTCTGGATGTAACTCCTTCTCAGTGACAGTGCCAGCAGCGCTTTTATGCCACAGCAACGTGGTCGACAAGCAAGCTGTTGGGGTTGTTGGCAAGACGGGTAAAGGGAACGCGTGGCAGAACTGACGGGGATTCATCGCGCAGCAAGCAAGAGTCATGCTTACCCTTACTTCGTGGCTCGGCTTTTGGGTTCGTTGTGTGCAAAGGGTGGCGTTTGCCTGGAAATTCTTTGTGAAGTAGTACATAAGGGCGGCGGCGCAGGTCGCTGCGGTTCGCTTCCACCCGAGTGGGGTTGTACGACAAGGCACGGCTGGTGGCATACATGCAGCGATGGCTGGTGTTACCCTGCATCAAGCCAGGCAGGGCCGCCCTGTACATGGCCCCAATCCTATACGACGACCAATTCAGCCAGTCAGTTAGAAAGTCAGAGAGTCGGTCATCGAGTCCGTTGGTACACGTGCGTGGCAGGCAGGGGTACCTTGCCCTGGTGGCAGGTGTACCTTCCCACACAAGCCACATACAGCCCACAGGGCCCAAGGCGTACCACATATCGGAGACGTAGCTGTGGACTACCGATGCTGCAAATTGTCAAGCACCCTAATCACTAGGCACCAGGGGAACCGCCCGCCCCTGCGCCAGCAGCAGGCAGGCAGCGCTGGGCAGCGCCGACCTGCGCTCACCACCCTGCGCCGACCACCCGCCACGTCACTGCGGCTGCAACCGGCCAGAAAGGGGCGCGCCTGGTAACGGCAGCCGAAGGTCAACTTATCAAACCCAACAGGGCTCTTCTTTGGCCCCTGATGTACCAGCAGCTGTACACCACCACCTGTCCTCGCAGGTGTTCCAAGCCATCCGAACGCCATGGACAATCAAGCGCCTTGCCATCAACTGCACTCCCCTCTCACTTTACCGGTGACCAACACCCGCTTAATACGTCACTTTAACCATCACCCGCAATATACGTCACCACATGTATGTGTGCATGCTCCCGGCCCCGCTCTGCAACACTGCGTTGTTGCGGCTGCAGCGTGGTGTGTGCAGAGCTTGCAAGCCGATAGCAGAGACACACACGCACCCTACCCCTCCCGGAGATAGAGGGCCTCGCTCCCCACATGCATGCGGCCAATCCGCGCTACCTTTCCATTCTAGACTCTATTGCGGCGTACCACACGCTGGCGCATTTTGTCAAGCAAGCACAGCAGCATCCTCCGCACAGCCATGAATCCTCCTCCCTCGACTTGCAGCAACGGCTACCTTCAGCATAGCAGTACCGCCGCCGTACGCATTGACCCCATAGCCACACACCGGCACAGTGCGTTTTTTTTTTCTTCGTGAGAAGGTTACAGGGGCTAACGAACGAAACAAGTCATAGACCCCGCGTACTTAGCTGCTTGGGAACTACACAGGGATACGTTCTTCCACACAGCTATCACACGCAGAAACAAAGAAACCAAGTAGTACTTGGCTGCCCGGAAAGTACACGTCATGCCAACCCACGTATGTAAGTACCGTACGGCGATGGGATGACCGCGCAGGGCACCTTGGTGTGCAATATACAGCCACTGCACCCTGCCCCCCTATCTAATTTGATGCAGTTTGATGCCTCCGTTCCACAGCGCACGCAGCAGGCATGGACGCAGTTCGCTCATGTATCAATTGATGGGTTGCAACCCTTGCAACCCATTTGACATTTCGAAGCCGCTCGCAACCTCCAGCCAGCCATCAACCGATTGTATATATGTAGCCAAACTAATGACCACATCCGAATGGTTCTTGGACCGAACTTGGGCGGAACTTGGTCTTGGGAGAGCGATGGACGCGGCCGTCGGCGACTCCAGCAGCAGCAAACACCGCTCGTGCGAGTACGCCCACCCGCTCACCTGAGTAGTACTCACCTTGCATGTCCCAATGGTAAAAAGCTGAGGGCTGATTGTATATATGTATGCGCGCCGATGAGTCGATGAGTCCACATCAAATCGTGTCGGCCCCCAAGACTCACCCAAGAAACCAACACATGCTGCCACATGCAACACGACCCTGCCCATGAAAGTGCACCCCACCCACGCACCGAGCGCCGCAGACAGACAGCATTGGTTGCTAATGTGCCAGGATCTATCTGCCTAACCTCACCCACAGAGATTACCTTGAAAGAGATAGACAAGGTACCAATACCGTCAATGTCAGCATTTCCACATCTGGGTTGCATGATGAGGGGGACCTTACTTATCCACAGCTACCGAGCGAGTTGGCAGACCTCCCACACCTCATCCCTGCTGCCTGCTCATTGTAAGCGACTGAGATCTAACAATAATATGTCACCAGCAGCTTATCGTCAGCGCAATACAGTGCAACCCTGACATCTTAGGAATGCCACTTGTGCTCCAAAGCACACTGCCTAGTTCCAGCGGTTTATACTCACGCAGCGTCTCTGGGGCACCTTATCGCAGCTCGCAATAATGCTTGCGCTTGCCCTGGAATGCCCTCCTTGCGCTTATTTGCCCCGGACGCTGCGCTCAAGAATGCTCGACATGATCTGCAAAACACATACCGGTAGGTACCGCCTACAATTCGTAGCGGTGGCGCTTGCCCTTGATGTTCTTTGTAAAGAAGTAGGGGTGGCGGCGCAGGTCGCTGTGGCCCACGTGTCCGCCCGCCCACCACCGCCACGTGTGTTGTACGACAAGGCACGGCTCGGGCTCCGGCAGGGCGTCCAGGGAGATGACCAACACGTCGTCGACGGAGGAGATCATCTGTAGGCAACATGGCGCACTGTGTCACGTTCACGTACGATTACAGATGGTTCCGTCGTTCTGTCAGGGGAGCAACACTCCGGCACTGCCCAGCACGCCAGCAGCAGCCCACAGCGGCCCCGCCCCGCCCTGTCGGTACCCACGTGTTTGGTGCTGCCCGAGGCCAGGTGCATCTCCCGTGTGACGGGGTTGTAACCATGGGCGCCGCCAAATATCGGCTGCGGCATCGGGCGGTGGCAGTACCACTGCGTAGGGGCACGAACGCATGAGTTGAGGAATGAAGGAGTCGGTGCTGGTCGGTGTTCTCATACGTAGTCAATTGATTGCCTACCATTATCCTGAAGGTGCAGTAAGGTTACACAGCATGAGAAGCTATAGCGCTGGTCTCTGCTGGTCTGCCGCCAGCATGTATGCATGCAGACGATTGGCCAGCACATATGCCATGTACAGAAAGTACTTGCTCAGGAACTGCTGCTGCTTGGTGTCAGTAAGGGTCGTGTGGCCACATGGACCACCTGGATTGTAACACACAATGCCATTCCCCCGCACCAGGTCATTCTCGAAGCAGTACTCCATAACATGGTCCATGGCGACCTGGGGAAAAGCCGGCGGAGGGATCCCTTTCGGAAGCGAAGACAGTAAACTCGGCACAGTCATTGTTCCATACTAGTTTTTTGGTCTATGCACTTACTTGCATCGTGTCGTCCAACTACCCACCGTGCACCTCTCAGCAGCCAAACTGCTGGTGCACCGTGCCCCTCACCCAACCTCTCTCCAGCCCTGCTTCCACCGTTGGTACGTGTGGCACCGAACACACGTGAACTCCTATTACCCAGACTTGAGGCCCCATGCCCCACATGACGGGCATACGACGCGCGACAACACAGCAGGCCCCTTCGCACGGTCACTCGTAGCCCTAGTGCTTGCCCCCCACCCCGCCGTGCAAGCCATACGGCGCTGGCACAAGCGTGAATGTTCAACTGGAACCATTACCCCACATGGGGCAAGCACGGGCCTCCTCCGTCCGCACTCACCCCGTCGTGCCCGTTGCTTATCTGGCCGCCAACCACCAGCAGCGTGGGCTTGCCCCCCGCGCCACGTGGCACCAGCTGCGCGTGCGTCATGAAGCCCTGCGTGGCGATGTGGGTTGCGTGTGGGGCGGGGCTTCGCGGATCGATAGGCTAGCCTTGCACGGAAAGGCGGTGTTGATCGTTGATCAAGGCAGGGCAACCAAGGACATGAAACATCAGCGAGCAGGCTGGTGCCTCAAGCGGCATGGTGCACAGCTCTGGCCGGTGTCCACGGCACTCCCTCATTTGCGTTGTTCCTGTTTCAACCCAGCTCCACACACAGCCTCCCTCACAGCATTTGAGGCAGAGGCGCTACTCCAATGCGAGACGGCACACCGGCAGATGCGCCTAGCTGTAGATTCGGACGCAGCCATGCATGGTTAGGCAAATGGTGGTGGCCTACCCTACGGCCCACCAGCCTACTCCCTCGCCCGCCGGCATCCAGCTGATGAGAAACACGCCCTTTGATTCTATTTAGTCAACCGTTGGTCACCCGCCCAACCACTTGACCAACCGCCCAACCAAGCAACCTGCGTGGGCATGCGGCTGAGGGCGTTAGACCACGTGTTGGTGGCGGGGTCGTAGCGGTACAGCTCGTACGAGGACCTGGGAAGGAACGGGGTGCGTAGTATTGATGTATGTGGAGTAACAGTCTGGTGGGCAGCTGCCCAGGAATCCATTGCGCACGGGCCTCAAAAATTGCATGTCGACGAACGAACGCAATGTGCCATACCGTACGTGTTCGCAAGCACTTATTACCTGACATAGTGCAGGTCGATGTGTGGCCGTTGCTCCGCGGGAGGCAGGTCGGGCCAGTGCCCCTTGCCGCCCACCACCCACAGGTAGCCCCCGTGGACGAAGGCCTCCGAGTGGTCGTGCGGCTCGGGGCAGGGCGCCAGCGCCTCCCACTGACCGGTGGAGGGGCTGTAGCGCGTCGAGGCGGGCTGCAAATCTCCTTGTACTGCGGTCAGCTGCCCCAGTACGGCCTGCCCCAGAGCGGAGGCTACGGCATGAGAGGTGTGCAGGGTACGGCCTGACCCAGTACGGGGTTACACGGCAGTGTACAGCGCACAGCAGGTGTAGGGTCGTCCTGCGTGCTGGAATGCGGGGGAGAGGTGAAGGAGAGTACCGCCGCACGTGCCGTAGACGCCGGTTTGGAGATACAAAGTGGCGGCATAGGCGGCGTGGCAGTGCGCAATGGGTTGTGGTAGGGTGTGCAGGATGAGCGCCCGAGACGCCAGACTTCTTGCTGGGCTGCAGATGCACATGCACATATACAGTGCTTGAAGCAACTCGGGTGTCGTAGTGAGGAGCACCGAGCACTCACACCGTTTGATACTGCGTGCGTGCCAGCTGGTCGTTGTCATCGTTATTCTTGGGCCCTGATGTCCTTCCGTTCTCTTTGTAGTACCGCATTGCAACAACCATAAGGAAAAACCGTCGCACACTGGACGCACTAGCCGGTTGCAACGCAGGACAGGCATTTACAGTGGCATGGCTGCTGCGGCACCACCACTGTGCGACGAACAGTACATCAAGTCCAAGTTCTGGACGGTATCGGTGTCGCCTGCCAGTACCAGTGCTTCCATCCTTACACAAGGCGTCCCACCGTCCCTGTGCCGTACGAACTGACCGGTTGGTTAGCGTGTGAGGCGGGCGGTGACCACCTGCACATCAGCAGGATGCTGTCCAGTACTCTCCGTCGGAAGGATTTCCTGAAATGTTGGTAGACGGCCAACCTTACTACCAACATTTCAGGACAAGGCGCACAGGAGCGTGTGGGGCCAGGGAAATTGCTCCCTTGCACTGCACACAACGGTTAACCACCTCATAGAGATACTAGAGGTGACGGGATCGCACGCACGCTGCAGCGCGCGTACCATATACCGCACTCTGCAAAAGCAACTCTTGCCAACTTATACGTCTTAGGCCTACTCGCTGCCATGGGTTCCTCGTTCAGCTCATCATCGGGAGTTCTCATATGGTGCCACAAGCCTTTCTACTTCGGCGGAGAGACTGTCGAGGGCTATGTGTGCCTGAACCTCTCGACAGGGCTGGGAGCGTCGACGGTCAACGTTGAGGTGCGACAAGGGTTGGCGCGGTGTTGCGCTGTCGGGGTCGCGACAACCATGCATGCGACATCTTGGCAAGCAAGGAATACTTACTATTATGCCACCATGTATAAGCCGTGATCCCCAAAAACCTGGCTGCCTGGCCCGGTGTGCGTTGCCGCAAACCCCTGCCCCGACGTAACCCAGCCGACCGAGTGGCGTGGTGCCACCCCTACGCCGCGCCACTGCAAAGCACCTGAAACTCCGGTGCTCGTCTACTTGCGCTTGACTAAAAGCTCTTATGCGCGCTTGACTGAAAGCTCTTATGCGAGAATTCATACCCACACCATGTGAGAACCCGAACCGAGTCCCCAACCCTGGTGTTTTCGCCACGCCTTGGCTATCATTCGTCCATGAACAGCTGGTGGGCAGGGAGGAGGCTTACTGGGATGAGGTTGTGAACGAGAGGCGCTACTCGAACGAAGAGTGGAAAGACGACCCACGGACCTACACGCGGCAGGCCACTCGGGAGTTCATCAAGGTAGGGCACACGGTACTGCACGGGACGGCACGCATGCATGTGTTCAGCTCGGCCGTACCTACATTGCCATCTGTGTGACACAGCAGATCTCAAAGTATATTGTGCTGTCTGCGCACAGCACTTACATCTGAAACCCTTAGGTTTCCTGTTGGCTGCTTCCCTTGCATTCGCAGCGACTTAATCCTCCACAAGTGCAAACTGGTGGTCGTCCACGGTGGCACCTCGACCCTCCCATCAATGACCATTCCTTCCGTGCCCTCCCTCCCTCCCTCCCTCCCTCCCTCCCTTCCCCCCTTTCCCACATCAGGTGTGCGTCCCCGTCTACTCCTTCCCCGGCCAGTCCGCCCAGGCGGGGCAGTACCAGTTCCCCTTCCGCTTCACGCTGCCGGACGGGCTGCCGGGCACCTTCAGCTACCGCGACTCGTACGCCTCGCGAGGGTCGTACACCTACCAGAACCTCACGTAAGCTGCGGCCGTAGCTTGCAGGCTACTGCGGCACTGCGCTCCCACTAAGGGAAGTTGCTCTCTGCGTAGGTGAACAACGATGTGGGTCCTTTGTTTGGTTCCGAGACGCCTAGGGGACGTGGGTGTTGGGCTAAAGCGTGCAACACGTGTGTTGTTCCGCGGCCCGGGATGTGTACCGCAGGGCCGCCGTGTCGTACAAGCTGGTGGCTGAGGTGCTGCCTCCCGGGTCGACCCGTGCTGCCGTAAAGGGCAGTACTGAGCTGACTGTACGGCAGCGGTTGACGCGGGCCCCGGCGGAGCTGTGCGCGGCGCAGAGCACCACCGTCAACACGTGCTGCTGCTTCGGGCAGGGGCAGGTGGAGGTGCGGGTGCGGCTGGAGAAGGATGCGATCGCGGCGGGAGAGACGGCGCACGTGGTGCTGGAGGTGCGTATGGTGTTTGCGCTGACTGTGCATGCTCGAGGGTGATTGTGCTCTTGTGTATGCGTGAATCATGTACGCCACACCAACGGTGCGGCCGCTTCCCTGCGATACTCTAGTCCTTATGAGCGAGAAGAATACCAGCAATGTAGCGGCAGGTGAAGCGCCACGTGCCCATTGAAAAAGGCCTGTGTTTCAGTGTGGGATGAGGGCAATTTGCGGCCATGGGCTCCACTGATCTGCCGCAACTTGCTGTTGCCCTGCTTGCCTGGGCTGTGGTGTTGGCACGTGCACGCAGGTCAACAACGGCACGGAGCTGGCCTTCCCGCACGCCAAGGCGCAGGTGCAGCGGAAGGTGGCGCTGGTGGCCAGCTCCTCAAACTACGACGCGGACGACGACGTCTTTGAGGTGCAGCTGCCCGGTGAGGCATTAGACTGTGCATTGCTGTGTGAGATGCAGCCGCCCGGTGAGCATTTCGGCACTGCCGGATGATTACACTTGCTGCCCCTACAAGAAATTACAGCACGGGCACGTTTAATTCTCGCTAGAGCAAGATCTGCTTTTGGAGCCAAGCAGTTTGTGCCCCAGCCACAAGCGGGTGGATGGGTGTTTTGGGCTATGCTGTGTGATCAAGCAGGTCAGCCTGTAAGCATCGTATCTCCCCTTGCCTTCCTGTCACGAAACCTCCGCCACACCACCCTCACTGCCGCCCCGCGCACGAGGCCGCCCATACCCAAATTGCTCGCGTTGTTGGAGGACACGTGCGGAACCCCGTTCCCCTTGCCTCTTCGTCTTGCCTCTCGCGTAGCCGCAGCCTGAACACCTCCCTGGTACTGGTGCACCAACTCCCAGCACCCTCGGATGGCTCCCCTCCCTGCACCCCGGGGGCCTCCCCAGCACCGGCGCCGCCTCCCAACGCCCCTTGGTGACTCTCCGCCCCCTCCCTCCCTCCCTCCCTCCCTCCCTCCCTCCCTCCCTCCCTCCCTCCCTCCCTCCCTCCCTCCCTCCCCCCTCCCTCCCTCCCTCCCTCCCTCCCTCCCTCCCTCCCTCCCTCCCTCCCTCCCTCCCTCCCTCCCTCCCTCCCTCCCTCCCTCCCTCCCTCCCTCCCCCTCCCTCCCTCCCTCCCTCCCTCCCTCCCTCCCTCCCTCCCCCCTCACCCCTCACCCCTCACCCCGCAGGCCTGCCCGCGGGCACCAGCTTCCTGGGCGACAGGGCGCAGCGCCTGGCGGTGCCGCTGCCCGCCAACCTGCTGCCCACCACGCAGGTAGGCAGCAGGAGCACCACTGGCACTGACGCGCCCTACTTTCATGTACTGCGCACACTGCACGTCCGCCGCCTGCAAAAGTCCGCGCACGGGCACAAGCACATGCCCTGCTTACCACATGCGCCTCACGGAGCTCTGGCACATGTTAGTTTTCTACCGGTGATAGCTAGTGAAGGTGTTGCGCGGGTTAAACCCTTCCGCCCCCTCGCCATGCAGGGCAACCTCGTCCGCTGCACCTACCAGCTGGTGGTGTCGCTGTCCGCGGGCACCTTCACCAACACCGTGCGCCTTGCCGTGCCGCTCACCGTGTACGTGCCGCCGCCCGCCAACTACGTGCCGTACGGTACAACGCCGCCGGACTTCTGGAAGCCGTCAGTGGTAAGTGCGGGCGCAGGCGCTATCCTCTGCCCTGGTTCGCACTGCCTGGGAACCCACCATTGCCCACACGGCCTCCAATCCATCAAGGCATCATTACCACGTGTCCTCAGCACAATGTGCACGCTGACGCACACCAACTGGCCATGGCGTGCAGCCCCGGGTCTGGTGCAGTGGTCTTTGCTAGGTCTGCCAGCTGGAGCGCTAGGAGCTCCCCGCCATCCCGGTTCCCTCGCCCGAGCAGCTACAAGGGTACAGTGACGCCGTCCGGTACCCAGGTCAACGCCGTGCCCTGTGCAACCATGCCCATCCACCTGGCCCCTCCTTCGCAGGTGGTTGGCGTCCCGGTGGACATCGCTGTGCCCAGCGCGCCCCCCATGATGATGCCGCCGCCCGCCGTGGCGCCGCCGTCCGCCGGACCCGCCGCTGGCTACACGCCCCCCAACCCCGTGTACGAGGGCAAGCCGCAGTGAAAGGCTGCACAGTGAGAGGCTGCACAGAGGTGGCAGGGTGGGCAGCAGGCGGCGGCAGGGCGACACAGCGCAGGGGAGGAGTGGTGGGGCCTTGTGCGCCGTGGGAAAAGGCGCGTGTACATGATTAGTAGGGCGTAACCCGGTTGCGAGGAACAAAGTCGCATGGACTCTCGTGTTCGATGTGTATTGTTGCAGGTCCGGCTGGTTGGCCTGTTGATGGGTTTTGTCACACGCAGTGCGTGACAGGGCTGTGGGTGACGGCTGTGCAGCTCGCTTGGATTTACTATCGGTTGCTCCTGTTTCATCGTTTCATGCCTTCGTGGTTTCACATGTGGCTGCCGTGTTGATAACACCTGCGGCGTGGTCATAGGTGTAAAAAAAAACCTCATAGGTGTACGTACGTATGTATGATCAAACAGTTTTGGTCCCTCTCCATGTAGGTGTTTGGTGGTGAGTACGTGAGCGGAAGACGCCGTACAGCGTTAGGTGAACTGTTGGTGTGGTGTACGACAGCGCTGCTGGATTGAGTGGGCCGGGTGCTCCTGGGTTGAACCCCGACACCACCTACGATTGGCATATCTGCTGCAGCCTGGCGTCTGCAGAGGTTATAGAGTGCAGGAGGACAGTTGACACATCTTTCATTTACTTGGCTTGCGTTGTTGTGTCCAATCACCTGTAACGTAACACAAACTGCCCAAAACGGAGAGCGCAGTGCTACCCTAGTGCATGGCTCAAGGACCTTGGTGCCCTTGGGTCCAGTCAAGGTCCAGCCGACGAGCCTTCGACATACCAGTGCTGCGAACCAAACCCTCCAATTCATGATGTTCAGCGCAATGGACGCCAGGCCGCACTCAATGCGCAGTTGCGCACGAAGGGGGGCAACAGTGAGACACAACAGCTCCCAGACCGTGCACCTCGACCACCTCGACCTTGCCCGACACGGTGCTCTGCACCTATACTCCACGCTGTACGGTGTAGATATATTGCACATCCGGAAGTAGAGTATGCAGTCCACTTCCGTATGCATCCCCTGACGCCATCCTGCAACAGTCGCTGTGTTCAGGGGTTCAAAGCCAAGGTCCCTGCACCCGGTACTACAGTACCACTCCACCTCCCACCGTTGTCACACTTCGTTGTCGCCACACCCCTCCCTGGCGAGCCCCTCTCCTCAGTCGCACGCACGTTCCAATCCTCTCCAGTGCCACACACGTGCGTGCATGGCCAGTGCACACTTCCGTACATGTCATATCCGGCCTGTGCTCCTGCCCGCAAGGTTCCTGCGCCTATCCCCAGGCGAGCCCTGCCATAGCATTGCTGAGCTGCAGCTGCAGCTGCGCCACTTGGCGTAGCGCCGTCTGCACACACAGGGGAACAGCATTGACACCGGGGTCAAGCCACGCACTTTGTACGATGCTGGCAGAGCCGGTTGCACTGGCAGGGCCAAGCGTGCTCATCACATGCGAGTGCTGCAAACACACAGGCCCCCGGTCCAAATGCCCGGCACAGTGGCACTGTGCGCGCTCTGCTAGCTTCGTCTGGGCACCCACAGCATCAATACTAACGCTTCAACCGCTGCGGGCCCCAGGATTGGCCCCGACCCACCTGCAGCTCCTTCCCGCTGATGCGTCCCGCCGCCTCCTCGTCCTCCGCGCCTTGCCCACTTCCGGCCCGCCGCTGGTGTCCGGCTCCTGGCAGCGCCACCGCCACCGCTCCTGCCCCCGGCTTCTGCTGCTGCTGCTGCTGCCTCAGCCGTGCCGCCCCCTCCAGCAGCTCTAGGGTGGCGTCCACACACCGTGACAGGGCGTCGCCCGCTGCCTGCAGCCCTGACGTGTCGCCAGCTGCCTGCAGCCCTGCATTATGTGGCAGTGGTGGGGCCAGCTGTGGCTGCGGGTACGACGGCGGTGGTGACACGTGTGAAGCTCGGGGCGGCTCGCCGCGGGCTGTTGGCTCCTGCTTAACGGTTGCCGCCGGCGCTGCTGCCGTAGCTTGGAAGTCAGGGACTGGGGCACTGACAGTGGCCCTCCGTACCGCGCAGTTGCCGCCGCGAAGGTGATGTGGGCTGACGTCCCACGCGTTGGTGCATTGGAGCTGCTGGCCAGCCTGCGGGGACCCACAGTTCGAGATCACAGCAGGGGATATGACAGGGCGAAGGCGAGCGTGCACTTCCTGCACAGCAATGCATAACCCCCCACCAAAGCAGCAGTAAAGCAGTGAATCTGGCAATGGTACTGCACACCGACTGACAGGGGTGCTCGTTGCAGCAGATCGCTACACTTCGCTCCCCCTTGGTGAAGAACGGCATACACAACGGCCGCACCTTGGCACAGCATCTCGCTGCCGCTGCCTGCACCGCGGCCTGCGCTGCCTCCAGCGCCGCCGCTGCCGCCGCGCGCAGCCCCCCCCAGCCCGCTGCTCCCCCCGCCGCAACGCTGTGAGGGTGCACAGCCAGCAGCACCTCGCAGCTGCATGCACATGTGCCGGCCTCCCGCAACGACACCTCAACAACTGGAGCCCCTAGGCTGGCAGGGCCCACCCACAAACACGTGGCCCCAGTGCTGGCAGTATCCCCTCCTCTCTCCCTCCCCGGCCCCGGGCCCCGTCCTTGACCCGGCCCTTCCCCTGGTGCGATGCTGAACCCCGGACTATCTAGCAGCTCATGCAACAGCCCACTGCAGAGTCCTTCATGGCCTGATGCGGCGGACGGTGCTCCACGCATGACACCGCCTCCTCGGGGGTCGTCACCCTCTGCCCCGGAAGGCTGCCACTGAACCGCGCCTCCCGCCTCCGCCTCCTGTGCCTGCACCGCCCGCAACAGCATGCACCGTCCCGGGGGCAACAGGAGCTCCCCAGGGGCCCACGGGCAGTCTTGCACGCCTCCCCGGCCCCGGCTCTCTGCACACGACATCAACACCTCACACCCGGGCCGCAAGGGCCGCATGCAAGCGCCACCCGGAGCTGCTGCCGCGCCAATGGGTTGAAAGCCACCTCCCGGCGCCCAGCTGCCCGACGCAATACCGCCCTGCTGCTGCCCCAGCAGGTCGTGTGTATTAACCCACACGGACCCTAGGTCCAGCAGCCCCACAAGCTCTGTCGCTCCATCCTGCCCAGCGCCCTGCCCGCCGCCCCCGCTCCTACCCGGCCCCGCTGCTTGCTGCTGCTGCCGCCTAGGCATCAGCCGCCCCGGCCGCTCTGGGCGCGCCGTGACCCGCACCACCGCACCCAGCCGCAGCTGAACCTCAGCCCCACCACCCGCATAGCCCCCGTTGCAGTTGCTGCCTACCGAATTACCCCAATCCCTGCATCCTATCCCACCCGCATGCCCACTGCCGCCGCCGCTCCCCACCGTGCACCCGGCTGTGCTTAACCCACGTGCTGCCCCAGACGGCCAACATGGCTCCAACAGACTGGGGATGGGGCCCAGGGCTGCGGCCAGAAGCGCCGCACCTTCCTCTGGCTCTGCCCCTCCTCTGCCACTGCTGCTGAGCGCCCTCCCTCCTGTCTGCTGCTGCTGCAGTGCGGCTGCCAACTGCAGCATGTGCACCACGGGCAACCCCGCCTCCACCACCACCCGCCCTCCCTCCGCGTCCAGCATCTGCCACTGCGACACCACGCAGGGCAGCGGGGGCAGCAGCAGCGGACAGCCCGAGCCGCCTTCAGCCCCTAATGCTGCCCCAGTCGGGGCTGCAGAAGTCCCCGCTTCAACGCCAGGTGCAGGCAGATAGTGCAGGAGCAGTGCGGCGTCCAGCAGCTGCAGCGGGGGCGGATAGCCTGGCGGTTGGGGCCCGGAGGCGGGTGCTGAGGGTGGGAGTACGCCCGCTGCAGTTTGCGGAACACCAACGGCTGCCTGCTGGACGGATACCACGGCCTGTGGGGGAAACGGGAAAAGGGAGCAATGGGCTAGGCTTGCATAATTCTCTGGACACAACGCAAGGCCGGAGCGCCCGCGACAGTCTGGAGGACCGACCGGACGGACACCACGGCCTGTGGGGGCAAAGGTTACAGGGAGCCTTTGACTGGGTTCGCGTGCATGTTTGTCAGCACCAGTGTGAGCTCCGTGGTGATGTGTGTTCCGTAGTGGTGCGTGTTGCTCGCCAGGAAAATCAGCACAACAAACTCGGACGTTGGCACTCCAGCGGTACCGATGCATGCACGGAACACCAAGCAGGCCCGTGCCCGTTCGGGTAAAGGTACCAACCCGCCTACAGCGCATCCGCACCTGTCCCCGCCACCCACCTGCACCACCCACAGGCCTCCCCGGCAGCCCTGCACCGCCGCCACCAGCTCCAACCGCAGGTGTGGCCCAGGGCCCGACACACAGCCAGCAGCAGGAGCACCTCCCTCCACCGTCGCCACCCCTCCCGCCCCTGCCCCTGCCCCTCCCGTCTCCCCTGCCATCGCATGCCCACGCAGCATCGCATCGCGGCAGGGCGGCAGCGAAGCGGCCAGCCCCGCACGCCATCCTGCGACCCCGGCGCCACCCACGCTTCCCCCCTTGCTCCCCCGCGGCCCCGAGCTGCCGGTCATACCAGGCTCCGCGCCCCCTGCCCCCGCCCCCATCAGGCCCTGGGCCGCCAGGTCCCGCTCCGAGGCCTCCGTCAGCTGCACCATGCGGCTGAGGGCGGCGCGCTGCTCGTGGGCCCGCTGCACACCTGCAACGCGAGGGCGGGGGACGGGACAGGCGACGTGCTATTGCACCACAGCACACATGTCGCTGTATAGCAGCACGCCCATGCGCACTTGTGGGTACTTGCCCGACGCATTGCCTATTAGGTGGGAGGATCGTAGTCATCGTGCATGCGCGCGGCTCGTGGGCCCGCTGAACTCCTGGCAGTTGAAGAAGGATAGGGCACCCATGAGCGCTAAAGGCTGTCAGGCGCTTCGGTACGGTTGCACGTCTAGTGCTGCTAAATGTACACGTGTGGCCCACCACGGGGACGCACCTGCATCCCAGCGGCTGGCCATGTGCGCCACCAGCCGCTGCATGCCCGCCTCGGCCTCGCCATCGCTGTCGCCATCCCATCCACCCTCCTGCCCCTGCTGCTGCTCCCCCTGCCCATGATGCATGCCATCCGCCTCCCCTACAGCCCCGCGCCCCGCCCCAGCCTCCAACTGGCCGCCGCTCGAAGAGATGAGCGTGAGGCACGTGAACCGCTCGTCCAGCAGGCGCTGTGGCGGCAGGGGCTGCACCTGCAGGGGTGGGGGGCGAGTAATGGGTTAAGGGCAGGGGTAGGATACATTGTGCGACGCTCAAGGTGGGTCATTGGCGACCGCGCAGTGCGGGATTTCGCTGCTGCTGCTGCCAGGGATGTCACCTAACCTGCATGCGCACTGCCGGTAGAAGCCACTACTCATCACATAATCGACACAACACAGTTGCAGTTCACGCAGGCCTCCCCAACTCATCGTCGCAGATGCGCCATGAGCCCGAAAACACGACCAACCCAGGTTTGCGTTGAATGTCTGTCTGTTTCCCACACAACCCGCTCACCGCCGCAGGAAGGAGCACCACACCCTGTCGCCACGGCCCCAAGCGCACCGGCCCCACCGCCAAGTCGCCGCATCGCCGCAACCCCGCATCCCCCTCTCCGTGCGCCTGCTGCTGCCCTCCACCCCCGTCCCCACCGAGCTCCTCCTCCTCCGCATGCACCCCAGCCCCCCGCCCGTACCCCAGCTGCTGCTGCCGCTGCTGCTGCTGTTGGAAGCGCCCGGCTCTCTGCCGTAGCGGCACCACACCGTCCCCATCCGACCCTGACCCATCGCTCCCCTCGCCCATGAGCACGTCTCCGTCGTCCTCTACCACCTCTCCGCCAATGCCCCGCCGCCCTCCCAGAACCCTCTCCCCACCGCTGCTGGCGCCGCCTGCCATCACCGCCAAAGCCCCCGCTGAGACCAACACGGCATCAGCCCATGCCCCACCCGGGTCCTGCCCAGCTACAGAGAGCGTGACGGCCGACGGCAGGCACACGGGCAGCAGCAGCCCCACACCCGTCAGCCTCCGCAACTGCTGCAGAGTGCAGTGACTGGAAGCGACAACCGACCCGCCCATGCCCATGTGACCCCTGCCACAGCGACCGTGCGCGGGCATAGTAACACCCATCAGCACCAGGCTCTGCTCCGCGTCGCTGCACAGCGCAGCAACCACATCCGTCCTGCCCACACTGCCCTCCGCTGCCGCGCCGCCTATCCCCGTCCCGCTGTGCCCCGGCGTGTGGGGTGCAACATGTCGGCCTTGGGTTTCCCACGGTGCGCGTAGCGACAGCTGCGGCAAGGATACGACCGATGCCACAGGGCCCGGAAGCCGAGTGCGGTGGCCGCGCGGCAGCTGTGTGCCGCTGTGGGTATTACGGTGCTGCTGAGGGTCTCGGCCATCGCCCTCTGTGGTAAGCGCAGCTGACCCCTGGTTGAGCTGCTGCCCTGCGGGCGCGTGTGGGTTAAGTGGCGTGAGGTGCTCGTGGGGCAGCAGCAGCTGCACCAGCCCCGTGCTGCTGCCCACCACCACCGCGCTGCCCATGCAGCAGCTGGCGCCGCGCCCCTGCCCCCCGCCGCAGACCGCGTGGGTTCTGGCTGCTGTGTCTCCTGGTGCGGGAGGATCCGCCGCGCAGCAGCTGGTTGCTAGTGGGAGCCTGGCACCTCCCACGGGGCAGGTACACGTGGCCTCGCCTTCAAGCGCGGGCGAAGCAGCAATCCACACGGCTGCGCTACCTCCGGCATCCCCAGTTATTGCCTCCGTGCTTCTGCCGCTGCTGCCGCTGACAGCTGCTGCTGCAGTCATGTGATTGAAGGAAACGCGGAGGAGGCCGGGGCCGGCCTCGGGCGGCGTAGGCTCACCGTCTTCCTCAGCTTGGTGGTGGAGGTGGCTCTGGCTGTGGCGGTGGTGGTGGTGATGGCCTTGGAAACCAGCTGTGGCGGCCAGGTCCAAGGTTAAGGAACCGCAGCCGCTGCACACATGGCATCCCAGCAGCCGAAGCGCCCCAGGCTCATCGCTGCAGGGCCTGCCGCTGCCTCGCTGTCCGCCGCTGCCGCCACCGCCGCCGCCGCCACCGCCGCCGCTACCCCACGCAGCTGCTGCTGCAGGGCCAAGCTCCACATCCCAGCAGCCCGCCGTCCCAGCCTCTGACGCCCCGCCAGTGCCAGAGCGCGGTCCACGGCTGGACACACGTGCATGTACTGCCGCTCCGGCTTCCGTGGCTGCCGTACCGTCGCCAGCTGCTGCCCTGCCGCTCACACCGCCACTCACATCCACGTGCAGGCCCAGACCTACAAACCCTGGCTGCAGCGCCTGTGACAGATCTAGCAGCACCACGCGGTGGGGCGGCATCAGCACAGCTGCCCAGGGTCCGTCAGCGGCCAGCACACAGTGCACGCTCTCGGGCCCCCGCCCCTGCCCCACCGCGCCTCTGCCACCACCTGCTGCTCCCACTCCAGGGCTGCCCACGTCAAGCCCTCGCACGCATGCAACCTGCTCGACAGAAATACCCGTGACTTCCACTTGCACGTCGTTGGGTCGTACAGGCGGCCGCACAGCTCCCCCGTCTGCATCCTCCGCACCAGCCACATAGCTCGCTGCTGCAGGTTCACGCCCAGCTGCTGCTGGTGCCTGGCCCCCGAGCGCCTTGTGCACGTGCACCACCCATGCGCAGATGGAAGCACCGCTACTGCTGACAAGCGTCGAGCCAGGTGTTCCAGCCAACGTGACAACCACGGATCGCGGCTGTTCAGCACAGCTGCGCCCCGGGCCCGCATCCTGGCAGTTTGCCTGGGGTGACAGCACCCCAGCTGCCAGCAGCTGATGACCCGCCGGCAGTAGCACCTCTTGCAGTGCTGTACTGCTGCTGTAGCTGTTGCAGCCTGTTGTGCCATTGGTGCGTTCCCTGCTGCTGTCGCTGCCTGGAGGCCTGTTTCGCGCGTCACCGTCCAGCCCCTCGTCCGAAGCCCTCCGTTTCCGCAGGGTTGACGCCAAGTTGGCGCGTGGGCCGTCAGGCTCGAGGCGAAAGGCACAAACTGCCAAGCTGGAATGCAGCTCTACATTCCGCACTTGCAGCACTACGCCAGAGGGATCGAGCCACCAGGAGGTCTCGCTACTCGCCATGGCCAGCAGGACTCCGCGTTGCCGTGCCGTGGCGGTCGGCAAGCTAACATAGCATACAGGCACATAGTTGTTGCTGGTCTATCATTTCAGTCCTGTCTTTAAGGCTCGTAAGAGGACTGCGACACCGCGCAGCGGCCACGCATCGGTGAGGCTGCCGCGCGGCAAAAGGGTGCAACGAAACGTGTCAAAAACCCTACGTGTTAGTACGTTTGCCAAGGCCTATGCAGACGTACTGGCAGTCACCTGGTGTACCAGCACGTTCCCGCCAGTGCAACACCTGCCGTACACGCCCTTGCCCCTTCAACTATTGCTGGCGAACCAGTTGCCTCGTATCCATGGCACAGTTGGCGGAGACTCTGATGCGGAGCCCTGCTATTGGGTAGGGAGGCATCTTTGTGCCAACTCCCAGACCGCCACACACCCTCCTGAGAGGCCCCATAGGCTACCGCATGTACCCTCGCAAACACAATATGTACAAAAACACATAGGACATAGCTCTCCTCCCTCAACCCGCACATCGTTTAGACCAAAGCTGCCCCATCCACAGCAAGAACCTATGACGCAGCAAGGTCACCGCCCATTGATCCCCCAGGTGTGCCTGTCACGGCAGCAAAAAGGTTGGTGGGCTGTCAACAATAAAACACAACAGCGGCTAAACCCATCGCCCTTCCTGCTGCAGACCAAACCCTCAACATCAGTGTCCTGGCGAAACGTGGCCAACGCGACCAACCTCCACACGGAGTCGCCTTAGTGCGACGGGGACCTGACAGGGACAGGTTGGCGGGCTCTCAAACACTGCGCCTGCACCCCAGGACCGTCCCCGCACTGCTGACCAAACCTCGTCCGCCCTTCCCCCCTCCCAATAACCAAGTTACGCTACTACAGCGACGTACCAAAAGGCCTTATACGACATTAGTAAGCACGAGAGCTGCATAAACTGCCCAGGGTCCGCCCCCCCAGTCCCCACACCATCATGCATGCGCCACACGCCTCCTGGGTGCCCTCACGACAGCGACATGTTGAAAGGCAGGAAGTCCTGCAGGAAGGTCATGTCGTCGGGCTTCTCCTTGCGCCGCGTGGGCAGCTGCACGATGGCGTCCAGCAGCGCCATGTCGTGCACCTTGCCCCAGCACAGGTGGCTGTCCCCGAAGCCCGGCTGGTCCACCAGGTTGACGAAAAAGTCGGGGCCGCCTGCGGCAGTGGCAGTTGCATTGCGTGCGCGATGCTTCCTTTGCACAAGCAGACTCTTGTGGGGTGCAGGGGCTGTGGCTTTAGAAAACATGGCCAACGGTGTGCGTGCTACTGTTGCTATTGCTATGCTGGCTAAGACACACAGGTGCCAGCTTGGATGGGCTAAAAGGAAGGGTCCCCACGTGTCACGCCTTGCTGTTTCTGGGGCAATGCAGGCAAGGCCCACTTCAGCGGGATAGGCACCCTCCAGCAGTCGGCAGGGAGGCACCAATTGCAGCGGCATTACAGCGGAAATTGCGCGCGCACCTCCCACCTGCTCCCCCTGCCCAGCACACCAGGCCACGCTCCATCACACTCTTCTGCGGCGGGTTGGGATGCCGCGGCGTCTCCACGTAGCCGCCTGTGGAAAAGCGCACAGGAACAATGATGCACGATGTGCTCGATGCTTGATGCACAATGTACTCCAGTAATTTGGGCTCCTGTGCCCAATCCACCGTCGCCACGCGCGGCCCGGGTGCCCTGGCCCCAGCCCACGGCAGGTGTTTCCTTGCCGACGTTGCGCAGCACGGTATAGCACAGCATGTACACCGGCCTCACACGTTATACAGCCTCCAGCGCCTCTACCGGTACGCAGTTGCCCTCCCTCTCGCTACGCCTACGCCTTACCCGGGTGCCGGATGACGCCCTGCACCAGGAAGGCAGTCTCAATTCGGTACAGCTCGCAGCCGTTGCAGCCCCCGCCGCCCCCGCCGCCGCCATTCCCACTGCCACCCTCCAGCAGCGCCACCAGCCGCCGCAGCTCCCGCACCGAAGCTGGCGCCAGCTCCGGCAGCAGCTCCACCTCCACCTCTCCCATCTGGAACCGCAGCGTCAGGCGCGTTTTGCGGTCGTACGACGCCAGCGACGCGTCACTGTCGTACACGATCCCGGACGAGAACACACTGGGCGTGCCTTGGCCGTCCGGGGGCGGCAGCGAGGGCAGATGCTTGAGCCAGCACTGGCGGTAGCGGTCCCCGCACTTCTCCTTGTCGCTGCAATGGGACCAGGTGTTGCACGCCGTGCTGTTGGCGCCCTTGTCAAGGCCGCCTCGGGCGGCTGCCAGCTGGTGTGCGTGGCACGCGGCACAGCAGTCTGCTGCTGTGTCGGTGAGGTGTGTGTCACCCCACACCAGGGGATCGCCCCAGTAGTCGATGTTCCATGCGATGTGGCACTGCAGTCCGGAAATGGCCAGGCTCTGCACCTGGGATTCCAGGGTGCTAGCGCTGCCGGCTGAGGCACAGGCGGGAGCACTGCTGCTGGTGGTCAGGGCTGGCTGCACCTTTGCAGGCAGAGGGTGTATAGCTTCCCCTGATTTGAAGCGTGCGATGGCTTCGTCTAGGTCGGCGGCGAGCTGTGCCAACGCGCTGGCTTCGTCGTGGCTGGTGGCGTGCTGGGCCCACATGTGCAGGAGCCCGGGCAAGCCCTCCAAGCCGCTGTTTAGGACTTGCGCTGTTGGTAGCTGCATTCTGCAAGTTGTTCGTAAGTATATTAGGCCAATGGAGATGACTAGCAGCGCTGGAGCGAATGCTACAACCAGTAAAGGCGTTCGCGCGCGCAACATAGTGCCGTGCTATGCAAAATGCAGAAGCCGATATGCAAGTACGCAGAGTGGTTTTCCTGAAGTATAGGACAGCACGCCCGGTTATCACCGTGGCGGGTGCGATCCGGCCATGGTTGGCGGTGAAGCTGCCGTAGAGCTGCGTTGGGTTGGCCGTAGATGCCAGCTGAACCGATACCAGTATGCCGCACCCCTCCTGATCCTCCTATACTGCTGCACAGTTCCCTAAGCGTGGACATGGTCCTCTCCACGTGCATGCAAAGATGGCAACCCGTGTCCACAAAGGCGGGGCCAACCGCCACCCTGCGGGGCCAGCACACAGGTGCGTGCATGTGCGTGCGCTGTAGTGTTAGCGGGGCCAGGCGGGGCCGACCAAAACCGGTAAAGGACGCCAAGTGCGGGCCGTCCCGCACACGGTACCCTGTCCGTCTCCATGCCTGTTGCCCGGCTAGCCTCCCTTCGCCCCAGGGGAGCCCCTGCCATGTCCCCCGCAGCTCCACATGCACGTGGCTGCCCTAGGCACTGTCTGAAGCCTTGTGAAGCGAACCGCGCACGTTACAGCTCACAATGTTCTTTCTTCGTGTTGGCCCTGAACAGGGCCAACTTGGGGGAGGCCCACACGAAAAGCCGTAGTGCCACTGAGCCAGCAGCAGCTCTACCACTGTAATAGCCCTGTGCAGTCTTAAGTAGCTATCTCATCCACAGTAGCTCATTGTCTGTACCATCAGGTACCATGAACGCTACCAATATAGATGCAGAGGAGATGGCGCCGTCTACAGAACGGCCAAACTCCGTATGAACTGAACTCCTTAAGCGGCCATGTAAGGCCATCATCAGGCCCATTCAATGCGACACTTCATGCTGATGCTGACAGCCTCGTCGTACATCTGCAGGCTTGCCCATGAAGGGGAGGTCGGGGGCGGCCTATGCCCACACACGTTGTGCAGCCCACGTGTTCGTCAAGATAAGCAAGCGGCAAGATACACTATCTGACAAGTCCTCCTGCGCAGCACCACACGGTGCGCTTGTACAATCAGTATTCTACAAGCATTGCGACCATGGCCAGGCCTAGTTGGCCCTACTGTCATACCAGCAAGGGCCACCTAGAAACGTCCGCACCTAAACAGCGGCAACAAGCAATGTATGCACCAAAGTGCGGTGTAGTAACTCCACATTCAGATAAGCTCCAAAACTCCTGCCATGCTACAAGAACTAGTCCTAAGCCTAACACCATGCGTATGGCGCGTTGGCGTCCGGCATGTACAAGGCGGCGGGGGTATCTTCTGATGATACAGTGCACAACTCACAACTCTCCATTCTTCGTCTCTCACGCTCACCCAACCTCGCTTTCCTCCTGTGCCCTTACCCACCTATCACCCCTACACCAAGCCTTACTCCGCCGGGTTGCCCTTGCAACGCAGCCCCCCGCACCCCTAGATGCAAGGCGCGGCCATCCAACCGCACCCACCAATTCTGCCTGGGAGCCGCTAGCCTGCTCATGCTGCCTTCGCAGGGGGTGCTGCACCACGGCCCAAGGCCAGGTGCATGGAGGCTGCCCCTATGGCGTTGAGCCCCGCCAGCACCAGCAACCCGGCAGGCGACTCGCCCAGGGCCACCAGCGCACTGAACACCACGGCCAGGCAGGCGCGGGACCACACCGTGGCCCGGTAGAAGCCCAGCGCCCCTAGGCCATGCTTGTCGCCCAGGGCCGCGCCGAGGTACTGCCAGCCGAAGGTTGCGAAGAGGACCCCGCCCACGCGGATCCAGCCGCTGGGCACGGACTCGGGGTTGAAGAGGAGGCCTGCGGGGGGACCGGGGGCGCGGAGTTGTGGTCTAGGTTTGGGTATGACAATCAGTCATGGTGTGCAGGCACCTGGCTGTGAACGGAGAGAGCAGGATGTCCTATTGGAATCCGTTGCCTGTGGTGGTGGTGGTGCGCGTAAAGGTGTGGGCAGGATACCTCTGTGGGGGGCCGGTGAATCACCGTGTGGGGTGCCATGATGGTGTTCACGCGGAAGGAAAGGAGGTCGTGCAGCCAAGGGCTTACCAAAGACTGGCTTAGGGGCGACAAGAAGTGCAAGTCCGAACACGAGGGCGTAGGTGCCTGTGAAGATGGCGGCCTGGACGCGGGGTGAGGAGCCAGGAGAAGGTGCGGGGGCCCTGCGGAGGGTGCAAAGCAACAACCCACGTCAGGTGACTTACTCATCACACGGCGTCTCAGGAGGCACTGTGTATTTCATGCTTTCCACTGCTTTACCGTAAATGTTCAGCACCAGCGCAGACGCGCAGTTGACCCCGCCGGCCGACGGGTCTCGGTAACAATTGCGACGTAACAGGGCGGCTTATGGCACCCTGGACTGGGTAGGATGCCCTGGAGCCTCCCTTAAAATTCGCTAGGCTTCTCATACAGTGCATGGTGTGTCGGGGCGAAAGAAGGGTGTGTTGCTGGGTGTCTGGGTGTAGCACGTAAAGGGCAGGCCTTGCCGAGCGGTTCAACCGCAAGTAGCAGTGTGCAGGAGCGCTTGTTGAGGCTAATTGGGGCTAAGCGTGGCCTATCGCGAGTTCGCGACGTCGTAGGCGAGGTCGTTGCTCGTTGTTAAACTGCCAGAAGGTGATGGGCCGTGATTGGCAGGAGGGTCCCTGCAATCCGCGGCCAACTTCACTACATACTCGTAGTCCTCATATATGACGAGCACGATACTCAACTTTGGTCAGCCCGAGCTCTTTCGAACTTTGCTAGCAGCTCGAGCGGGCAAGCTGACACTGGACCCCAAGATGTGCTCTGGTCAATAGCAGTAGATGGAGGAGTCTCCAGAGGCTTCCTCTGCGCCAGGAACCTCTGGCAAGGCCCGCACCAGCGGGAGGTTGCGCACAGGGCGCCGAGGGTTTTGGCTACCCAACGATGCCGACAAGACCGCACAATTACTTGATTTTCCTGACATAGCTCTTCTAGAGAAGCACGCAAGGTCCCAGGCGGAGCAAAGCGCGAGCGCGCGGCGCCCAACGAGTGCGCAAAGTGGGTTTGCGATGCTTACAGCAAAGGGCAGGTTGCAGCTGCCATGTCCGCACACATTCGCAACCTGCATGGGCCCGTTCACCGTAGGTGATGACGGAGAGGAGCTCCGGGTGCCCTTGCCGTCGCCTCGCGCGCTAAGGCTAGAAGCCCGCCGGGCCTCACTGGCGGGAGCGGGCAGCGGTCAGGCGTGCGCACTGCCGGGCCAAGCATCCGGCTCGCCTCCAGCAGGCGCAGCCCCAGGCCTGCGGTCGCCTACGAAACACGCAGCAGCGCAGGTGCGGCAAGGACCTGGTGCCAGCCCGGCAGCTGGCGCTGCTATGCACGAGGCTGGGCAGGGCCCGCGGTCTGCTGGGCGCTCCCGCAGGTCGCAGCAGCGCCTCACCACTGATGCAGCCGCAGTGGAGCACAACCATCAAGATCAGGACGCTGCGGGGCCCAGCCGCATCCTGTCCCCCAGCAGGCCTGTAACACGATCCCTCAAGACCGCTGAGGGCGCCTCTCCCTCCAAGTGCCCCAGCCCGTACCCGTACACTGCCGGTGCGAAGCTTGCACTGGGCGCCGCCTCACCCACAGCTGCCGCGAACGCGAAAGTCCCTGCAGGGGCATCACAGGCAGCGGCGGGAGCGGCGGGTAAGGCCAGCCGTGCAGCCAAGGCGTCGGCGAGCCCCCTCGCCAGCCCAGCTGCTGCAACCAAGCCGCACCGTCTACCGCACCTGCGCAGCCCGGCCGGCAAGGGAGCCCCATCACCTGCTGCGAGCCCGCGAACAGGCGCAGGCTGTAGCGGACGCGGGCCGTCGCAAGTAAGGGCGGAAGCAGACGACGCGCCGGCAGCTGATACCACCGCTGCCGCTGTGGCCCTGGAGCCGCAGGAACAGCCCGCACGGCAGAAAGCCAGTCCCACCAAGATGCCCAAGCGCAAGCTGGACCCCGTGCTGGCTTCCCAGATCATGTTGCTGGACTTTGACCCGGACGCTGCGTCCGGGCGCAGGTCCCAGCCGCGCAGTGCACGGTCCGGCAGGGACGCAGGGCGGGCGGCCAGCAAAGCGGCAGCAGGGGCAAATCAGGGTGGCCGGTCTGCGGTGCCGCAGCTCGCAGGGCACAGCGGCCTGGGAGCCGGCGCTGCGGTTGCAGTGGGTCATGGCGCGGAGCCTGATGTGGGTATGGGAGTGATAGGGGCGGTCGGCGGCAGCAGGCGGCAGGGACGGTCTGCTAAGCCACAGGAGGTTAGGGCTGTGGAGTCGGGCCCTGGCAACGCGGGCGGCTCCTCCCGGGCACACACCGAGCCGCCAGTTGCTGCTGCTGGCCTCCTCGGTGCTCACGAGGCAGATGGGCAGGCACCAGGGAAGGCAAGCAAGGCGGCAGCAGCCGGCGCTGTAGGGGCGGGCGCAAAGGGTCTGGTGGCCAAGGGAGGTGGCGGCCCTGCAGGCGGCCCTGCATCGGTGGCTCCTGGCGAGCCAACACGTGGAACAGGAGCTGGTCAAGACCCGGGCACTGGGCGAGGTGCGCAGCACGGCGCTCCGAGCTCGCGCCAGCTGCATGCAGCTGTACGAATGACAGATGAGGAGGACGACGAGGAGGAAGCGCAGCGGGCCTCCAAGCGGCGGCGCAAGGGCTCAGCTCGACCCAAGTCAGAGCCCAAGGCTGGTGATGCGCATGGGACGGGGCCGGCAGTTGGCCCTCCGGGCGGCGCTGCTGCCCCGAGCGCGGCAAACCAGCGTGGTGCGGTGCCGCCGCGCGCAGGGGCTGGGGGTGAGGGCGGGCGGTCGGCGTCTCAGGTGACGGGGTCTGTGGGGGCAGAGGAAGGTGCGGAGCCGTCAGGACGGCGGCGCTCCGCGCGGCTGGCGTCTTCCGGCCGGCTCCCGGGCGGTGAAGGGGCCGCGGGTCCCAGCACCGCACAGCAGGCCTCCGCGCCCCCAGCACGGGCCACCCGCAGCAGCGCCAGGGGGCCTGCATGCGACGAGCAGGATGCCGGGACGGCCAAGCCAGGGGTCAGTCATGCGAGCGCAGGGCAGCAGCAGCGTGCTGTGGGAGCGGCCTCTGCTGGCCAGGCTACAGCGGCGACTGCGGCAGGTGCGTACGGCGCCAGCGTGCCGGCATTGCACCCAGCGCCGAAATGGTGCAGCATTTGCTGACATGATACCAGAACCCAGCACAGAATGCACCTTTGGACCACATCCTAGCGTACAAGTGGTACATTCCTCTTTGGCTGACAATCGGGCTGTTTTTGCGTGGTCTCCGTAGGACAAAATAATGGCGGTCGGGCTCACACCAGCTCCAGGCAGGACGACAAAGGGCCGCTGCCCCACGGCGAGCCTAGCACCTCCTGCGGGGGCAAGAAGCGGCGAAGGCAGGGCCAAAGCACGAGCCGGGGCCAGCAGCCCTGTGCCGATGTCACGGCTCATCTTGCCCAATTAGACCATGGCGAGCCAGAGGGCGGGCAGGGGCACGAGCAGCAGCTAGCTGACGTCCAGCCAGCGGCTCAGGTGCGGCAGCAGCAATCCATCAACGCGGCTCCAGGTGATCATGGCGGGGGTGGCCAAGGCTCACACCACCAACCGCAGCACGGTGCAGCGCCTGCCGGCGGGCCTTCTGGGGCCCCGCCTTACGCAGCAATCCACCAGCAGCTGGGCACGGTGAGGCCGGACATGCCGCCGCCCAAAGGCAAGCCACCGTCCGCCGCCGCTGCCCACGGAGGGCTCGCAAGCGCCGCTGCTCTGCCCCAGGCTGGCGGCGGTACAGGCGATGCTGGTCCGTCCACGTCAGGGGTGCCTCAAACCCAGCACCCTGTGGTGTTGGGAGGTGCCCCGCTCGGTGGCCCTGCCGTGCACAACGTCCGGGCCGCCGCCGGCGGTACCCTGCAGGGTGGCAGAGCGCCCATCGGCCCCGTCGGCATGGACAGCCCAGGGGCAGCACCGACGCGTGAGCATGGGCAACCGTACAACTCCCCGCACCAGCGCGGGGGGTCGCCGACAGAGTCTGTGGCGCATTCTAATGCGCCCTGCGTGCGGGATCCGTGGGGCCCCGTCCGCGCCCTGCACCACAACATGGCTAACGAAGGGGACTCGGACCCGTCGGACAACGACGCTGCTGGCCAGTTCGTGTTTGGCAGCTTGCCAGGCGGTCGGCAGCAGCAGCAGCGTGTGCTGCATGCCGGTGCAGAGGGCCCTAGGGGCCCTGCAGCGGGGACATGGGCGCATGGGAGCCCAGCAGGCGGCAGGGCGGGTGCGGTCGGACGTGGCGACGCGGCTGGGACACGGAGCAAGCCCGCCAGCGGCGAAATCGGGGGCTTCTTCGTCATGCGTGGCACGTCGGACGTTGCCATGCCAAAGTTGCGTTCGCCGTTGGCTCAGGAGCGCAGCTCCTTGCGCCGGATACCCCTGGCAGGCGTCCCACCGTCCATGAGGCCGGATTGGCAGCAGCAGCAGCAGCAGCAGGAAAGGTGGCAGCGGGGGCCGCAGGGGCACGAACAAGGGCCGGCTCATGACGCGTACGGGGGCGATGCCCTCCAACCCCATCCAGCGCACGTTGGCATGGGACTGAAGCAGCAGGGTGACGGAGGGCTTGGGGAGCAGGAGCCGGCCCCATATGACCAAGGTCGGCTCCAGCGCGATGGCGGCACGGGGCAGTTCCCCTCAGGAAGTGGGCTGGGCAGCGATACTGCGGGGCGGGTGCTGCCGGGGGTTACCCCAGCCGAGTGGCAGGAGGGCGGGTTAGGCCGGGCTCCGCAGCGCGGGCCCACGCGCCTTGGTGACCGTGGGCGGTACATGAAGGTGAGGCAGCGTGGACAGGTGATGAGAAGCACGGGGTGGCGTGTCACTAGCAGAGCATCACAACGCACGGCGTCACGTATTAGGCATGGCCCCTATGACCCATGTCCTACATGCTTACACATTGGGAGGCGTGTCTGTGCTGGAGGGAGCCAAACATGCGCCGCTTGTGTCCTGGTGCTGCCAGGACCCGTACACGTACGACGAGGTCGACCCGGAGCCCGATCGCCAGCTGCAGGTGCAGCAGGCGCACTACCTAGGGCAGCAACACCAACAGCTTGTGGGGCCGCCTGCTGACCGGCATCAGACTCGTGGTGCAGGGCCCGGCAGGAATGCCATGGAGGACGAGGGCCGGCAAGGAGCAGCAGGTGGCAGTTTCGCGCTGACACTTCGTCCAGACGACGGCATAGCAAGGCAACAGCAGCAGCTGCCTCAGCATTACCAGCACCAGCTGGGCGCTGGAAGCTTCGGTCCTTCAGCACGCCGGGACGTGCAAAATGGCCACGGCGGGGCGCCGCAGGGCGCAGGTCCTACAGGCGGTGACTTCCAGGCCCAGGAGCCGGTGTACGGTGGGCATATGCAGCAGGGATCCGGCTCGCAGCCAGGAGGCCATGCGGGAGAGGCGGATACCAACAGGCACGCTATGTCCAATCCGATTTGGGGCGAGCCTTACTCCGAGGAGCAGCACGTGCTCCAGCCGCAGCAGCAGCGGCAGCAGCAGCAAGTTGGTGTGGGATTTGGGAATGACGGGCGTGAGGGCTGGCAGGAGGGTCGTGTGCAGCTGCGATGGCAGCAGGGCCAGCGCGCGCAGCCCGCACCAGACACTCAGTCCCAGCCCGGGCCCATGGATGCGCCTCCGGAGCCGCCGCATGGTACCCGGTCGGCTGAAGCCCTCATGCCGCCCCCGCCCCCGCGACGCCCGGCTGTCCAGGCGCCGCCCGCGCAGGCCCCACAAGCAGCTGAGCCGCAGCGCCAGCACGACACCTCTCGCCAGCAGCCGCCAGCGCCTCCGCTACCGGCGCCCTTTGCGCCCTTCCGTGTGCCCGTGCTACGCGGCCAGCGGCCAGACGCCAGCACTGGGGGGTCCCATGGGCTGGCCCGCCCAGCGGTGAACCTGCTGGCCTCGGCGGCGGCGGGGCCTGCTGGTGGAGGTGGTGGTGGTAGCGGCCGTGGGAACGGTGGTGGCCCCTCGTCGTCCACCTCCACGTCCTCTACTGCAGAGGCAATCCGCCGGGCGCTGGGCAAGGCGGAGGAGGTGCAGGCCCGTAACCGGGCGCGGCAGCACGACATCGTCGAAAACGAAGAGGTGCGAAGAGGGGAGAGGTGATTCGTCTCCGGAGACGTTTGCTGCTTTGCGCAAGGCCCGTTGGTCCGGGCTGTGGGGCAAGCCTCTTAACAGCAGGCCCAACGAGCTTAGTCGCTTACCTAATAAAGTGTTTGCATGTTGCGCTACGCAGGACGGCTGGACGCTTGAGCAGGTGCAAGCGCTGCAGGTGCGGGGTGGTGTGGACATGTGGCCGCAGGCCAATTGTTTCGTGGCTCTCGCCTTCCCGCCCTGCTGTGAAGTTGTTATGCTTTGGACGCCTGCAGTCCCGCGAAGTGTTCGGTACCGAACATGCGTCGTGTCCACCACTATGCGAGACATCTGGAACGTCTAGCAGCCATGTAAGACCCCAATGCACTTTGCTCCAATGCGCAGGCCGCCTACTTCCGGGTGCAGCCCACCCACCCGCACTTCTGGCAGGAGGTTGCGCGCCAGGTCCCCGGGAGAACGGCAGGTAAGCACGGCTACAGCCACTTACCTAACCTACCTATTAGCCCACCCTCTTGAGATACTTACGGCCAGCACTGCTTATGGGTGGGACATCTACCTGAAGCTCAGGTGCCTCCGTCATTTCAGCCGCGCTGTTCCTGACAGCAGTTGCCCCTCGCTCCTGTGCTCATCGCCCCGCAGCCGAGTGCTTCGGCCGTGTCTTCGCGTCGGGCCGCGACCAGGACGAGCGGGCCGCCCTCAGCAAGCTGCTGCGCCGCAAGCCCGGTGCGGGGCCCGCAGCGCGCGGCGGCGCGAGGGCGCCCACCCTGGCCGCCGCACGCAAGTGGACGCATAAGGCGCACGAGCAGGTGAGGAAACAGCATACCCGTCCACGTGCCGTAGCACACGAAACATGCACTGCAAGCAAAGAGCAACAGGGCTGCGCTGGCTGCGCCATGTTCTGTTCTCTCCGCCCGATCCAAGCTGCTGACTATCTGGTCCTCCGTTTTGAGCTTGCTGTGATGGCACATGGGCCGTTGTAGCCAGTGTCTTGACGGCTGGACACTCATGTCCCGTGCGAATAGGAGCAACTGGAGCGGCTAGCGCGCCTCAGCGGCCTGGCGGACGATGACGATGAGGAAGATGAGGAGGATGACGAGGAGGAGAAGGCGGAGGGGCCTGGCGGGCAGCGGCAGAGGGCGCGCGGGACCTCGGGGCGGCTGCGCGGCGCCCAGATGCCCTTGCCTGACGACCCGGGGGAGGTCCGGCGCCTCGTGGACGACCTGCAGCAGAAGCAGCAGGCGGACAGGTGCGTGGCCCTGCAACATGGGCTTGGGAGGGAGGAGGGAGGCAGGTCGATGCGTTGCTGTGCGGGTGTGTTTGCCAATGTCGGTAGTGCAAGGTCAGCCGGCAAGTCGGCATAAGCGTTGGGGGCGCGTGGTAGATGGTCACGTTGGGAGCACGCCTGTGCACATGTCACCGTGGTCAGCTGTACCTGGCGGGGCGCAAGCGGAAGGTACCGTAAACTGCCCTGTGCTGCTCCTCGCAGGTTCATCACGTCGTTCCTCCGGAGGCAGGGCGGCTGGGCCAAGTGGCACAAGGCGGTGCGGGAGGCGCAGGAGCGGCGCATGCGGGGGCTGCCCCCACAGGCCGCTGCGGGGCCGGGCGGGTCCAGCGCGCGGCCTAGGGCGGGGCCTGGCGCAGCAGGGCCTGCGGCCATGGGGGCTGCAGGGCCTGCTGCTGCTGCTGCGGGTGGTGGTAATGGTCACGACACTGACCCTCTGACACGTGTCATCCGGCGCATGCTGGCCAATGGGCAGGCACAGCAGGCGCAGCAGATGTGGAGGGAGGACGATGAGGCGGAGGGCGAGTGGGACGAGTGGGAGGGGAGCGGGGGCGGCGGGGAGGGAGGGTGGGATGAGGAGGAGGAGCGGGAGGAGGAGGAGGTGCGGAGGTTCCTGCGGGAGGAGGGGTTGATAGGGGCGGACGGGATGCCTGTGATGCAGGGCTAGTGGGGTTTGCGGTCGGACGGCAACGCCATTGGCTTGTTTGGACTTGCAGCATGAGGCGACGCAGTCCCAGTACCGGTATGCAAATAGCCACAGAGACAGCGTGATGTGCATCGTCCATGACCCTGGCACTGTTATCTTGATGTGGCCGTGTATCAATAGCACTTACCAAGCAGCACTTATGACAGTTGCGTCCCGGCAAGCTATGTGTCTATCGCATACTGTATGGCTTGCCTACCTGCATGTGGTGTGCTTGGAGTGGGCGTGGTACAGGACCGGTATCTAATGGGCGGTGGGCGTTCGGGACGGCTGCAGCCATGGCACACGCGGCAGAGGAGTCGCAGATACTTCCATGACATTTTGCACGTCCTCAGACCCTTCTCTCACCTCACGTTCGTTCAACACGTGAGCTGCATCAGGTCTTGCACGGGCTGCTGATGACTTGGCCACCGTCTGGGTGTGTACTGTGTAGCTGTTGCGCATACCGTGCGCCCAAACAAGCCTGCCTTCAGCAGCTGGCAAGCAGTGTCCCGGTCTTCAGGATTATTATGATTTTCGCGGCCATTTGGGCTGCTTGTCAGGATTATTCGAGGCAGAATTCTGAGCGAATCAGGATTTTCAAGAGGTTTTGCCCCCAAGATTGGCCCAGAAATCCTGGAAAATGTACGATTGTCAGGATTTTCAGACCCGAAGGCTCTGAAATTATGAACGGTCAGAATTTTCCGCCAGATAAGACCGGAACACTGCTTGGCATACCTGTTGCGGCACAGCTCTGGCCAGGTGCCGGGTTGATAAGTTGCTTCTTATCGGCATGTTTTATTGTTGCCTTTTTTGTGAGTCAAGTGGCTGTGACAGCAAGTGTCACAGGGCTGCGGGTCTCCATCCAGATCTGGCACGCCGCAGCACGGCAGCAGCACGACCAAGGTGCGGCATGGGAACCACGGGATGAATGCCTTCCTTAGGCAAAGCAAAACTGTCGTTTGTCTTGTCAGGACGTGCAACTCAGTTATGACTTCTTGAGTTGTTGGCACTCGGGCTCTTTGGCGCAAGCAGGACTGAGACATGGCCAAGACTTGATTGTTGTCTCTATAAAGCGTATGCGTTCAAGCGTTTAGGCCACTGGGTAATGCGACCTGGAGCCGCTGGGCGACTTGGCTGTCGCGCGCTTGCCAAACGTAAAAGAGGTAGGCGGGCGGAAACGTCTGTCGCTCATTAACGCACATGTATATACTTTTAATAAGTCTCTCCAACAACTGTCACAACTCGATCGCCTGGCGGCTTCGACACACCTGATATGTGACCCTGTCGCCCCTCACCCGGCTGTGCCACCTCTCAGCCCACTCTGATCCCTTGCCTCCTATTCCACCACAATAGGTAATGTTCCGGCAGCTGGGCAGCACCCTGGGAGGCTATGGCTGCTCGGGGGACCGCGCCACCAGCACCAGCACCAGCGCGCACAGCGGCCAGTTCCGCCTCCCCCACCGGCGCCATGGCCACAGCGGCCCGCCCTCCAGGCCCCGTGCCCCCACCACCACCACCACAACCCAGCCGCACCCTGACGGCACCACCGTGGAAGACGGTGGTTCAGAAGCCGCGCCTCACAGTCGCAGCAGCCCCGGCGCCCTTGGCGGCCCTCCGTTGGGCCGGAGCAGCAGCCTGCAAGCTGGCAGGCGGGGTCCGGCGGAAGGAGGTGGTGGCACCTGGTCCGACAGGCGCAGGAAAGGAATGAATCTTCCGTACATCATCACGCCAGATGAGAGCAGGTGGTCGCCCCGCGTGTTCCAGGGCTTTGGGCAGGGCAACCGGGTGCGGGTCAGTGCGGAGGCGGCCGAGTGCTTGGTCCCGGGCGCAAAGCAGCAGCTGGCGGCGGCCGGGGGAGAGCCCCTACCTGTCCCCATCACCTTTTGGGACGTGGACCGTGAAGTTTGGACAGAACTGCTGGGTGTGCTGAAGCGGGACAGCGAATGGCACTACTACCTGAGCGTGGACTCTCAGAAGGGCTTGCAGGGCTGCACGCTGGTGGAGTGCGTGACGGGCGTGAGGGGAAGGCGGCCGGTGGTGCTGTCGGTCCGTAACGGCTGGGTGGTGCTTGCGGCCTGCTACGACTCTTGGAAGCTGGAGGGGCAGCAGCAGCAGCAGCAGCAGCAACCGCGGCAGCAGCATGGGGAGACGGAGCTGGGCTTGGAGGGTGATGGCTCTCAGGGTTCGCACGACCAGCACGATGGGGACAGGGAGGCCGACGAAGGAGACCCAGGGCAGAGCAGTGTGCAGCTCCCAGCTTCCGACGCGGGCACATTTCCGGAGCCTCGTGTGTTCGAGCTGCCTCCCGGCACCCCTGTGCCCCAGCTGCCGCAGCCGGTGCTGCGGATGGACGTGACAGGAACGCCAAAGCACAGGGAAGTCGTGTTCGAGGTTAACATGTCCGCAGCTAACGCTTTATTCCCGGAGGCAATCAGGCAGGGCAAAGGGTTTATGGTTGCGATGTGGCACGGGTCTGGCAGCAAGGGAGGGCTAACCTTCACGGACGTGCTTCTTCGGCCGGCAGAGCCAACAGCCGGCGGGGGCGGTGGCGCGGCAGCGGGTGGTGGCACGTGGGTGGGCACCGCCAGCGCGGCATCGGGGTTGCAGGAGGCGTTGCTTGCCAGGGACTTTGGCGCAGCTGTGCTGTCCACTGGTTTGCTGCGCCTCAAAGACCAGGTGGGGCCCACTGGGCCGATCGTGCGGGCGTCCTGCCTGCCGCAGCCGCCAGCGCTGCAGGACACTGGTGCGGGGGGTGGTGCGGGAGGGCGACGCACGCAGCAGCGGCGGCAGGGAGTGCCATCGGTGAACTCTTCGGACCCGGCTGACTCAGCTACAGCGCGTGCGGAGGTAGCGCAGAAGGCCAAAAAGGAGGCAGAAGTTATCAAACGGAAGGCTTACCGGGCGGCTGCACGCGCACGTGCAATGGCGACGATGGCGCGCGAGACCACGACCAAGCTGCAGCAGCAGGACCCCTCAGGGCTGGGGCTGGAGGAGCCCATGGGGGTAGGGCGGGCCAAGGCCAAGGCAAAGACGAAGATGACGGCCAGGATTCCCAGCGAGATGCGCGTCAAGGATGCCGTCGGCATGACAAACCAGGAAGCAGAAGAGGCAAGACCCCTGGAGGAGGATCCTGGGGTCAAAGCCTGGCGTGCTGCCAGGGAGGCTAGGTCAACGGCGTTTATCCTGCGAGCCGCGGGCGGCATGGCTCGGAGAAGTGCTGACAAGGCAGAGGCGGCGGCGGCGGGGGTGCAGGCGGTCTGGGAGCAGAAGAGGAAAGATAAGGAGCAGGTGGGCCTGGATGAGGCAAAGCGGGCGGCTCTGGAGGCGGAGGAGGAGGAGG
Organism: Chlamydomonas sp. KOR1; assembly: GCA_036984285.1. NCBI lineage: Eukaryota > Viridiplantae > Chlorophyta > Chlorophyceae > Chlamydomonadales > Chlamydomonadaceae > Chlamydomonas > Chlamydomonas sp. KOR1. The sequence goes on from BQMZ01000369.1 coordinate 148,572, forward strand.
CAAAGGTCAGTCGGGATCTGGCGCTTGCCGCGGCGGTGGAGGCGGTGATGGTATCTGACAAGGCGAGGGACTTAGCGAACGAGCTGTTGCGGTTGGCGGAGGCCGCTGAAGAAGCGGCCAAGGTGTACGACCAGAGGCAGGGATCGTAGGTTGTGGGTTTACATGTACAGGAGGCGATGGGGCTGGCAGCGGCCCAGACCGTTGGCAAATGCGGAGACAGGGCTTGCTGCGACGTGTAGTACCCTGCGAGGGGCATGCAGGCAATGTGGAACGGCTGTGTGACTGGCGTGGGTTGGTCCGAACGCCGCCCGCACGTACGGCATCATGGGCAGCCGAGTGAGAGGTATGGTTCCGGGACACAGCAATATGCACTGTGCGGCAATTAACTTGATGGACTCTGCTGTGGCTCCTGTGCATGCATCCATGCATGGTGCTGAGTACCGGTATCCGTCCTGCGTTGTTAGGCGTTGGTTGTTGACCAGGACCATACTTCGGGCATCCGTCTTGGCGGTGGACTCGTCCATGCAGGCAGGGCGCTGCATTGCACTGCGCTGCACTCTGCAGGTGCTGGCATCCAATGCGTTGGCGTGTCTTTCAGCCTGAAGAATGCGCGCGTGAAGATTTTTGAGCGGAATGTCCTTCATGCACAAGCGAGCACGTCGTAACACACTGTCACGCCTTTCACAGGCCGAACAAACTGCACTGCAATATGTAGCACGTCGTGTTCACCTGTAGTATTGATGTGTGTATGTATGCTGTTGGACGGTAAGGTGGGCAGGGAGGATGAAGTAACCGTACGTTTCTGTTGGCCTCGTCATGAGATGAGCTTAACATGGGGCGCATTGGCTGTACTGGGTCTAAGCATGCGGAGGTCAAGTGCGGAGAATGGCTGAGGTGGAAAGGCGGAGGTAGGCGGCATCGCGGTTGTATGGTACTAGCAGAGTAGTCCGTGACCATCAGATGACGCCCCCCCCCCTCATTATTGTTACAGTAGTGGAGCAGAGGGGACGTGGTGGAGGCAACGTGGCAAAGCCGTCGCAGCCCGTGCGTGGAAGCTGGCAGGGGCCTGCAAGCTACTGCTGTTTAGTTGCGCACCTGTGACGGCTATGTATGACGCGGGTTGTGTCGGGACGCGTGGAAAACAGAATCCTTGCAGTAGTGCGCCCGGGGCTTAGGTGGCAACTGATGGCAAAGCCTAAACTGGCGGGAGCTCCAGGTGCAAGCTTCATGAGAACCAGTTCTGGAGCTGGCGTATGGCAGCATTGATCGTGCATGCCGCACGTGTTGATACCGTCGTACTGTAGCAGTAATGCTGCCTTTCGGGTAGTCAACTGCGTGGCCTCGTGTATGGTCTGGGGCACCGCCGCCGGTGCCCCATGCAGGCAGCTGTCATTCGCTCATTCCTGTCGCTGCACGGCAGCAGCAGGTTGCAATAGCCGGGTCAATCAGGCGGTCCAGGGTGGTGTTTTCAGGCGCCGTTTGTCAAGGCGTTTCTTTTTGGACGCTGGCTCCGATCATGCCTGTGGGTGCTCTGCACGGCGTGCACGCTATGTGCGGACTGGGGAACCAGGGGTGGGGACTTCCTTCCCCAGGCGAAACAGTTGCCGGGTTTGTCAGGATATGTAAGTAGTGCGAAACCCTTGCATTGTTAAGGGTACTTGGTACTCCGACAAGCGGCATCCGGAAACCAAACAGAGCGAACACGGCGCTGATGCTTGGCCGGCCAAGCAGTTGTTTCTGCAACGTAGGTAGAGCATAATGGTTACTGGGTAATGCGACCGGGAGCCGCTGGGCGACTTGGCTGTCGCGCGCTTGCGAAACGTTGAAGACGTAGGCAGGAGGTAATCTCGCTTGACGGCTCACTTGGGTTAGTAATCTCAAGACTGATGTCACGAAAGTGTTAAGCGGCCCGGCGGCTTTTACAGACCTGCAGTCCGTCGCCCCTCAACCAGCTACGCCATCTGCAGCCCACTCTGCTCCCTGGCCTCCTGCTCCACCGCAACAGGTTATGTTCCGGCAGCTGGGCAGCACCCTGGGAGGCTATGGCCGCTCGGGGGACCGTGCCATCACATTGAAATTCGACGGGCGCGCCGTCGCTGCGCTCTTTCCCAAGGCAGCCAGCTTTGACGGTTTTGTAATGGTGGAGCGCGGGCGTGACAGCGGGGGAAGGCCCATGACGCTCGACCTGCTGCTTCGGCCAGCTGACGCAGCCGCGGGCGGCAGCGGGAGCACGACAGCGGGTGGTTGCACGAGGGTCGCCCCCAGCGACGCGGCTTTAAGGCTGGAGAAGGCATGGCTTGCCCGGGACAGGGGCGTAGCTGTGCTGCTTAGGGGTCAGCTCCGGTGCCCTGACCTGGCGGGGGGCACTGTGATGATGGAGAGGGTGCCTTGCCTGCCGCAGCCGCCGGTGTTGCCGGACACTGGCGTAAGTACCGGTCGGGGAGGGCGCAGCAACCAGCGGCAGCAGCAGCAGCAGCGGCGGCGGCGAAGCCCGCCATCGGTGAACTCGTCAAACCCGGCTGACGCGGCTTCTGCGCGTGCGGACGTAGTGTTCAGGGCTGTCATGAGCGCGGAGAAGGTCATAAGAAGTGCTGACCACGTGGCTGCGCGTGCGGATGCAAGTGCGGCGAGGGCGCGCGAGGTCACGACCAGGCTGCAGCAGCTGCAGGACGCCTCCGGTCTGGGGCTGGAGGCAGCGATGGGGCCAGGGGGAGCCAAGGCAAAGGCAAAGACAACGAAGGCGGTCGGGATTGCCGGCGAGGGCGTCATCGGCATGACAAACAAGGCAACCAAGCAGGACAGCGAATTGAGGCCAGGTACAGGGGGCGCAGCGTGGGGTGCTTCGCCTGCAAGACCCTGGGAGGAGAACCCTGGGGTCAAAGCCTGGCGCGCTGTCAAGGAGGGAAGGGACACGGCGGCTGTCGCACAAGCCGCGGGCCATGGGGCTCGGAGGAGTGCTGAGAAGGCGGAGGTGGCGGCGGAAGGGTTGCGGGCGGTCTGGGCGCAGTTTCGGAGGCAGCTCAAGGAGCAGGTGGGCCTGGGTGAGGCAACGCGGGCGGCTCTGGAGGCGCAGGAGAGAGAGGCAAGGGCCGTTGAGGATATGGCGTTTGACGGTGCGGTGAATGCATTGGCGGTGTCCGACAAGGCAATAGACGCGGCCAACGACCTGTTGTGCGTGGTGGAGCGTGCTGAGGAAGCGGCCAAGAGGTACGACAGGATGTACGGGCGGGGGGCCTAGCATGGGTGTGGGTGACCGGTATGGGGAGGAGCGGGTGGCCTTGGCAGCGGCCCAGGCCGCTGGCAAATGCAAAGACAGGACTTGTTGGGACGTATTGAACCCTATCCCTATACTAGCTTGGGTGTGGGTTGTGCATGAGAGCTGGTGGGGCCCGCAACTGCCAAACCGTTAGCACTTGCAATTCGGGGCTTGCAGTGTCGTGTTGAACCCCGCGTGTGGCATGCAAGCAGTGCAGGAGGCTTTGAGATTGCGTGGGTTATCGGGATGCTGCTGACACGTACGGCACCATTGGCAGCGTCGAGTAGGGCCGAGTGGGCACCTGATGGGCCTTCAGAGTTTTAGCAGCTGTTGCCAGGCCAAGCATGACTATGAAAGGCTACGGTAACTGTGGCGCAGCTACAGGGACTGCAACACAGCCGGTTTGTAGTGTACGTGCGTTCCTGTTTGTGGATTGTGCGCTGCATGCGGGGCCGGTCAGAAGGGTCCAGGCGCTTGCTGCTAGCGGACACAATGCGTCCAGTGACCACGCAAGCAGAGAAGGACCTGTTTTGGGAGCTGTACGAGCGCTTCACCAAGAAGACAAACACTGACTGGACAGGTATGACCCGCGAGTGGAACGTGCGGGTTGCGGAATGCAGGAACCCCAGCCTGCACCCCAAGCGGATTTCCCACCCCAAAGCCTTTGAGAAGGCATGCTGCAAGATCGCACACGAGAAGGACAGCCTGGCCCTGCTGCACAGCATTGGACTGCCGCCCTACACGCCGGAGACACCCCAGTAGCTTGCAGCTGACATGCATGCTGCCCTCTACTCTGCCCCTCCTGTGCTGTCTCAGCAGGCGACGCATGTGCAGACGACGCTGATCTCTGGCGCTATCGCAGCAGCACCACAGCCCTTGCCCAAGCCACCAGGCAGTCGGGCTACGGGGGCGGCGTTGAGGGGCCAGCTGGTTCGACCTGGCAAAGGTGGCAAGAACGTCGGGAAGACGTGCCGGAAGTGCTGGGAACGGGGCATCATAGCTCCCCTGGCAGGTGGACACAAGTGCCCCTACAAGGACAACGAGCCTCCAACCAAGAAGAAGAAGCTGGAGCAGAAGGGATGCGAGGAGGAGGTCGGGGGTGTGGAGAACTAGTTGTGAGCTTGGTGCTGGCGGTCGGCAGGGCTAGTGATCAGGTGGTGTTGGGATAGATTGTGCGCTGCATGGGGTTTTGCACTACATCCAGCATGTTGGGTGTCTTGCCTTTGGATGTCATGGCGCTTTAATGCAAGCTGCACATATGTTGTGGGCGAAGGAAGGTCGTGGCAAGAGGAAGCGGACGCGGGGTTGTGCGCGGGGGCACACGGCGGCACGTGTGGCAGGTTCTGAGTGTGCAGACACACGAGGTGGCCAAAGAGTCCTCATAATTAGATGTTATAATCTCCATTATATAACTTGCATATATCGGTTTGAGAGACAGGCAAGTATGGGGTCCACTGACTGGACTAGAGGCGGGCCCGGCCAGGGCGACTCGCGGGCGCGGCTCCATTGCAGCCTCTTTACAGCCGAATTCGCGCGGCCTGCGGCCGCGCAAGTTCCCATTCCCCATTTCAGCAATTTAACTACCGCTGGATCACCCCATAATTTGCGCAATTTGCCGGAAAGGGCCAACAAGTGCATGCTTGGGCGCATTGGTGACATAAATCATGTATCACGAAGCAAAGTCGCCAGCGAGTTCTCCCGGCCTAACACGTCTAGCATACCGATGGCGTAGTGTTGCCTGACACCTGGTCGTTGCTCCTTGCGTTCCCTGTTCCAGGGCATGTTTCGACTTCCCCTCCACCATGTGGGATCCCCGTTATGTCCCGGAGGCCGCATTGCACCCACCAGCGCCCACAGCCGACCACAGCTTCACCTACCCCGCCGACGCTCGAGGTCCCGCAGCCGGCAGCCTCGGCCCCGTGACCCCACCACCAACACTATCACCACCACCCCACCTCACCCCGACAGCACCGTTGCGGAGCAGGATTGACCCGAGAGCACTTCTGGCGGCCCTGCAGGCTTCGGTGCGATCTTACGCCGCGTCCTCTTCCCGTGGAACAGCCTCAACAGCGGCAGCGGCCTTTGGGCCGGCAGGCGCGGCGATGGCAGGACCGACAGCAGCGAAGCGGGCGACGGTGACAGAGGCAGGCGAGCGGCAGGCAGGAGGCGAGAAGATGTGGTGTACCTCCGTACCCTGGATGAGGGCGACTGGTCCCCCCGCGTGTTCCAGGGCCACGCGCAGGGCAACAAGGTGCGGGTCAGCGCAAAGGCGGTGGAGTGCCTGTACCCGGGGGCGAAGGAACAGCTGAAGAACTGCCCGGCGGGGAGTGAGGTGGTTGTATCGTTCCTGGCTCGGGACCATACCGACGGCCGCTGGCGGGAGGTTTGCGGTAGCCTGGAGCGGAACAGCAAGGGACATTACCTTTGAAATAAACGTGTGTGGACTGGCGCGCCAGACGGGACACTAGTTAAAAGCGTCATGGGCCTGAAGCGCCAGCAGCCTGTGGTTCTGTCCCGACGTGGCGGCTGGGTGGTGCTGGCTCCCCGGCACATGCCTGCGGAGCAGCAGGGAGAGCAGCAGACGGGGCAGCAGCAGGACGCCCAGTCAAAGCCCCGGCGGTTGAAGCAGCTTCAACAGGAGCAGCAGAACGGGGGCATGCAAGGACAGGACAGCGGGAACGTGGACCAGGGGCGCGTTCCCGATCAGCCGGCCCGCGTAGCTGGCCGCAGGCCCTCGAAGCCCCTGGTCTGCGAGCTGCCTCCCGTCACCCTTGTGCCGGAGCTGCCGCACCCGGTGTCGCAGATATCCCTAGCTGCCAGGCGCAAGACGGTGGTTCTGGAGCTGCCACCGTCCACGGCAGCTGTGCTGTTCCCTGAGGAGGCCCGGCGGGGCGCCAAGGGGGCCACGGTGGAGGTGGGGCACATGCGCGCGGGGGACACACAGCTGGCAGTCACCAAGATGCAGCTGCAGCCAGCAGAGGCGACCAGCAGCGGCGGCACCGGGGCTCATGCATGGGTGGCAACAGGGAGTACGTCTCAGGGGCTGTGTGAGGTGCTGATGGCCAGGGAGTACGGCACAGCAGTGCTGTTCTGGGACTCGAGCGCCGCCGCATTGCGACAGGCGGACGGCACGGGACCGATGGTCCGGGCGAGCTGCCTGCCGCCACCACCGGCGGAGGGTCTTGGAGCGGTGGACATACCGTACGGTGGGCGGCAGCCGGCGGTCAAGGAGTCGGTTATGTCATCGGATCCGGCGGAAGCTGCTCGGGGGGCTGCGGGGCTGGCCAGGCGGGCGACGTATGCCGCGGAGGAGCAGGGGTCCCGAGCCCTGAGGCTGGCTGCGATGGCGCAGAAAGGCGCGGTGAAGGCCACACAGGCCTTGGTAAGGTTGCAGGGGATGTACCCGACCGCACGGGGCCTGGCGGAGGCTGCTGACGCTGCAAGGGCGATGACCGAAGGGCTGGCAGCTGGGGGCGAGGGTGGTGGGGGCGGGGCCGGGAGGGGAGCTGCGGGGCAGGGCGGCGTGCCGGGGACCGTTGGTGCGGCTGGGGGTACTGCCTGGGGCCAGGCAGAGGGGGAGGCGCAGCTGGACCCAGGAACCGAGGCGCGGCGTTCGGCGGGGGTGGGCCAGAAGGTGGCGGAAGCTGTGCTGGAGACATGCGATGAGGTCCGTGAGCGTGCAGCACGTGTGGACGCGGTGTCGATGTTGGTTTGGGACGCCGTGATCGATGTTGTTTGAGAGTCAGGTGGACCAGGCAGGACTGAGCGAGAGGGCCGCGATGGCTGTGAGGGCCGCCGAGCGTAAAGCGGGCACGGCGAGCTCGCGTGCAGCTCATGCGCAGCAGGCTGCTGTCAAGGGGCGGGTTGCGGCGGAGGAGGCCCTGGACATGGCGCAGGCGGCTGAAAGGGCGGCAAGGTTGTACGACAGAAGGCGGCAGCGGGACGTGTAGATGGTCCTTTTAGGGCGTGTGCAGTTGCGCGGGCATTTGTGCGCTGCAGTTTGCAGTTTGTAGGTTTGTAAGCAGGCCTCACATGGACGCGTACAGAGAGCCAGGGGCGCATGGCAGCCTACCGTGTTGGGATATTGGTTGGGCCCTCGTGCTTTCCACACACCGCGCGCTTGGGCGCAAAGCACGCAACGGCAGGGTGTCTAATTTAGGTTGGTCCAAATGGCACATGGCATTCAAGGTTGGTTTGGGGTTTGACCGCACGAGGGCTCCGTGCATCATTGTGACGAATGGCTCCATGCACAGGTGCCGTTATAGTAAGACCGTTCTAATAAGACCGCATGTAGACTAGCGTGCTCGCTTATACGCCCTCGTTTGTGCTAAGCTTAAAAATGCCGCCCCGTGCTTGCGGTCTGCTGAGCGTTTGCACCAGAAATCAACGTAGCTGCGGGCCCTGTTGCGCCTGAGCGCTGGCAACCTGACACGGACGTTGCTGCCGCTGTGGCGCTGCAAACCGACAACTTCATGGCGTGTTAACTGTTTGCCTGGCATCTACAGCCGTACGTGTGCTTGCGTTGCTTGTGCCGCTTGTGTAAGGTTGTAATCGCAGGTTGCGGCTGCTGGCGTGGGGTGGCTATTGATCGGCGTATGCTGGTGCGCTCCTGGGTGCGCTAGTGAGGTACCTTGTAGGACCTGGTAGGACCAATGATGCAGAAAATGCTCGCCGTGGACGTCCAACTGGAGCAATTGCAGAGCGGAGCTTGAATGGCTCGTTTGCAAAAACCGTCGCATTTGCAGGGTTCCATTCGTGGCCTTGGTTGTTGCCATGTGTAGAGCTATGGAGGAGAGGAGAAACCGGTGCCGTACAGCGCACATTGCCTCCTGCGCTCCTTGTTGCTGAAATAGCATGACGTTGCAGGGAGTTTGCGGCAGCGAGGGTTTAGATGTGTGATGCACGGGATGCCATGGGCCTCGGGACTGTTGCGGGGTGCATGGGGTCCCGTGTGCCTCATATATAGGCCGTTCAGGACAGGTGGTGCTGGGGTGCTGCGCTGGCTGCCGTACGCAGTACTCGTACCCGAGGCAGGCATTGTGCGATCCTCCATGATGTCGTGGCAGTGCAACCGCATGTACGCCGTTGTCTCACGTAACTGTTGGTTTGCTCCTGGCCTGGCACCAGTACTTGCGTGGCACATGACCCCAGGGCATGCGCACCTGCTTGACCCGCCGTGCTTGGTGCGTCAGTCTGCGCTTCAGTGTCAGGTGGGCGTGTCAGTATGCACGTGCAAGATGGCTCCTGCACAGCTCGTGCATAGGTGCATTGTGACGCGTTGTTGCAAGCCGCTGGGTGGCCCCGTCAAGACAATATCGGATGATCGGATATGCATCCGTGGCGACCGGCATGCTAGTCCAGGGCTCTCGCTGGGGCCCAAGCTGACATTGAGAAGCCCCCAAGGACTGCCATACACAGGTTATGGGCCAGGCATTGTGGCACGTGGCACGCATGGTGTTACAGCCCTCCTGGGCGCCATTGTAATTACCAGACTGATGCGAGGGCACCGTGTGCACTCGCACCATACCAACACTGCAACCTCATACCACAGCTCCAACCTCAACTTGTGCAAGGTGCAACTTGCATTCGTGGTTCATGGTACCGGGTACAAGGGTTTCCTCATGTGCCGCATCCGACTGCAGCCCCGACACAGGCACCATGTGCTCCCTGGCCAAGCCGGCAATGATGCCAGCATCCAGACGCCAGCCATGCATGCCCTTTGCACAGCAGGACATAAACAGCAGCAATCATACCTCGCGCTTAAGTACCAGGCCTATTGGCTAAAAAGCAATATAATCTGCGACAAGTCATAGAGGGCTCAGTATTTGATGTGCGCTTGCAGTCGGCACCAGCCCACTCGCTCTCCGCCCTGCCACCCCACCTGGGTGCTGCCCTGGCGCAAACCCTTTAGTGCAGAATGCACCATGCCACGTCCAGCCTGGGAGTCCCCTGCTGCTGCAACTGCAACTGCCCGCCGGCGCCTGACTATGCATCCCTGTCCTGCACGCCGCCGCCCTGCAGCAGCAGCGCCCGCAGCAGCGCCTCTTGCTGCCCCGCGTCCCCGCACAGAGCGTCCCACTCGGCCACGTACACACTCACCACGTTGCCATCACCGTACACACGCTGAAGCTGACGGTTCCGCAGTTGCACGCCTCCAGCCCGCACCCCCGGCTGGTTCGCCAGCAGGTTTGAGGGGCTGTCCACCATCACGGCCACCGCCCTGCCGTCCTCTAGCCTCACCTCCACGTCAACCCAACGCCCCACCTCCTTGGCTACAACGTCCGCCACAGCCGCAACAGGGCTGGTTGACTTCACACCTCTGCTTGTGCCGTATTCCTTCGCCTTACTACTTCCTAGCCCCACCTGCGCGTCCTGCATCCTTTGCAGCGCCAGCAAAACCTCTCTGGATACACGCATGGCGTCAGGGTTAGGAGGCCGCCGCACCTCCACCCGCATGGCGCTGCCCAGGCTGCCACCTGTCGCCCCCGGCATAATGGCGGCAAGGGCCCGCACCTCGGGGGCAGGGTGCGCCTCCAGCTCCAACTGGGCCTGCCACAGCTGCCTGAGGCCCTCCTCGGTAAAGATTGCGCGCCCACCGGCCCCTTGCCACCTGCTACCCACCTCCCGCAGCAGGTTCCCCACATCCCCCAGGTGGGCGGACAGCGCCGCATGACCCATTGCCGCCACTGCCCACATGGCGTTGGCCAACGCCTGAGAATGCGAGGCCATGCCCCCCCCGCTGCAGCACCTCCGCCAGGCGGCCCAGCAGGCAGCCCACCAGCCGCCTGTCGTACAGCCCCAGGATGGCCAGAGCCCACAGCGTATTGGAGCATTCTTGCCCATTCGCCTGACCCCGCAGTGCGGCCATGGCGTCAGCGGTGCGCTCTACCATGCGCGGGGCGGTGCCGCACCGTCGCAAGCGCCCACCACAGATTGGACCATTCCTGGGCGACAGCGGTTGATTGGTAGCCCCGCTGCACAGCCGCCTGCACACAGCCGGCGTACCAGGCCTGCTCGCCGTAGCCCAGCTTGGCCAGGGCCCAGGCCGCGTTTGATAAGCTCTGTGACGTAAAGCCCTTGAACCCTCGGCCTGTGTGGCACTCAAGTGCCAGCGCCTCGACGACTGGCCTGACCTTGTACACCCCCGGTCGTGCAGCCGCCTGAAGGTGCGCAAAACCAAGCAGCATATTGGTGATTCCCTGGGGGTTTAAGACAACCCGCCGCTCCCGTATCCTGCGCTGCGCCTCCTCCGCCAGGCGCTGCACCCCCGGCACACCGCTGCCGCCGTCCAGGCACCCGGCCTCCACCAGCCGGCCCAGGGCCCACACGCTGTTGCTCAACTCTTGCTCCTTCATCTGCCCTGCAGCCTCCCCCGCCGCCCCGGCCAGGCGGGTCAGCAACTCGGGATAGGGATAGCGCAGCTTCGCACACGCCCACAGCATGTTGGACAGGTGCTGGGGAACGAAACCACCGGAGCGGCCCTCTTCCTGCCCCAACAGCCTCCCCATTACCCCCTCTGCCAGGCCCTGCAGGTGATCTGAACTCGGCGTGTGGCCGCACTGCTCGTGCAGCCGACCCAGGGCGTACAGGGTGTTGGCGAAATCTTGCGAGGTGGCATCGGCCTGCAGCTGCACCAGGCACCCGGCCAGGTGATGCAGCAGCGGGGCAGGGTCGCCGCCTATGCCCACGTGGGGCAGTAGCCGGGCGCACGCCAGCAGGACGTTGGAGCAGGGCTGGCGGCCCAGGTCCTGTGCCGCCATCCCCACCAACCGCGCGGCGCTGGCCGCCAGCAGCTGGCCTTGGCCAGCGGCAACCCCAGGAGGTGCCTCCGACAGCGACCACCACAGCTGGGAGTGGTCCTGGCCATTACACTTAGCCAACATCTCGCCCTTTCCCTCCGCCAACCGCGCCAACAGCGCCTCCGCCAGCGGCACCTCGTCCCCCCTGCCCCTGGCCCCAGCCGTACCCAGTCTTGGCGCAGGCCCACAGCGGCATGAGACAGTCTCGAGGCTCACGCAGCCGTTGCACCACCGGCAGGTAGGCGGAGGCCAGGGTGCGCATTACGGCGCGGCGCTGGGGGCACACACCTTGAAGATCGCGGGAGGCTAGCTGGGACGTCCTGGCGTTTGCTGAAGGCAGCTGCGTTAGAGAGCATTGAGGGTGAGGTCCCGGGTAATTTGGATGAACGCTGTTGAAGCGTGTCGGTTACTGCATGTTGCCATGGACACATGCCAAAGACTTGCATATAGGTGGTGCCTTGTGCGTTGGCTATCGGCCGAAGTCGCATGTCCAGGTGCTGCTCCATTATACAACGTTTGTGCAACGCTTTTCTTCATATACTGCGCGTGCAACAAGGGTCAGGCAGGGCCAGCCCAGCATACCGTGGCCCCACCAGAACCGACCATTTTCAGCCCCAGGTGCGTACCTTGCCCGCTTGGCTGAACGCCTTGACAAACGTGGACAGCTGCCCCTTCCTGGCCCACTCGCTCGCGCCCCGCTCAACGGCCTGCTGCAGCTCCCCCAGGTTGCGGGCGCGGCTGGGGCCGGGGCCATCCGCCTGAGGCCGGGCCCAACGCCAGCTGAGGTGTTCCGCCGTTGTTGAAGCCGGCTGCCCTTCGGCGCGATCCTGTGTGAACACAAAGATGCCCACAACGCAAACTGTCAGCAGTGAGCCCGTCGGGGTTCGCACAATCGAGCTGAGGTCAACGGTTTCGGTACCTCCTACCTTGGGCTGCCTTGGGCGCTGTCGCGACCACTCCTGTGGCTTCCGCGCGCCCCAGGGTTGTCCGCGTATACAGCAGCATTAAGACGCCTTGAACCGGCTGTCCATAATGCCTTGCGGAGGACGCTGCCAGACCCGAGGCCCCTCGACTGCAGTGCATCCCGCAATTTCCAGTTGGAGAGCGATGCACAGGCTGGCAGCATGATCTTCTTTGGATATCATCCATGATCATCAAGATTTGGTGCAACTGGAAGCTGTCTGTTCGCCTAGCGTTCTCCTGCGCAAAGCAGCATGGTTTCGGGGCAGTTCCTCTGCCTCCCGCGGCCTTGCTCACGGTGCCCACGCTTTGCCTGTGATCCCCCGACCCTGCGGCGTTAGCACTCTCCTCAACCGCTGCGGACATGCCGTGTTATGGCCCAGGTAGGTGGGGCGGCCAATGTTCGGTGGGGCGGCAGGGGAGACCAGAGCCGGGGCTTGAAGCGACTGGGCGGTGCTAAGGCTGCCGCGGCCAAGTCCAGGCTGCCAGCGTCCTGCGGCTGCTCCTGCTGGGGCCTGCTGGGACTGCACGCTTGCGCCTTACTGTGCTCCCCGTCCCACACCCCGGCTCCCTTCACGGGCAGCGCCCGCAGCGACACTGCTGCTCGCGTCACCGCCCAGTGCCTACCCCTCGGCCACTTTGGTATTTGTCTTACATTCCATCACTTGTAACTAGTGAGTGGCCAGACACGTATAATACGCGCTGTACATTTTGATGCCAGCGTTGTTACGTCACACAACTACACGCAACTACGCACAGCTCCTAAGGCCGTGCGCTTACAGAATCACAGGCTCACAGGCTTCCACGGGCACCGCTTAACACACATGCTGTGCCATTTTCCAGCACATCAGGGCCAAGTTAGCCTGCAGCAATTGCGTGCTTCTGGTTTCACGGGCACATCCTCTCAGATGCGTCAAGGGCTGACATTACACAAAAGGAAGCCACGCAAGAAAGAATGCTTGCGCACACACGATGCACTCAAGCAATTACGCATGGACAGGCACGTCAACGGGCAATGCTACAGTGTCTCAGTATTGTTGGGGTGAACACCGAAGATCGCAACGCACGCACCCACCTCATCACAAGCTGTATACGTTCGGTACACAGGCATGGTGAACACGGTTCCCGGACAACCAAATGCAGCATACAGTGTCACACTTGTAGCGCGCAATGCACCCTATCCAAGGCTCCCACCTCCTTGCGCAAGCTCCGGTGCTCACTCATATCGCACCGCTCCTCCGCCCCACTCCACCCGTACGCAGCCTGGGAACCCACAGCCTGCCCTGACGTGCCCGATCAATCACACCTACGCCGCCTGCGTGTTCACCCCTCCACCTTGCACCCCACGACGTCACAGTCCTCAGCCCCACGCCGCCCACTACGTTGCCAGCGACAGCAGCAGCGCCGTCCCGCGCATGACCCAGTGGTCCGGGTCCGCGGCGCCCGAGCGCAGGTCCACGTGTATCATGAACGACGGCCGCTCGCGCGTGCCGGTGCGCACCGGGTACAGGTACAGCGGGCACACGTACGTGCCCTTGGCGCTGCGCTTCTTGTTCTCCACGGGCCGGAACAGCAGGATGGGCATGGGCACGATGAGCTCCATAGGGTTGGGCTCGCACAGGCAGCCGTTCTCCACGTCCCAGCCGGCGCCCTCCAGGAACAGCCCCTTGACGTACACACCCTCCTTGGGCGGCGCGCCGATCTCACGTTCGTCCAGGTTGATGACCGAGAACTCGAACGACAGCGTGTCGATGGGCACGCTGCTCTTGCGCGCCGTGGTCTGCAGCACGGCGGTGAGGAAGCCCGTGGGGTAGGTGAAGCCCGACAGCCAGTACACGCGCGGGTAGGTGTCCTCCACCCACGAGGACAGCTGCTCGATGCGCGCCAGCAGGTCGCGGGTCCAGGGTCCCAGCGGCTTGAGGGACGGGTACGTCTTGAGCCACGCGGCGGGGACCTGGTGAGGTGGAGGCGAGGGGACGGGGAGGGAGGACAGGACCAAGGTCAAGCGTGAATGCGCACCAGCGAGGGTGCGTCGCGGCCTGGTGTGCCGTACAATGACACGCATGGACAACGGTCAGGACCTATGCCTCCCGCCTTCCCATTTGCCTCAGACCTACCAAGCCAATCAGCTTGGGCTTTCAGCTGCCGTATCTGTTACCCCTTCGCTTGAGCTAAAAGCAGCCCTGCTTTGTCCCTCGCGTCCGTGCCCTGTGTTGCCCCGCCCACAGCCGCCATGTGCCCTAGGCTGCCCTCCTGCCGCTCCCCTCCCCTCCCCGCCCCGTACCTTGGCGTTGTACAGCGCGTCGAACACCAGGTCCAGGTCCGCGCTCATGACCACCAGCCCCTTGATGCCGCGCTGCAGCTCCACGCAGCTGCGGCGCACCGCCACCAGCAGCGCGTTGTAGCGCTCCACCTCCTGGAACAGCACCACGTGCAGCGCGGAGGGGTCGTCCGCCTTGGCCTTCATCACATCCTCCAGGTTGAACGGCTGCGGGACCTGGTCCAGAAGATCCGTGGCGATGGCCATCACCACGTCTTCGCGGCGGCCGCCGCTGCCGGCGGCGGCCGCCGCACCGCTGGGCTGCGTGCGCGGCTGCAGCGACAGCAGCGAATCCAGCAGCACCTTGGAGTCCTCGATCAGGTAGGAGATCTCGGCGTTGGGGTGCTGGCCGAACGCCTCGGGGCGGTCCCCGGCGGGCAGCGTGAGGATGTAGTCGCGGAAGGATGTCAGCGGGCCGTTGTCGGGCACGTAGTAGGTGGGCAGCGGGGACAGCAGGTAGCCGGGCACGGCCAGCGCGTCCTCGCAGTAGAACTTGTTCAGGTAGGAGGACAGCACGCGGCGGTCCAGCTCGTCCGTCACGCGGCCGCCGTAGTTGGCCTCTGGGGGAGGGGGACAGGGTAGCGGGAGGGGCGGGCAAGGGATTCACGCACATGCACGCAAGCTAGCTTTGGCGGCCGTCGTGTGGAGTACCAGGTGCGACCGTCTTGGCCTGCTGGACAGTTCCTTAATTTGCGCACAGCCCCATACGACGCCTGTCTTGCAGGCCCGCATGCAGCCACCCAGGACAACCCGGTCAAGCGTACAGTGGTGTGCTGGTGTCAACATGCACAGCCCAGCAGCTGTTGGCGCCAGATGTGCCAAGGCCCCGCTGCCTTCCAGCCCGCCCACCCACCTGCGATGAGGTACTTGAGCGCGTCCCACGGCGTCTGCTCGTAGCTGTCCAGGTAGCTCTTGAGCAGGTCGTCCGATACCGAGAAATCCGTGTCGTTGAAGTCGTAGGGAATGTTGAAGCCCAGCGTGCGGAACTTGCGCCGCTCCAGCAGAACGCTGTGGAAGTACGTCAGCGCAAACAGCAGCTTCTGGTACTTGACCTGCGCGCGGCACTGCGTGTAGGAGGCCTCGCTGACGCTGTTGTACAGGCGCAGCAGGTTGGCGCGCAGGCCCTTGGGCGGCTCGGTGGTCATCTTGAGGCCGCGCTGCAGGATGGCGATGGGGAAGGCGGGCGAGGGATTGGACGACAGCCACAGCCGGAAGTTCTCGTGCGGCTGCTTGGTCTCGAATGCCTCGATGATCTTGTCCAGCGTGGGCAGCCACGAGGTCATGAGGTGGCAGTTGGCAAGGAACACCCAGTTGCCCTCTCGCAGGCCGTCCTCGATCAGCCGCGTGGCGGTGGGCGCCTGGCCCTGGCCCAGAGCCACGGTGAAGAAGCTGTGCAAAGGTGGGAGGGAGAAGGGAGCAGGAGGGAGGGGGGAACGCGGCGGTTAGGTGGTGTCGGGGGGAGGGCCGAGGCAAGGGCAGGGTGCACCAACGTGCAACGCTAGCAAGTGCGAGCGTGGCAAGCGGATGCTTTGAGTGGGTGCTAAGACACCAGCATTTGACGCCAGTGCCATGGGTTGCTCATACCGGCACTTGGCCCCTCGGCCCCGGACCGCCATGCACTTCCCCTTCCCCGCCGCACGAAGCCCCCTACCAGCCCCCGCGCCCTCCCTCCACTCACCGCGCCGCCATGCCCTTCTCCGCCGCCAGCTTGCGCAGGTTGTCGGTCGGGTCCACGCCCGGGCTAAGCACGAACACCAGCGGCGACAGCGGCGTGGAGTCGCGCAGCGTCTCGCCCAGGTCCAGCACGGGCGGCTCGCAGTACTTGCGGCCCAGCGCGTTTGCCACGTAGGTGGTGGCGGCGAATATGACGCGGTCGGGCCGCAGGCAGCGCACCAGCAGCAGCCGCTGTAGCTCGTTGCACTTGGACTCCCACTCGGCGGGCAGCTCAGAGCTCTCCGGCTCGCCGCGGCGGTACCACGCCTCCCACTCGCCCAGGTTGGACTCGAAGGAGGCGGCCACGCCCTTGAAGTTGGGCAGCGCGTCCAGCTCCGTCACGTTGTCCCACGCCTCCGCCGAGATCCACTCGGGCGCGGGGCAGGGCGGCTGCTGGGAGCGGTCCAGCACCGTGCCGCCGCGCAGGAAGAACTGCCACTCCTCCAGGTTGACCTGGTTTGCGGTCTGCAGGATGCGCACGCACATCTGCAGCGAGAGGAGCAGCTTGTGCCGCTCGAACAGGCCGCGCGCGGTGTACTTGTACACGGCGTAGGTGTGGAAGTCGTTGAGCGCCTTGATGCGCTCCGCCAGCACGTCGTGCTTGGGTGAGGTGCGGATGGAGATGAGGAACAGGTCGTTGTAGGCGTCCAGTGAGAACTGGTACATGGGGTCCACGGACGACAGGTCGTTGAGCACAAAGTACAGCACCGACGCGCGCACGGAGCAGGGCCGGTACTGCTGGCTGGCCGCCTCGATCTTCTTCTGCGTCTCCTCCGCCACCTGCAGCGACGCGTTGACCTCCTCCCACGTGGTCTTGCTCTGGTCCAGTGTGTTAATCAGCGCCACGTTGTCCAGCAGACTGCCGCTGGCGGTGGACAGCAGGTGCAGGATCTGGTCCTCCAGCTCCGCCTGCGTGCGCTTGCCGGCCGCCACCTTGACCACCAGGTCGTTCTTCTGCTTGTCCAGGTCGGGCCGCTCGTTCTTGACCACGGTGGCCAGCAGCTGCGCCTCGAGGCCCTGCTCCTTGACCGCGAAGTTGACGATGTTGACCTTGGTGCTGATCTCGGGCGTGTACAGCGGGTTGGCCAGCTTGGTGGTCAGGTACAGCCGGAAGTCAAAGTTGTAGTCCACCTGCAGGGTTGCAACGTGGGGGCATGGAGCAGGCGCGGTGCGGTCAGACAACTGCGATGCGGGCCGAGGACCCTGAGCTGCCTAAGTGGGAGGTAGAGATGGTCAGAGGAGTGCAGCGGCGCCTGTGCAGACGTACCTGAAACCCTACGCTCTCTGCCCCACGTTCCCCAGTCCTGCCCTGCAGCTGGCGCACCTTCCTGTCCCCCAGCTTGATGCGGGCAAGCAGGTGTACTTACACCCCCACGCTAGGCCCCCTGTCACACGTTCCCAGGCCCCTGCGCTGCAGCACACGTACCTCCTTATCCCCCAGCTTGATGAGCGTCTGGTTGCCTCGCTTGATGAAGGCCTTGGCGAGCACTGGCTCCAGGATGGGGTCCACCTCCTGCAGGATGTCCTGCAGCAGCACCGGCTGCCCAAACTGGATGGCGTTCTCCACCTGCCGGGCCATGTCCGCCATCTGCAAGTTGAGCACCTTCAGCCGCCCGCCGCGGCCCTCCATGTTCTTGATCCACTTGTTGGCTTGGCCCTGCAGCAGACATGGCACCGTAGCACGTGAGATCAATACGTCGGGCATGGAGCCGACCTCCCTCAGCCACATGCGACCTTCTGCCACCGGCCCAGCGGGGTGTGCAGCAGACTGCACAGTGCACGGGCAGTGTTGGTTCCATGGTACAGCCAACCATGACGCACACGCCGTTAACTCAGAGCACACATACTTCCTGTCCACGCACAGCCGCCACGCACCTGCGGGTCGATCATGAGCGGCCACCTGCGGCCCCTTGTGACCATGACGCCGTTCTCCGTGGAGAACGAGTCCGAGGGCAGCCCCTGGATGTTCCAGTCGCGCACCAGCGCGGGGTTGGCCAGGAAGAGCGCAAAGTCAAAGTGCTCCGAGGCGGGGATGTTGAGCGCCTTGACCTGCGGCAGCCACGTGTGCTTGACCAGCTCGTCGCGGTACTCGGAGGGGAAGGGCCCGGCGTAGCTCATGAAGGCCGCCGCCACCACCACGTCGCCGGGCAGGTACGACAGCGACTGCTCGTACGTAGCAATGGACGCCTCCCAGCGGGTGCGCTCGCCTGCACGAAGCAAAGGGAACACAGCACGGACGAGTGCACTGAAGAACCATGGGCTTGCAGCTCTACATGGTGAAGAACTGCAGCAACCCGGAGGTACCGGCATTGTAACAGGGCGCGACGGCAGAATGGCGCAGAGCGTCAGACACCGCTGGCTCCCTGCCCACGCACCCGCCAGCCCGGTGACCAGCTTCTCCGCGCGCTCTAGCTTGCCCTCCAGGTCGGCAAGCTCCTCCTCCAGCGCGCGCTTGCGGCTGGTGGAGTCGTCGTAGCGGTCCTTGAGCGCCTGCACCTTGGCCAGCACGCCCGCCAGCTGCTCCTGGGCCAGAGCCAGCGCGCTCTGCTTCTTGGCCAGGTTGTCCTGTGGGTATGCAACAACACGGAAGCGGGTGTTCAGAGCCACTTCCAGGGGAAAGCTGAACCTCTCGGACACCAGGTTGCCCTGAGGGCTGTCCTAAGGGGAGGAGGTACAGGGACACGCATTTTGAGGGCCAGCCTGTGGAAGGATTCGTACTGTCCAGAGGCGAATGCGGGGACGCAATCAGTGGGGGCCAGCCTCAAGCTGCAAGGTATGACTATGGGATCAACACAAAACCAAGGACCTGAAATCAAGGACCTGAAAAAAAGACGACCATCCGCACAGCACCGGTGCCCCGGAAGCACGCACCTGCGCCGCCTTGAGCTTGGCCCTCTTTGGCGCCACGTCCTTGGCCACGTAGCCGTACGTCTCCATGGCGTGCACCCATTTGCACATGCCGCTGGCGGCCGCAGACACCTTGTTCACGTTGTCGTACGTGAAGTCGGGCGAGGCGGTGAACTTGCCGACCTTCTTGAGCAGCGCGTCGTCCAGCTTCTCCTTGTCGAACTCCTTGAGGCTCTGCATGAAGTTGGCGTCCGCAAGGCGCTTCTTGGCCTCGTCCCAGTTGGGCGGCCGGCGGAGCACTGCGGGGAACGAAGATGCAGCGGCGGGTGTCAGGTCATGGGCGTGCTACATCAGGGCAACCCCAAGGCGGGCTCAGGTGCTTCTTGACCTCGTCCCAGTTGGGCGGCCGGCGGCGGAAGAAGCGACAAGGGTACAGGCCGGGACCAGGGGTGCGTGTGTACAAGGGTATGGCCGCGTCGCTTGCAGGTGGGATGCGGACTGGTAACCAGCCAACACTAGGAAGCAGTGAAAGCCTAAAGGAGCGTCCTCCGGGGCAAGGCACCAGTACACCCATGCGCTGGAGGCGAGGCATGCGGCACAGCGCGCTGCACCGCACTTACCCGTCAGCACGGCGTTGAGCGTGAACTCGACCAGGGCGGGCGGCTTGGCGTAGGCCTGCGTGATTCAACAACCAGATAGCCATGCATCAGAAACGCGCGCAACATTTACAGAACCTTGCCGCGGCGAGGTATCAAGCGCGACCAGGTCTCGAAGGCAACATGGGCCATCACCCTGTTGTCCCACGCACCTTCAGCTCGCTCATGTCCTTCTTGGTGAGCACGTCCAGCGCCGCCTCCGCCTCCCGCAGCGCCGGCAGCGCCTTGTCCAGCTCTCCCTGCACCTGCGCCGCGATGGTGTTGGCCTCCTCCGCCTCCTTGCTGATCTTGTGGGCCTCCGCGTTCACCTGACAGCGGATACAGAGCACACGGGCAACTCAGCTCCGTTCCACTTCGTACCGGTATGTACCGCAGGAGCCCCTGCCATGCAGGCAGCCAACCGCACACGTGAGGACCAGCTGTTCCCTGCTCGCCGCATGCAAACCTCAATTTCAGTGCTGCGGGTGCTGGCAACTCCGCCCACCTGCTTCTCCTGCTCGTCCGCCACGCGCTTGTCCTGCACAATCTCCACCAGCAGCTCCTCGCAGTCCGCCTTGGCCTGCGCAACCACCACCTTCTTCTCCTCCGCCACCTTCTTCATGGCCGCCACCTGCACGCTCGTCTCGTCCAGCTTCTGCAGCCCGCCCTGCAGCTTGGCCGCCTTCTCGCCCAGCTCCGCGCGCTTCTCCGCCAGCAGGTCCTTGTAGCCGCGCACCGTCTCCAGGTAGTTGGTGGGAGTCACATAGTTGCGCCGCCGCAGCGCGGTCCACATCTTGGCGCTGGTGGCCTCCACGCTCTGGTGCGCCGTCACAAACACCTGTGTGTTGGCCGGAAAGGGCACAGGACGGCAGCGGCTCAGCACGCGGGATACATAATTACAACGCTCCAGGTGTTTAGGTAGGTGGTGGCCTCCACGCTCTGGAGCGCAATCATAGGTCACGAGCACCAGGACAGGGGGGCCAGAATGGAATGCGGTGCCTTGCATGGGGGAAGCAGACATACAACACCTAGCAGGCCCGGTAGTTACTGGCAATCTGCTGTGTAGATGGCAGCTTTTGCTCACCTTGCACACGGCTGTCTTGACCTCGTTGGTGCCCAGATCGACGTCCTGCAGCTGCTTCTGCGCCACCTCGAACAGCGCGTCCGCGGGCCACTCCGTGAACCAGTCGATGGTGGTGCAGTTGACCAGGCCGGGGAACATGCGGCAGCGCTCGCGGAAGGCCTCGCCCACGGGGCTCAGGCACAGCACCACGTGCAGGTTGGTGCGCACGCGCTCCAGCAGCAGCCCGTACAGCGCCTCGGAGGTCTCTGGCACGCCGGCGGCCTTGGCGGCGGGACGCAGCTCGTCCAGCACGCCGCCCAGCTCATCCTGTGGTCACAGCGCATCAGTGAGGACAAGTAGACCTCATTTCGTTGCGCCCCTCCCCCCGCCTTAGCGTCCAGTTCCAAACCTCCGCAAGCGTTCCGGCGAGGGCCAAACTGTGTGCTGTCGCAGGCGCTTACCCGTGGGAACAGGTTGGGCACCTCGCCGCTGGTGAGGATGTTGTTGACGTCCTCCAGGAACGTCTCGTACACAATCTGGGTCTCGTCGAACAGGAACACGGTGGGCTTGTTGGCGCAGCCCGCCTGGCGGTACAGCCCCTTGAGATCCTCGCGGAACTCCGTCTGCGCATGGGAGGTAGACAACCAGGGTCCAGCAACCAGCATTGTCGAAATCAGTACACAGCAGCATACTCAGGAAACCCCTGCTGCGTACGAGGAGCCAAGCATGCGGCCAGGAGGCAGCAAGCCGCTCCCAAGACCAGCACCTACCACTGAGCCTTACCATACACATAAAGCAGTAGCGACCATGCCCTCCTCCCTTCCCCGGACGTTGGATATTACACTGCCGCACGCACCTGCCGGTAGTTCTTGGTGATCTCGATGGTGAAGCACTTGAGCTCCGCCACGAAGGCCGCCAGGCGCGCCAGGCTCTTGCGGCCGCTGCCTCCCACGCCCACCAGCAGCGCGTTGCCGCGCGGCTGGCCCAGGATGCGGTGGATGCGGCACACGTGGTGCAGCGCGTCGCGGAACAGCACCAGGTCCATGGCACTCTGGCCGGGCTCCAGGGCGTAGTCCTGCGGAGCGACAACGGCGGTTGTGCTGATCCAACCAGGCGGCAACCAAGCAGCTGCGCGTGCTGGGCACGTGGGCAGACGGGTTACACTGTTGGGAGGAGCTGGGGGGGCTGGGGTACAAAACTACTGACTAGTAGCTTGCGGCGCGGCATGCTGAAAGCTATGCCGGTCTCACCTCCAGCTTCTCCATGAGCAAGTCCTTGAGGGCCACCATATCGCGCACAGGCTCGTAGGGCGGCAAGTCCACGTTCTGCGGGCAACGGAAGGCATCGCACGGGCCGTCAGCCAGGCGGAAAGAAACACGATGGCTACCGGTACATGTACGGCAGGCCAGTTCAGTCAGTTGGACAAGCTCAGTCACCCGGTTTGCATACCCATGCACACGGCTCACGGTCCCTGCATTCGGCCCCTCACCTGTCGCATGAAGGTGACGAAGGGCGGCACCTGCTCCCCGTAGCTCTCGAACAGGTTGTTGAACGAGGTGGAGAAGGTGGAGCCCAGCTTCTCGTCCAGCTGGCGCACTAGCCACTCCTTGTCGCCGTGGTCCCACATGCGGTCCGCGATGATGCGCATGCACTCATGGCACCATAGCTGCAGCACCTCCTCCTTGCTGTTGTAGAAGGCCTTGGCGGCCTGCGCACGCACACGAGCTAACCCACGTCGACACCAGCCCCCATCCTGTCAACCCAAACACACTCAACCTTCCAACCCACGCTGTTGCGCTTAACGCGCTGGCGCCTACGAGTACCATCACCATCTGTACAGTCAGTGTAGCGGATGCGGTGCGGGACTGGGATATATAGGGTATACTGATCCGTACAGCCAGTGTGAGTGAGGAAGTGGTGAATCCCAACTGCGCGCGCCCCACCTGCATCATGCCCTGCACGATCTTGGCCAGGTCGCGCGTGTTGAACAGGTAGTGGCTCTTGGAGGGCGTGGGCAGCAGCTCTCGGCTGACGGCGCGGTAGATGCCGATGGTGGCCATGGTGATGGGCTCCGACAGCGGCTTGACCTCGTCGTCGAAGTCGGCCAGTTTGGCGGACAGGATGGTGCCGAAGATGCGCTTGAGCTGCAGGTCGTTGGGCGCCGTCACGTTGAGCGTGGCGAAGCACGCCTGCACGCGCTGGCTGAAGGCGTTGCGGCCGCCTGCAGGACGGGGAAAGTGGGTTTCAGGGCCGTTACACAGGCGTCTGGTGTACACGACAACACCAAAGTCATCTTGGAGGGCGAAGCGGTGTGGCACTCAAGTCCCATGTGCGGTGCGTTGTCAGAAAGCAATGATGAGCTGCCGCTCACCTCCCGGTGGGGCCATGGCCGCCAGCAGCTGCATGTCCTTGATGTGCTTGACCTCGCACTTCTGGCGGTCGTACCTGACAACGGGGCAAGGGGCGGCAGGAACACGCAGCGTTACCCTCACTGCTATAAGCCATGCGGGCACACCACCTGCGCACACGCCAGCAACCCATGCACCAAGATCATGCACGTTGGTGGCCTAGCGGGGATGCCACGGTCCTGGCTTTCCCCTGTTCCCCCAAACGCACCAGAAGCCGTTGTCCACCCAGAGCTTGAGCAGCTCCAGCGGCGGGATGAAGCCGAACTTGGACTTGGCGGGCATGTTGAGGTCGTCGATGAAGCACACCAGCCGCTTGCCGCCCGCAGGCGCGAACACGCCCTTGGTGCGCTTCTCCAGCTTGCCCTCGATCGTGTCCTGCAACACCAAGGCAGCAGAGAGTCCCCGTTAAACGCTATTCCGCTCGAACCCTAGCTTGCCACAACCCACAAAAAGGCAGCTTATGGTATGAAGGTGCAGACAGGACCATGCACACACCATGTCAAAGCCAGCAGGGCGCCCGCCGTTGCACGCGGTCTGCTGGCCAGATCCTCACGGAAAGGCCACGAGAGTGTACGGAGCAGCACAGTCACCACCTCCCTGTCTGTGGCTGCTGACCCACCCACCTGCAGGCTGTTAGACGACGTCTGCGCCGAGAAGTTGATGGTCATGTTGCTCATGCGGTCGGCGGGCAGGCCCTCCAGCAGGCTGCCCACGATCATGGTCTTGCCCACGCCCACGTTGCCCACGATGAGCGTGTGCTGCGACACGCGCACCAGCGCGCTGCCCACGAAGCGGTTGCGCACCGTGTCCACGGTGGGCACCAGGATGCGGAAGAAGGGCGTGTCCAGCGAGGGCTTGAAGGTGCCCGACAGCTTGGTCTCCCACGCCACCCACGTCTTGGTCTTGGGCTCCACGTAGTACTCGAACACGGTCTCGGAGGAGGGGTAGCTGCGGACGGGAACCACGCCATTAAGCACTTGGGCTTGGGCATGCAGGTAGAAGCATTAATGCACATGAAAGACGCCGCAGCTGTGCACAAGCGGAGCGGATGACATGTCCTGCATGACAGCCCCTATACCTTCCCCGCATCCTCACCGTGTGTCCATCTCTCGCATGAAGGCGTCAAACTTCTTGCGCCCGTCCTCGTCCAGCGGGCCGCCCACGCCCCAGATGAGGCAGAACAGGAACCACATCTCCACCAGGTTGTTGCCATTGCCCGCACCGTCGTCCGCAGGGGCCGCCGCCGCCGCGGGCGCCGCCGCCTTCTGCCCGCCTGGCCCGGCCGGCGCTGCGTCGTCGGCGGGCAGGGTGCCCACGCCGTTCTCGGGCACCGCCAGGGCGTCGAAGAGGCGGGTGAATGCCCGCACGCAGGACAGCCGGTCGGTTGGGACCAGCTCCCTGCAGTGGACGCGACACGGGGATTGGCACACAGCGCAGTCACACCTCCGCACACGGGTACCATTTCTGCAAGCATGGGAAAGGAGGCCACATGCAAAACTGTCCTCGCAGCCTGCCTACGCACGCACCTGCAGTGCAGGCGCTTGTGCTCCAGGGCCGCCTCCATGTACTTGTCCACCAGCTTGGACACCGTGTCCACCACCGCCGGGTCGCCGCCGGGCGCCGCCGCCTTGGCCGCCAGCCAGCTGGTGATGAAGGGCCGCCAGCCCAGGTCCTCCACGTTGAGGTAGATCATGCCCGCGCGGGACACGGTGGCGGGGGAGGCCTGCGACAGGTCCTCCACCTCGAACAGCAGGGACACCTGGGGCGTCATGGCGATGCGCTCGCCTGCGGGGTCGAAGTAAACACATATTACCGTATGGAAGGCGGCGTGTCCGTTAGGGGACAGCATAAAACAAGTATACCTTGGACAGCTGATTACACAGGATAGGGCGTGCAGTTGGAGGAGTGCCTGTGATACGGCCCTGCACGCAAGGTGTGAGGCAGGTACCCGGGGACGGAAGAGATGGCACGCACCCGACAGCAGCGTGAGCAGCTTGTTGTCGTCCAGCGTGGTGTTCATGGACTCGATCCACAGCGTGTCCACGGGGCCGTCGAACAGGATCCACTTCTGGTCGGGTGCCTCGTCCTTGCACACGGTGCGCATGATGCGAGCCAGCACGCCGTCCTGCCACTCGTGCGTGGCGGCCTCGAAGCAGCCGTACAGCTCGTCGTTGGACAGCGCCAGCGGGTTGATGGTGTGTACGTGCACCTGCGCATGAGCAGGGTGTAAAGTGGGCATCCATCAGGTGGTTGTGCAGCGCAAAATTGCACTGCAGAGACAGCAGCATCTCGTATGCCGTTTGCTGTGCACAGTTACAATTACAGACCCAGTAGGGCGCGCCCGGAGAGACAGGCGGGCCATTGGATGTATAACGGACGGTATCCTGCAGCTCGCAGGCCCACCTTCTGGTAGCGGTCGTCGTCCGGCTCCTCCTTTCGCAGGCGGCCCAGCGCGCGCTGCAGGCACTTCCACGCCTCGCTCTTGCCGCTGCCGGTGCGGCCCACCAGCATGTTGCCGTGGCGCGCCACCTTGCAGTCGAACACCTGGATGATCTTGGTCACGAACTCGGGAACGATCTGCGCAGGCCAAACGCCAACAAGGATGGCAAGGTCAGTCAAGCAGCTTCCCCTGGGGCAGGTGCTGGCCTCTTGGGCATTGACTCGCAGCCTGCAAGCTGGTTTTTGTGCTACCGGATCCCCCTGTTTGACCCTCTTTCTTAGCTCCTTTTCCGCTCAGAGTCCCACCTGCAGGTTGGCCTCCCGCAGCTCCGCCTCGATGGCCCTGCGCAGCGCCCCGCCCTCCGCCGGGGGCAGCTCCACTCCCGGGAACAGGTCGGACAGCAGCGCCATGAACAGCGGCAGGTCCAGGTACACCAGCTTGGGCTTGATGAGGTCCAGCATGGTGCGGTACAGAATCACCTCCTCGTTGCCCTCGGGGTCCACGCGCTTCAGCGAGCCAGCAGCGCGGGCGATGGGGATCACGAAGGAGCTGCACGCAAAGCACAACACAGATTACAACGGAAGGAAACGTGAGGAAAGTGGGGAAGGGTTCGAAGTATGGAAGGAGGGCAGGGTTCAAGGGTGCAAGTGGTGGTGTTGCTAGCGGGGGGTTGATAAGAGGGGCTTGGTGGCTTACCGCAGGCCGTAGTCGTAGTGGTCCTGCTTCGATAGCTGCTGCTGCGACAGCTCCATGATGGCAATCATCTTCTTGGCCAACACCTTGGCGGATGAGAAGCCCTCGGAGAACATCATGATCTCGGCGATGAGCGTGAAGTCGGGCACCATCATGGACACGGGGCGCAGCATGGCCTGGAGGCGGGGTACGCGTCAACGCAAGAAACGGTGTAAGGCATCAGGGAAGCACCGAAACACTGGGACCTGCAGATGGGGTGACGGCCGACCGGAACGACCTTGATACATAAACAGGTACCGAGGCCGATGGCAACAGGTACAGGCTGCGTCTGGCGGTAAGCAGGGTTGCGGAGCGTGGGCTAGCGCCAATGCGAGCTGCCGCTGCGTGGGCGCACCTTGAGGTTGTCTGGCAGCTCGGAGCGGCCCGCGTAGCCAGGGTTCATGGTGACGAAGATGCCGCACGAGGGGTTGAGGCGGATCTCCTGGCCCAGGAACAGGAAGCGCTTCTTGGACTCCTTGATGGCCTGCAGGGTCCAGCCGCATGACACGTCGAGCCCATCAGTACACAACACGGCCACGGAAGCCGCCCGAATCCAATCCAACCGCTGCAGGCGCCTTGCCATGCACGAGCTCAGCATCTTCATCATCAACATCAGCAGACGCAGCATTGGGTGTTTTGTTGCCTGTCAGGTGCCACCCACCTGCATGACGGCGGCGATCTGTGTGGCCACCACGGACAGCACCTCCACCTCGATGCGGTTGAACTCGTCCAGGCACGCCCACGCGCCCGTCTGCGCCAGCCCGCTGAACATCTTGCCCGTCATCTTGAAGTCCACGCCGTCGGAGCAGTTGAACACGATGACGTAGCGCGCCAGCGCCTTGCCGAAATCCTTGACCGTCTCCGTCTTGCCCGTGCCGGCTGGGCCGAGCGGGTTGCCGCCGCGCCGCGTGAACATGGCCGCACCTGGTGGAGAGAGGGGTTTACAACACGGGCAGGTGGTGGGTTCCTGGTCCAAGGACAGTTGTACCACACGCGTAAAGAGGGATCTGCAGGTGCTATGCCATCGCTCAGCTAAGGGCTCAGCGGGGATAGCGGGTTTCCGGATGGCTGCCTCACCCAGCGTCATGTAGCAGCGGTCCGTGAGCGGCGTGATGACCAGGCGGCCGTTGTTGCCCTGGTACTCGTAGCCGTAGTAGAACACGGACAGCACCTGCGTGCCAGGGGTTGCCGAGCGGGTGTATTGACGGGCTACAAAGACAGCTGTAAAGGTACGCAAGGTGGTCCTCCTAACCCCTGAGGTCAAGGGCGCCTGGAGCCAGGTATGCGCTGGTGTCTATGTTCACAACAATTCGGCCGCCTCCCAGGAACAAGCCCACCTGCTTGACGATGCAGTCGTTCTTCTCGCGGTCCCAGTAGAAGCGCAGCTGGCTGACCCACTCGAAGTCGTTGGCGGACGTGCAGTTGGCCTTGCTCAACTTCTCGATCACGTCGCGCGCGTGCACCTCGATGGTGATGAGCGCCACCACCTGCCATGGCAGCACGTGCCCAACAGGGAACACTCAGATGTGTGGACTCCAGCGTCATTACGGAGCCGGGCATTGGCAAGGACAAGGAGCAGCGACGGCATGAAGGAAGTGCTTCCCGGCAGCTACTATTGACTGCGAAGCCGCTGGCACGTGGCTTATCAGGGCAACCCCTTGAGCTTCCTCCGGCACGTGGCTTACCGGGGCAACCCTGTCCACTTGTCCCACGCACCTTGTTGCGCTCGATCTTGTTGAGCTTG
Organism: Chlamydomonas sp. KOR1; assembly: GCA_036984285.1. NCBI lineage: Eukaryota > Viridiplantae > Chlorophyta > Chlorophyceae > Chlamydomonadales > Chlamydomonadaceae > Chlamydomonas > Chlamydomonas sp. KOR1. Next base: position 176,489 of record BQMZ01000369.1, read on the forward strand.
GAGCGCGTGACTGCGGTGAGCTTGTTGAGGTAGGAGATCCACTTCTTCTTGAGCAGCTTGAGGTTCTTGCGCGCGGCGTCGGGGTCGGACAGCGCCTTCTCGCACTCGTGCGTCCACACGATCTGGCCCGCCGTGATGATCATCTGGCCCTGGTTGTCCTTGACCCACTTCTCCTTCTTGGCCACTGCACGTCAGCACACAAGGCACGCACAAATTGAACTCAGGCTGCGCGGCACAGAGCAACAATCTCACCACCTCATCAGCCGAGAGCGCGCAAGAGCTCTGCATGCCTGTCATTTGCATGGCCCCAGGCACCCACACGGCGCTCGCATCCGCCTGGCTTGCCCTTAGGAGTCCTCTGCACATCGGTCTGTCACTTGCATGCCCCGGCCCCCAGGCACCCACACGGCGCTCGCATCCGCCTGGCTTGCCCTTAGGAGTCCTCTGCATATCGGTCTGTCACTTGCATGCCCCGGCCCCCAGGCACCAACACGGCGCTCGCATCCGCCTGGCTTGCCCTTAGGAGTCCTCTGCACACCGGTCTGTCACTTGCATGCCCCGGCCCCCAGGCACCAACACGGCGCTACAACCCATCGGCCCGCCGGCTTACCCTTGGAGTCCTCCAGCACCTTGTACAGGTGCTTCTTGGTGGTAAGGAACATTGCGTCCTCCACGCGGTTAAGCCACTCCTCTGGGCGGCCCTCCGTGACCACGGGGTTGGCGAAGGGCAGGTATTCGCCGTCGGGGGAGGTGATGCCCACGCTGATGGTCTGCTTGCGGTCCTCGCCGGGCAGGTGCATGTCCAGCTTCTTGATGCCTGCAGAGGGCGAGGCACGCACATGTCAAGCTACGCGTTTGCCGGGGTCAGCAGCTTCAATACGGTACGCTGCAAAATTTCCTGGGATACATACGGTACTGTTGATAAGTGTCGGTTCTGGCGACGGGAGAGTGGTGGTGCTGTGACCTACCCTCGAAGCACTTTTTGAGGTGGGGCTGCACGTTGAGCGGGTCCTTGGCCTGGCCCAGGATCTCCAGCAGGTCGTCCGAGGACAGGAAGTAGAAGCGCGGGAACTGCTGCCGCTTGTTCTCCAGGTAGTTGTCCAGCGACTTCTGGATGCGCTCCAGCTTGGCGTTCATGTCCTGTGTACGGCGATGGGCAAAGAGACTTGGTTGAGGTCACACACTGCATTGCCGTACTGGGTCGACGCACCCTTCCACACGATGGCAGAGCTGGGGCTATGATGGGACAAGCCTATTGTGGCAAGGGCAGGCAGCTGGAAGGACTCGCACCTGGAAGGACTCGAGCAGGCCCTGCGCGGTGCAGGCCTTGAGGCAGTTGCCTGTGGCGTGCAGCGACTTCATCTGGCGCATGAAGTTGGCGTGCACGCCGTCGAACATCTGGCTCTCCTGGGGCAGCTGCTTGCGGATGTCCTCGCTGCCGATGAAGATGTTCTCCAGGTACATCCAGTTGCGCTGGACCTGCGTTTAGATACGCACAAAAGCAACGGCGACTCAACTCCCCTCACCAGTTGGCAGGCCCCTGAAAACAAGATCCTGTGGTAAGCAAGGAGCTGAACCCGTGGATGCGGCACGGACCTGCAGGATGATCTCGATGGTCTCGCTGATGTGGCTGAGCGTGTGCTCCCAGTACGCAATGTCCTTCTCGAACACCACAAAGTACTTGGAGGCCTTCATGGTGGACAGCGTGACGGTGTTCTCCTCCAGGCTGGAGAAGATCTCCTCCGTGCTGCGCAGCTTGAAGGTGGCCTTGTACTCGGCCATGTCCAGGGCCAGGCCCTGCCACGTTCCCGCAATGGTCTTGATGTTGTTCTCAATGGCCAGCTCCTGCACGCGCAGAAACACACGTAACGGTTAGGCACGGCTGCGACCGGGAGCACGCAGGACGGTTAGCCAAGGCTGCAACACTGGCTACAGGCGCAGTGCTAGAAGACGGTATGCAGGTTAGCGTGGCAGGAACAAGTGACAAACAGGGCGCTTGTCGGGCGACATGTGGGTGCTGGACAGATCATGTTGTTGCCCTTAACACACCCACCTTTGTGGCGTTGACGGACAGCTCCGCCACGAACTCCACGTGCTGGTCCAGGCGCAGCGCCACCACGCTGTCCAGCGTGAAGGACCGCGAGTGGGGGTCGAAGCGGATGCCAATTTGCTCCTGCGGATGGGATGTAAACCGGTTGCAGCGCAGGGGGGTTTTTGAGCTCAGGGCTGTGGGTGTTGGTGCAAGGCGCTCACGTGCCTGTTACAATCAGGGGCAAGACAGGCGTACTCATTGAGCAGAGGATAGGACGTCAAGACACAGGGCACAGACAGGTCAGGGGCCTTGCCTGCAGCGACTCCCAGTGGCGCGGGCGCATGGCGGGGTTTCGCAGGTCTGTGATGAGCGGCATGGTGCGCTTGAAGGCGTCCAGCGTGTCCTTGAGCGACCCCCACACGCCCCACTGCCGGATGTCGCGGCCCAGCTTGGCCACATTCTTGCTGATGCGCACAGCAGCCTCCTCCATCTCCTCGACCTGTGAGTGAGCACGCGTTGCGCTTTTCCAGCCAACTGCAAAGCCTCCACAGAAGCAATTGACAGACCCTCGCATGCGCACAATCCGATGTGGTTGTTCGCAGCATCGTGCGTGTTAACAACTTTACAACGAGCAGCAGCGAGCAGCAGGCGACCTTCCAATGGCCCTTCGCCCGGCGCCCTACGCCGCATGCCCGCACACCTTGATGTCGGCGAAGGAGCCGTCCTTCCAGCTGCCGTACAGCTGCTCCCACTCGGCCTTGAGGCTCCAGATGCGGTCCAGCAGGTCCAGGTCCTTCTCCATGGCCGCCAGGTCCTTATACTGCGGCTGCGGGATGTTGAAGATGTCCATGCCGCTCTTGATCTCCAGCGCCTGCAGCAGCACGAGCACGCCAGGGGCAGGTGTCACCTCGTTGGCGTGCAGTGCGCTTCTTACCGCCTTACAAGGAGTTGACAGCGGACACGGCCAGCATGCCTGTAGGCAAGAGGGCGTAGGACGTGGCTTCAAGCGGAGGGACGGGACCGGGCGCTCACCCTCTTGCGCGTGTCCTCAACGGCCTGCTTGGAGTTGGCGATGAAGGCCAGCGCGTCCTCTGTGGGCGCCTCGTGGCCTTGCGGCATGTCGCGCGCAAAGTCCTCGCACAGCGTGGCCACGTCCTTGAGGAACGTGTCCAGCAGGTTCTTGACCTTCTCCCTGCGAACGGCACACCCCGGCCCAAAGCACAAGCGTCAGGGCCCACACTGCAGCACGCTATGCCTCCTCCACGCGTCGTGGGGCCGGCGCCGGAAGCAGAGAAAATCGCAATATGCCGCAATCCGCACCTGAAGTTGTCCTTGTACTTCTCCAGCTTGCCCGCCGTCTCGTCCAGCAGGGCCTGGAAGGCTCCCCAGCTGGGCTCCAGGCTCTCCAGCAGCGCGGCCTCCTCCTCCTTGGCCCCCACTTCGTACCGCTCCAGCAGCTTGTACTTGTCGCGCAGCGGCTCGAAGCGCGCCTCCGTGCGCCGCCGCTCGTCCGCCAGGCGGCGGTGCAGGTTGACCAGGTCGGCCAGCTGCTCCAGGGAGGCGGGCACCATTGTGAGCGCCTCGCGGCCCTCCCTGCAAACGGCGAGGTATGGGCAGCGGGCATTAGTGGGCACGTGCCTGGCATGTGCAGTGAGAACATGGGGTGGCCCCATTGTGCGCGCCTCGCAACCCTTCCTGCAAGGGCAGCTTAAATCGGGTTGCCATGTTTAAGGATGGTATGTCCGCATGGGTGGTGTGTGCCAGCGCCAGCGGGCTAGCAGCATGTAACGTTGGTTGGCCAAAACCGCTGCTCCTTACAGCTAACAGTTCAGCAGCTTCTGATCAATGCCTCCAAAGGCCTTGCACTTACTTGAAGAAGGCGTGCAGGGCACGCAGCTCCGTAGCCGCCAGCTGTCCCAGCAGGCCCGTGAACTTTGACACCCAGGCCTCGCAGTGGCCCACCAGCGTCTGCTTGAGCGGCCCGCAGTCGATGCGCAGGAAGCGCATGTTGGTGGCGCCGTCCTCGCCCCGCACCTCGTCCACGCACTGCGGGGGGGGGGGGCAAGGCATGAGCACTTGCGTCGTGCCAACGGCGCCATTGCACAAACTGCCCCCTCCGCGGCCATGCCATCGTTTGTCCATTATAGCCTACCCCAGCCTTGCAGGCATACTATAAACATGGAACAGTGACCCCTGCCCGGCCTGCCGTGCCATGCGGCCCGTAGCTGCAAGGGCTTGCAGCCCAGCATGGTGCAGATTTCAACCCATACCGCACCTGCAGGTAGCGCGAGATGTCGGCATCGAAGGACGACAGTGGCTTCTGCGCCTTCTCGTAGCGCCGGATGTAGGCGTCCCGGTCCGCCTCCCACACGTGCCGGTACTTCTTCTCCCAGTACGTCAGGAACGCCTGCGTCTTGTCGATGATGGACATGATGCCCGACGTGATCTGCGTGATGGTCTTGAGCACCGCGTCCTCATCCGCGCTGATGGTCTCGTACAGCGTGGGGGGCGGCTTGGGCAGCGCGCCGCCAGACTCCTGTTACCCAAGTTCGACACAAGAGGCAGCCGCTCATAAGTGGATGGTGTGGCACTGACAGCGCATGAAGAAAGCAGACATAGCAATGCACAGCAGCCCAGAGTGCAGTCGAGTTGCATGCCGGCAGTGAGTGCATGCGGAGGAGGCACTGTTGCCCCACCTCCAGGTCCCTGCGCTGCTTGTCCGTGAGCTGCAGCGCCACTCGGGGCACCGCCTGCAGCACCACGATGAGGTTGCGCGTGACGCTGTTGATGGTGTCGAACAGAGCCTGGATGGTGGGCCGCAGCTCCACGCGGTTGGTGCGCTCCAGCACCATGGTCACGTGGAAGATGGGCATCACCTCCGTCTTGTTGTCGCCGTTGAGCAGCCGCGACAGCTCCTGAGAACACGGGCCACAGGTAACACGCACACGCTCATGGTGATAGCTCCGCCCCGAGTTCAGCATTTGCTACACCCTCTTCCTAGGCATGCGGAAGGAGCCCTCCCACACGGCCGTTGGGGGCAGCTGGAACCCGTCAGCTTGCACCAGCGCCGTTACTTGGTGGTGCTGCCTGTGCGGCGCCATGCTGGGCAGTTGCTACACCCTGTCCGCGTGCCCCACCTGCAGCGACTTCTTGATCACGTGCCGCAGCGCGTCCTCCAGCTTGCGGTCCACCTTTTGCGTGAAGCGCACCCACTCGCGCTGCACGTCCTCGCTGTCCTGCTCGAACACGCGGTGGATGGACGCCATGATCTCGCGGATCTCGTCCACAGCCGACGCCAGGCGCTCCTTCATCTGCAAGCAGTCGCAGGCGCAACCCAGGCAAGGGTAATGTTTAGGAGGAGGGAGGAGCATTTACTGGCCCAACCGCGCACTTCTGGCTCCAGGGTGCACGAGAGCGAAGGGGGTTCAGCGGTAGGAAGACTGACAAAGGGGGGTCAAGAGGGTGGTTGCGTGGGCACGGCACCGAGGTTGCGAGCGTGCCATACCTTTGCGTGGTGCTGCTCCTGCAGCGTCGCGAACTCCGTGTGCTGGTAGATCTTCTTCTTCTCCACCTCCACCAGCACCATCTCGCTGATGGAGCGGCAGATGGCGTCCAGCCGCGCGCATGCCGCCTTGTAGTCGCACACCGCCGTGTCGGCGTCACGGCAGAACCTGCACGGCAGTTGGTTACGCTCTCAGTTCGGCAGGGCCCCGGCTCAAGCTCGTTCTTGCTGCGGCCGCTCTGCAGTACATAGTAGCTGTGCCGTACAGTCCACACTTGCTTGCTGCTGACGTGTGCAGGCTGGTCTGCGGGCTGTCGTTGCTGTCCGCCTATCCAGAGGCTAAGACAACTCACTTGCGTGCTTCGCGGTAGTAGAACTCCAGCGCGTGCTTGTCCGCCGTCCACTGCAACTTGGTAACGCCGGGCATGATGCGGCGGTCCAGGTAGCGAATACGGTCGTGGAACAGCTTGCGCTCCTCCTTATCCAGTGCAGTCAGGATCTGAGGGCCGGCAGGCAGGTTGGGGGCGGACACGTGGTGACCTCGTGTCCTGTGCTCTCTTGCATCGTGTTACCGGTCAAAGGTACTGCAACTCAAGCACGCCCTGGGCCACATCCCCGCATACAGGTGCAGCTCGCAACAGCCTTGCCCAAACCCGAAGGCAAAGAAGAGAGGACGGCGTGCTAATGCAGCACGGCTTCACCGCCGCAGCCCCTAATAGGCACTTTGCGCGTACTGGTAAGTCCAAATGAGCGTTCCGCTCGCAGAGCGCGGTGCGGGCAAGTAACCCGGTATGGTCAGCCCCACACGCACACAAGGTCCCCCACCCCGCACCTTGTTGTAGTCCCGCACCACCATGAGGATGTTGTCGCGCAGCACGCGGTACTTTTCGCGCTGCGCGTTGATCTCCATGGCGATGTAGGGGATGGGCATGCGCATGCGCTCCCAGTAGTGCACCTCCTGGCCCATGGACAGCAGGTCCTTGTGGAAGTTCATGGACAGCAGGCCGCCTGCATGGCGAGGAGCATTGGGGCCGTGTTACACGAGGAGCGCGGTGTACTATGTCAGGGCAACGATGGTTAATGGTAATGTCGGAAGGACAATTGCATATATCATTTGACCGCTCCTCCGGGCTCTCGCTGCGCATAGGCAGCCCTTGGCCACGCAGGTGGCCATGAAGACTGGCTCAGCAGCAGCAGCTCACCCGACGCCTTGTCCTGCGTGAGCAGGCATGCCTGCAGCTCCTTGCTGATGCTGTTCTCGATGGTGCCGAACCACTCGTTGTGCGTGTTGTGCATGTACTGCTCGATGGCGGCGTGCGCCAGCTCGTACGCCGCAAACACCTCCTCCGACTCCGTCACCTGAGCACGGCCAGCACACACACACATGCACGAGTCAGTGTACGTGCGGGTTCCAGGACATATTATTCCCGTTTACCATCAAGAACCTGACGGCAAGCTAATGGCAACCTGCTCACTTCCCATCACCGAATCCTATGGTGTTGTGTTCGTTCCCACCTGCGGCAGCGTGAAGCGCACGCTGGCCACCACCTTGTGGCTCTGCTCCAGGCGCCTCAGCAGGTTCATAGCGTACCTGTAGACAGGCAAAGAAAGACCGACACATAAGAAACAATCTTACAGGCGGCACGTACGGCTCCCTTCAACTCATCGATATGCCCAGTGTGCTACCATCCGCCCCCGTGCGCACTTGGCCAGTCCAGCCATAAGCCCAGTGTGCTACTTTCCAACCCCGCACCCACTTGGCCAGCCCAGCGTATCGTGGCAGGATGGGGCTCTTGGGCTGCGATCGCTTGACGGCGTCAAACAGCTTCTTGACGGTGTTGATCTCGGCCATGAACAGGCCGTAGAACTCGACCGTCTTTTTCTCCACGAAGCGCCGGATGAAGTCGCGCCGCGCCATGGCCTGGAAGCCCTCCAGTAGCTCGCCACGTGCCGACAGGCACGGCTGCGTGTCGAAGGCGCGCTGGATCACGTTGGCCATCATCACCTGGGGGCAGGGATAACAGGTTGGCTTAGAAAACAATTGTATATGCGACAGTGAGCTGAGGCTTTGCTGGAGAATGGTGGTCATTAAAGTGGCGACAGCGGCAGACAGTTTGCGTAGGCGGCACAAGACACCATGCAACGGGCAACAACCCAACGCAAGAAGCCCGGCGCACCTCCAGGTCCTTCACGCCGGCCTTGAAGGCGTTGAAGTCGTCGTGCCACCTGCAATGCAGATGGAGATGGGCGTCTCAGTGCCGGTCTCGGCAGCATGCCATGCCATGTACATGCATGGGCAGTAGGCCACTGGTACATTTAGATAGGCCAGCCTATCACTGAGCAGCTCAGGCTAGCCCACCTTGTGGCCTTGACGTCCAGGATGTCGTAGGTCAGGCCCTTGAGGCCGCGCACCAGGCCCTGGAAGGACTCCTGGATGTCCAGGATGCTCTTCTTGACCTCCGGGCCGTACGTGCCGCCGAACACGGGCAGCGGCGTGCGCGGCGCGAACTGCAACTGGGCCTCGCAGACCTGGGAACGGGGCGGCGTAAAGCGCGCGCTCAGCGAAGGCAACACGTGCTGCGCTGCCAACATTGGCACGGAAAGCGCCAGTGTTCAAACAGAGGGGGCATACGTGTGTTAGTCAAGAGGCTGGTAGCAGCGCCCACCTCCAGCAGGTCGTTGCAGCGCTGCAGGAAGGCATCGATGTGGGCGAAGATGGAGGAGATGTCGAAGTCCCAGGGCCGCGGGGAGCGCACCGCCACTGCGGCGGCCGTCTTCTTGTACAGCTCCTTCCAGCGCTCGCCTTTGGGTAAGGCAGTGTAAGCCGGTGTAAGGCAGTGTACGGCAGGGTACGGCGGTGTAACTGTGTACATGCCGATGTTCACACCCTTCGTGCTCAGCCCTGCACAGCCCCGCATGCAGGTGCAGCACAGGGTTACACTTGTGGATGCCTTCTGTCGAGGCGCTGCTGCTGGTCCCCTTTCCCGCCATACAAAGCACAGGTACCCTTGCCAAGGAGCGATGTCGGTACGGCACGCCTGAAGGGCCGCTAGTGCCCCTCGTGCCGCCCACAAGCCATAACGAGAGCTACCCACCCGCCTCCATGCTCTGCCGTAGCGCCACCATGACTCCGTCGACGTCCCCCGAGAACACGTCCGCCAGCGAGATGACGGAGCAGCAGCGGTTGATGATCTCGTTGGACAGCTTGCGCAGCAGCACCGTCAGCCGCTCGGGTGTGTTGTAGAAGCGCGACAGGTTCCACACCATGCGGATGCAGTTGAGGATGGGCGGCAGCAGGCCCGGGATGGCCTACGGGAACAGCATAAGTGACGTCCAACGCGTTAACTACCGTACATGCGCATTACCGGTATCAGGCGGTCCACCTGGCGCCCGTGTACCCTCTCCTCGTGCAGGCATCAGTGTTTCCGTGCTTTCCTGACGCCTTACACGGGTTTGCTTGCGTCGATGCGTGGCCCATGCTTATGTCATGCACCGTTTGCCGCGCAAAAGAGTACCCAGAAGCTGCTCTCCAACCTGCGGGTGCGCCGTAGCCAGCTGCTGGCACGGCTCCTCCAGGCACAGCAGGAACTTGAGGTTGTCCTCCGCCGCCACCGCCTCCCTGTGAATGAGGTTGCGCAGCGACAGGAAGGGCGCCAGGTAGGAGGACTTGGCGTACTCCAGCACGCTGACGATGGCGGACACGGCCGCGTCGTCCAGCTGCGAGCGGATGCCCGACAGGTCCACGCTGCGCTCGCGCCAGAACTCAATCTCCGCCAGCGGGCCCGCGTGCTCCGATGCGTCCACGGCGTCCTGCTGGTTGAGCAGCTCCTTGACCTGCATTGGGCACACGTACGGGGACCGGGGTGACAGGGTGCAGAAGGTCATGAAGGCCAAGACGTGAAAGAAAAAAGCACAATTCCCCGATCTAGGGCTTGGTGGTGTGGCTGCACTGTGGCAACGAGGAAAGACCTGGCTCCATCATTGTGGCGTGAATCCAACGCATGTAGGCCCTCGCAGCGCACCTGTCGCGTCCAGTGGATGATGGTGGACTCCAGCCGCTGCACCAGGTCCTTCTGCTTCGCCGCTGTTTTGGGGTCTTGCAGGTCCTCCTGCAGGCAGGAAAGGCAGGACATGTACGCATTATCATCCTCCGAGTTGGACAGGACGGCCATGCGGCTGTCGAACATGGGGACCTTGTTGCCCTGCACCGTCCGCCGGCACCCACCTGTGGGATGTACAGGATGGTCTTCCCCTTGACCTCGTACACGGTCTCCGTCAGGTTCGCCATGAACTTGTGCAGCTGCGCTGTGAAGTCGCTCTTTACGGTCTCCGGCCAGGTGGTGTTGGTCACCACCACCGGCACGTACAGGCCGTGCATCAGCTGTAGCAGGGAGTGCAGCGCGTCCCCGCCGCGCAGCACGCCGAAAAAGATGACAGAGCCCACATTGTCGCGCGTCACGAACTTGCTGGGGTCCCGGACGAAGTACACCATCTGCGGGTTGGGTGGAGGTTCTCCCGCTTAAGCAGCTTTGGACAGGGAGACTCGGGCTTCTGCCACCCTACTGCGTTGTGCCATCCGTCAAGGGACCCCCGTACGCCTCCATGTAACTTGGGCTGATCTGGCAAGACATAATCTGCAAAGAAAGGCAACGCGCGGCCAGTACTCCAGCCGGCGCTGACCTCAGGCCCTTGCATGCGTGCACGGGCTTGTGTTGGCCTGCCCACGTGCCTACGGCACGCTGATGAGTGCGGGAAGCATCGTGTGGTAATCCGGCTGGGCTCCCACCAGGCGCCGGCCCAGCTGGGGCCGCCTTGTAGGGGACTGGCTGTGTTCCTGCTGAGTCCCTGGTCTGCTTGCACTTGACACGCTCCGCGGGTGTGGCTGGAGCTTGTGCTCAGAGCAAGGCCCCCCAAATCCGCCTATTCCGGACGCTGAAGTCCCCGCACTGTTTCCATCTAGTATCCTGCCATAGTGCTGCTGGCCGAGGTGGATACTTAGCCGGAAGCCCGAAGCTCCCCGGCGTCCATGGCTCGTGCGCTGCCGCTCCTACCCAGGTGCATTTCGCTGCTGCACCTGGCGCACCCAAAGGACAATTCATCTGGACACTCTGCCGGGACCCCATGGCCGTGCTGCTCCATTCGCTCACCTGTTCGTACTGCTTTGGCACCTCCAGTGACAGCACCAGCCGTGGCTCAGCACTAGGCTCCCTGCCCGCGTCCAGCGTGGCAAACATGCGTGTGGCCTTCACGCTCATGAGGAAGGTGGACACAACGGGCGTGTGCACGTCGTTGTTCCAGAGCCCCGACAGCCACTCCGCCCCGTCGTCGCCATCGGACTGCCCGCTTGGCCGCAACTGCGTAGCAAAGCGGCACACGCATGACGATCCGCGACGTGGATGCTCCCAAAGGCCCCTTGCTTCCCGCGACATGCGAACTTACCAGCTGCAGCTTGGACCGCACCCACGCAATACATGTCGCGTCCGCGGTGAGCTGCTGACCCTGCAATGGGTAGTCGATATCACTACCGCGAGTCGTCCCTCCGTTCGCGAGCACCGCGGGCAAATGTGTCCGCGGATGACGGTTCCGCACCTTGCTCGGCCCGTCCTCCGCGTTTTCCATTGTTGCTGCTGTAGGCAGCTAAAGTATCACATCAATTGCATAGGTAAGGTACTTTGCTTCTCTGTCGGTGGGCAAGAAGTTTTACCGGCGGAGAGGTCCTGTTATGATACAATTTAAGTATAAGGCAAGATGGCGAAAAATTACATGTGCTTGTGTCAGTCACACAGGCTCCAAGTTCGGCGTTCATGCAAGGCGTGGTCAATGCCGTCGTCAAAGTGCGCCTGCAGGCAAACAGTGGGTGTACTTACAAAGACACAATCCCGTTATTAACTCCCAGTTGGCAGGCAGACTGTCTGGTTCACTAGGATTAGCAACACCCTCCGTCGCACACCATCAACTCAAGCAGGATGCTGCCGCTGCGCTGCCTTGTACGATCATTGCGCTCAGGTACTTCTCGAGTACCCAACGCGTCGTGTCCGGCGCCGCTCGCGCGAACGGCAGCGTTGACCTCTCGCCGGCGTGCACCGCAACCAGCAGCAGCGCGTGCTGACACTGTTCCGGTGTGGGAGACGCTTCTCCTCCTGAACGCCGAGCCGATCGACCCTACTGCAAGTGTAGAGGAGCAACGCCAGGAGCTGGTGGACACCCTGTGGTCCATGCAATACCGGACTCCAGGTTAGAGGTGCAGCGCGGCGCTCATTAGTCCACCCTGGACCACCAAGTGGAGCGACCCTTGAAGTAAAGCACCATATGCACTGCACAGCGTTTCTTGCCAGCAATTGCGCCTCAGCCCCAACAGCACCCACCAACGCAGTAGCTGGACTTCGGACAACTGTCCTTCCCTGCTCAAATTGCCAACACGGTCCTCGCCCACCCGTGCCACTCTCGTACTCACACCGCAGGAGCAGCATGCGCTTCTGCTGGGAAAGTCCTGACCGCTGCCACTGCCGAGGGCGAGGGCAGCAAGCCCATTGCTGCCGTGTATTACCGCTTCGCCTCACAAGCGCAGGCCGAGCGCTTTGTGGCGGGGCCGCAGTTCGCAGAGGCCAAGACGCAGCTGCTGGGGACAGCCACCGTGACCCTGTCCATGTGGAAGGTTGGTCGGGGTGCACAAAATACCGTCCAGTGCCAGCCAAGGAGGACAAAGCCGCGCCATCGGGTGGCTACGCCGCTGTACGTTGTCGCCGCGGACTTGCTTTACTGGCCATACAGAGCTGTAACCCGTCCTCATGTTGGTGTTCCGCCGGGTCCAGGTGCTGGTGCCGAACGACATGGAGGCACTCTTCAAGCGGGGCCCTGCTTTCGACACCGGAGTGGACCTCGTGCTGAAGCTACGGCCCCTGCAGGACAAGCAGCAGCAGCAGCAGCAGGAGGGGAGCAGCAGCAGTCCCGGCCCTGCGGCCGCGCCGGCCGCATCCCCGGAGGTCGTTGCCGCAGTTGGGAAGCTACAGGCAGCTGCCATGGCTGAGGGCTGCGTACAGGTGTCGTGCGGATACGACACCATGAACCTGCAGCCGCAGTACGTGTGGATGGGGCGCTTCCTGCAGGTGTGTTGTGCCTTGAGTGTGTAGGCTGACTGCATGTATAGTAACCCGTCTCAGCCTGCAGTCGGCATTGCATGTGCGTCCCCCCACAATGTAAGCACTGTGGCCGCAATGCCAATTTACCTCAACCTGTGCAGCCAACTCAAGTGCAGCTTGCTTCTGACTGTCCTTGTGTATGCGCTGGGACTGCACTTCTGGACGCAGGAGGACGCCGCCAAAAAGTTCCTGGGGCAACCCACCGTGCGGGAGGCGCTTGGCGGAGGAGACGCGGCTGCGTTCGCCGTGGCGGGGCTTGCAATTGTGGAGGTTGGGGCTGTGGAGCAGTCCAAGCAACGCATGTAACGCAGAAAAAGGTTGCGCCTCGCGTTCGCTCCCCACGTGTCAGTGAAGGGGGGCGCGGCTAGTACAGCGAGCGGCCTGCACGCTTAGCCAACGAGCAGTTGCACCGGCAAGCGGGGACGTGCAACCGCTGAGCGACGCTCCTGTAGGAGCCACGGCCATGCAAGTTCTCGCGCGCCTGGAACAGGGTAGCTTGTACACCTTACATTCAGGCCAAGGTGCACGGGTTGCCTAGGCCGTACCCGGGGAGTAAACGGGCCGGGTGTGTAATCCACTCAGTTGCGTACCGTGGCTGTCCAGAACGGCACGCCTGCCTTATTTGCAGCATCAGCACGCCTGCATAACGAGCAGCCGAGGGAAGGGGTGGGGCTGGGTTTCAGCATGCAGCTGCTTGTCACCTGAGGAAGCACAGGGCCTTGGTCAGGCATCATTGTGACACCAAGAGCAGGGACCTATACGCCAAGGAAACCGACACAGCCAGGTTGCTTGCCACTTTTTATGCACACTACGGCAGCACCATGCAGGCGGTGCTGCGTTAGGTGGCTAAGTTGCGCTTGCATCATGACTTCATGAGCACCGCCTCGCTGGCCTGGGCTGGTTGCTGGTCCTTAGGCAGGTCCTGTGCTCGCTCACGGTCTGCACCAGCCCCGTACACCCCCGCTGTATCTTGTGCGTAAGGCCGAGCGTGGACTACCGTACGTAGGAGCTTGGATTTGCCTGATTGTACCGGGTATGCAAGCAGGTGGTGCTTGGATATGCCCTCGGATGCTGCGTGGTAACAACGGCGTACGCGTGCTACGCCACACGAAGCGAACTGCACAAAACAATACTGCTTACATGACAAGAGACAGGAATGGCAGTTCTCGACATCCCGCAAACTGGCAGTCCATAACCAGGGCGCTGCCTGGTTGTACAAGGCTCTGCATGCAACGTCCAAGGGGTGTGCCCCCAAGCACACAGCTCATGAACGACCACAGCTCTCACACGGAGCTTCCGGCCAGCGCCAGTTGGGCACGGCGACTTTATACACACCATGCTTCTGATTGCAGCGCGGCAGTTGGCCTGAATATACTGGACGAGTCATGAAGTTCATGGACACGTGCCATGGCACCCACATGCAAGTACGGTACACCGCCTGGGATGCAACACACAGTGCATAAGACATGCTGGGGGAGATATCCCATTGCATGCTTAAGCCTTGACGATGACCTGGCACACAGCTGCTGCTAAGGCGCTCATCTACCGATTTGTACCAGCACCTTGAGGCCTACGTAGCCGTGCACACCCGAGCGGACTAGCAAGCCCGTACATGTCTTGTGCCAGTTACCGTACTAAGCGCACAGGGCCACGTACCAGGCCTGGCAAAGCCAACGCGGGACAAAACAAGGCATCACGGCAGAGGGCCGGCGGCTTCCCCACGGGTCGCCTGGCGCAGGGCACGGCGCTGCGCACGCCGCTTGCCGGTTGCAGGCGTGGCACCAGTGGCATTAGCAGCAGCAGCCTCGGGAACAGCAGGCTTGGCAGCAGATACCGCAGCAGCAGCAGGCCCAGGCACAGCTGGCTTGGCGTTGGAGGGCGTGGTGGTCGTGTTGCCGTCTTGCGTGTTGGTGAACGCGGCGCTCTCCGGCAGGCCCGGGAACTGGCCGTGGCCCGGGAACTGCACGTCAGTGGGGCACGGAAGGGCCTGACGTCACACGTGTACCATCATGCCTGCGCGTGCCTAGCAAACCGCTTTCCAGCATCCTAACTGACCACACAGCAGTAACCTGCGGAGCAAGTCTGCTGAACAACGGATGGAAGAGCGGGTAGTAGCCAGTTGCTTGTGCCACCCGTTGCGTTCCCACAGACAGGGCACCTGTGCCGGTACCCCAGCTAGAGGCTTACCTCGCCGGTAGCGCCCGCGGTGGTGATGGCGCGCGGGAGCAGCACCTTGCGGCCGTGGCTGTCTGTGACACGCAGGTCGTAGGGCGGCGCGGGCAGGCTGGACAGCTCCCACTCAGCACCTGGAGGGAACGGGCCGGACGGCATGGGGCGCGGGCAGCGCACAGCGCGTAATTCATGGAAGTGGAGCGTGAGGATGTGTAGCCAAGCCGGCGGGCAGCAAGCGTCCAGTGCGTCTGCCACAGTAGATAAGTAGTTCGGTGCAACAAGGGCAGGAGGTAGAAAGCCGGGGCCTGGTCAGTGCTCACCGTAGGTATTGTCCATGCTCTTCCAACCATCCCCGCCGGTGAGGAAGGTCCCTGCGGCCGTGGCATTGCCCGCGGCCGTGGCATTGCCCGCGGTGGCGTTGCGTGCGGTGGCGTTGGAGGAGCGCGCCAGCTCCACCTTGCTGATGCCGGCGTCCGAGGCCACGGACTTGAGCGACAGCCGGATCCAGCCGCCCTGCGCCACCCGGAACCCGTCCACACGCACGCTGATGTTGTCAACGGGGGCGCACTCCACCTGCAAGCACATGGAACGGATACCGGTACAGCATTGCAAGATACGGCATGGGGTAGAAGACTTAGGGCTAGATTCGAGTTGGTGAGGGGGCAGCGTTCGCTGCCTTGCGGTACGACGGTACCCGTGGCCAGCGGAAGTTGGGGCTGCTGGCGTGTGGCTAGGTTACCCGTGACCCAGATCGCCAACGGTGGTCCGGCGGCAGCTCGTGCATCAGCTACCGCACAATGGGTGCACGGTACCCAGTAGCATTGCCAAACAGCAGTGACTTGCGGGGACAGGCGAGGAGGGCAACACACCTGGCGGTAGCGGATGTCTGCGCCGCCAAACTTGAGCTTTGCGATTTGCTCAAATGCAAAGGCGTGCATGTTGAGCTCCGTGGCGGCGCACTGGACACACTCGTCGGTCACGACCAGCGTGATGGTGCGGTTGGAGACGCACACCTGCGTGGGTTGAGCAGGGGTGACCGGTTTGGCTTTCACAGCGGCCCTTTTGTGTCAGCGGGTCAGTGGATGAAGGCGCAAATGGGAGCCCGCTGTGCCGTACACACAGACTTGGGGAGCCGTGGATGGAGCTACAGCGTCAGCATTGAAGCACCACGACCGACCCAGATTGTCTGAAGCAGTCACAGGTCAACGGCGCCACTCACCCCGGGCTTTGTCGCAGCGCACTGCACTTCAAGGCAGGTTCCGCAAGACGCTTGGGGGCGGGTCACGACCAACTCGTTTGTTGGGGCAATTCCAGTCACCTGCAGGCACACACGCAGTCAGATCGGTAAGCGCAAGTGTGCACGGCATGGTCAACCCACATCGCACAAGGCACCTTCTCGCACAGCACAGCCGTACGCGGCAACACCTCTACGGACTCACGTAGTAGAAGGGCCACAGCTTCGAGTCCATCTCTCCGTAGCCGCAAGCGCCGCCGGGAAGGCGCATGTTGTACGGATCATCTTGACCATCCTACGCGCATCGAAGCAAGCACATGGCAACGCTGAACTGTCCACGAACGTGGCGGGAGCGCGCCGACTGAAGGGGTCAAGCTCAGAGAGAGGCCCGCGCACATACGCGTGACTACTGATCGCATAGTGTTTCAAGTTCGTGTTAACTTTGGGCCCTTACCTGTGGCCCGCCCCAGAAGATGGCTGAGCCATTGGTCCAGTCGCTCAAGGGGAGAGGTTTGACAAGCACCTCCGCCGACACCGCCAGGGCCGACAGAGCAAGTAGCGCGAAGGCTCGCCCAACATTCATGATTACAGATGCGCAGCGCAAGATAAGCTATGTATCGCAGGTTTCGCTGTCGTTGTGGGTAGCTGCTAAGCAGGGCCGTCCGCGAGGCGAGGCGTTCTGGCGGGAGCAGGCCTTGGGACACACAGGCTTGCGGTCAGCTGCTACATCCAAGAATAGCCTACTGTACGATCACGTATGTGTATGCACAATGGAAGGGAGCTTTGGTGTGCTTTATGTGCTTACAAATCTGCCGTCATGCGGCAAATCGCCCATTCCCCGCCATGCGGTCGGGCATGCAAGTCGGCAGCCCCATTGCTGCCGCCAACCCAACGTCCGTCCAACATGCAAATTTCATCAAACCCAATATCCAGCGTCACAATTATTCGGTGTAACCGGAACTGCCGTCCTGCATTCAGCTGTAGGCCACGCGCACGAGCGCTGGCCGAACGAGCAGGTCGCCCAAGCGGTAGCCCTTCTGGAACACCGCGGTGATGGTCCCATCCTCCAGGTCGTCTCGCTCCTCGCGCATGACCGCTTCGTGCACGTTGGGGTCGAACATGTCGCCCTCCTGACCCACCTCGGACAGCCCTTGGTCCCTGCGCGCAATCCACGAAGCGATCACATTACTCGCAGCTACCCTTATTTGTTAGCCACACAAGTGCGTCTACTGCAATCAGTCCCGCGACTGCCCGCGTTGCATGCCTGCGCTGTCAGCTCACTTGAAAAACTGCTGTAGCTCCTTCTTTATCGCCTGGTAGGACTCGTGGATGACCTTCTCGCCCTCCGTCTTGGGCTTGATGGTCTGCGCCGCCCGGTCGAAGTTGTCCGCAAGGCCCAGGAGCGGCTTCAGCGCGTCGCTGCGGGCGCGCGCTGTCGCGACCTCGCGCTCAGCCTCTGCGCGGCGCCTGCAAGCAAACATAGTAACAAGGAATATACCGTATAGTGTGGTAAATTGAGAAGGACCTTATGGTAATGGCGGCTGGGTTGTAAGGCCTGCCAGGGCAGCGGCAGTCGCTCCTACTCCCCAGGTGATTGCTGACCCATGGGTCGGTAGGAGTGTTAGAGCGCTGGCCTGCCGGTGTGTGGCATGCCAATGGCATCCCTCACATGTCCTGAAGCCATGGCCAATCTGAGCCCCAAGCTCGGCTTATGTGCTCGATCTGGCAGGCCCCGCCCTCGAACATGCGATACAAACACTGCACACTGCGTACTCCCTGGCCCCAGCGCCATGCACAGCCCCCAGATCCGTAGGCCCCACTCCGCCCAAGCAAAAAACCATTAGATAGCATGATTCCACGCCCCTTCGCCCCGCTCACTTGAAGTTATCATAGTCCGCCTGCAGCCGCTGCAGCTGCTCCCGCGCCCCCATCAGCCGCGCCGCCGCCGCCACCTCTGCGTCGCTGAACTGCCGCACGGCGCCGTCCTCCTCGCGCCGCGCCTCCTCCGCCTGCGCCCTGCGCTGCCGCGCCTCCAGCTCCTCCTTGTAGGCCTGCACCGCCTCGTACCGCTCCAGCAGCAGCGACCGAAGCGCCCGCACCTGCGCCGCCTCCTCCTTCAGCTGCTTCTCCGACTTGTGCTGCTCCTTCTTACCCATGTGCACATCCTTCGCACCCTTGCCCTGGCCCTTGTCCGTATGCTTCTCGTCTGCTGTTTGGGCCTGAGGCTGGGGCTTGCTCGCCTCTCCTGTCGTTCCCTGCGCCTTGTGTTCCTGCTGCTTCTGCTGCGGCGGGGGTGATGTCTGCTGCCCTTGCTGTGCCTTGCGCTCCTCGGCCGCAAGTGGTGGCTGACCCGTCGGCGACCCCTGCTGGCCCTTAGCCGCCCCGCCCCGTGCGGCCTGCGCCCCCTGCAAATCCGGCTGCCCCATGGCGGGCTTCAGTTCGACGACCATGCCCTTGCCGCCGAGCGATGACCCAGATAACTTTGCCGGGCCCTGCTGCTGCTGCGCGGATGCAGCCCGCGCGCCTGCCGCCGCTGTCGTACCGCCTGCAACCGTCGCCGAGGTCCCCACCCCGCGCGCCCCGTCCGCCTCCGCCTCCGCCACCTGCTCGTCCAACACCAGCCGCGGCCCGGCGGCGCCGTACATGTCCGGCCCCTCGCCCTCATCGTACAGCTCCCCCTCGTCATACTCGTCCTCGTGCCCGTAGTACAGGCCCTCCACGCTCCGGCTGCCGGGCAACTGCCGCCCGTTGCTGCTGGCGTCCTCCACGCTCGCCGCCGCCGCCTGCTCCGAGTCAACGTCCAGCTCGACGGACTGCAGGGGAGGCGGCCGGAAGCGGCCGGAACCTGCTGGCTGCTGCTGCTGCTGCTCCGCCGACTGCGCCTGCGCGCCAGGACCTGCAGCCGGCGACGCTGCTGCCTTGCTGTGCGTTTGGGGCTGGGACGGTTGTTGTTGTTGTTGCGTCTGCGGTTGCTGCTGCTGCGCCATGCTTTGCTGCTTGGGGTGCATGGGCGGCAACGCGGCCTGCAGGCCCTCCGGCAGCCCGCCCTCCTGCTCTCCTAGGACGTCGTCCACCGACTCCACCGCGCTGGCGGAAGCCTGCATGCACCATAACAGTTGCACTTGCTCACTAGGGTATATGTGTTGATGACCTGCAACGGAGGCACGTCCGCCTCTTCCCCCGGCGGCGTCGTAGGACCCCGCAATGCATCAACCTACCGAATTCGCAGATGCCTCAAGGGCGTACATATGCTGCTACCACCACCACAAGACCCACCACTGACCCTGCATGCACTACAGCACGCGCATGGGGAGGTGGGGTGTTACCTGGCGCTCCTGCCGCCGGCCCTGCTGGCCCATCTGCTGCTTGAAGGCCGCCGCCTGGCGCCAGGCCGCCAGGAAGGGGCGGTCCATGGCGGCCACAGCGCGCACGGCGTCCGCCACCTGCAGCTGAGTCAGCTCGCCCTCGCGCGCCTGCGGGCATGCACCGCAATCATCCAGTTGGTATGTGGCATTTTGTGTTACATTCCAGGCGGTGCGGCCACACGATCCTTACTGGTCCCGACCACACCTATCAGGAATTATCATGAGTTTGTGGGTGCCCCGGCTTGCACTTTTGTGAACTGTACGGCACGAGAGCCAACGCCAGTAGAAAAGTACTTCAAGCGACAGTCGGTGTACTTGCCCGGACTGCGCAAGAAAGGCACGCGTGAAGCAAATGGGGTGCCACCTGCCGTTGATGCTGTGCCCCATGGCCCACACGTAGCTCGTCCAGACATATCCAGCGGCTTGTGTGCTACTAAGTGATACAGATTCAGCTGTTTGCGCCCCAAGATACTACTTCGAAGGGGAAACGACTAGCTAAGATGAAGTACTTATACGCGCCGCCACGGCCCACCTGCAGCTCGTCCAGGTAGGCCCCTAGCCACGAGCGGTCGGGGTGGGCCTCCAGCTGCATCAGGCACACCTGCACGGGGCCGGGCACAGGGCGGGTGGGTAGGCAGGCAGGTGGGCAGGTGGGCAGCGCCCATGAGCCGCAGAGACATAGCGCCTCAGTTCCCTAAAGATGTCTGTAGCACGACCACGTCCCGACGCGCTTGTGGCAGGCAACAGGGAGACAAGGCGCCGTACAATGCATGGCACAAGCAAGCATACAGCACTAACCGACAGCTCGATCAGGTCCAGGGTCGAGACCTCCTCCAGCGTCTCCTCCAGCCGGCCCAGGAAGCTGTCCATCCAGGGCCTGCAACATGAGGATGAGCCACATGTGGTACTCATAAGACACGCGCACACCTTGAGCCCGTCTTTTTCTTGAGCGCACACGCAGCTGTGGATGTAATCCCATGCAACATACGGCACAAGCCCTCCGCGACCTGTCTAGGTGCCAAAACCAACACGCCATGGATCCCGGACACCGCGCAACTGAGCTACATAACACCGTCGCCGGCTATTCAGTCAAAACTCAGCGTCTGACTCACGGGCTGGGCCGCACGCCGCACGCCGCCAGCGCCCGCAGCACCGCCGCCAGCTCGCCGCCACGTGCCGCGGGCAGCGTGTCGCGCAGGCGCCGCAGCAGCGCCACCAGCAGCTGCTCGTCCAGGTACCGCAGCCGGCACACGCACACCAGCAGGCTGCGGGGACGGCAAGGGGAAGACAGAACGCGCGTTAGGTGGCAGGCATGAGGGAGCAAAGTCCGCACACGCGCACCAGCAGGCTGCGCGACAGGAGCGAAAGTGAGGGGCAACGCAGAGCAAGGCAGGCAGGGGTGCGGTAAGGTCCCTCACGGTCAGTACCGCTAGCACACGCACACCAGCAGGCTGCGGGGGAGCAGTGAAGAAAGGCGAAGGTTTGGACAAGGTCCTTAACGGTGACCACAACAGGTAGTTGAACAACTGCGGCGGGGTGCAGCGTGGTATGACGCAGGACTTCAAGTACAAAGAGGTGAAGGGGGACCGTTGAGCATGTAGGAACCCAACCCGTGAACCCAACCTTTCTCTTCCCCTACGCTGGTCACATCACTAAGTAGACAACAGGCAAGCAATCCGAAAGGTGTAGAACCGGGACTCCGCTTTACTAGCACAGGCCCGGGCGCCCGCCTCCGTAGCCCACCTGCACGTCTGGCTGGCGCTGGCCCGCCCCAGCCGCCGTCTGGTTAGCTCGCCCCAGCCCTGCAGCAGGTCGCCCAGCTCCGCCCGCTCACGCAGCACCATGCCGGTGGTGCGCGCCGACAGCAGCTCCACCAGCCGCGCCGCGGCGGCCACCAGGCAGGGCAGGTCCAGTGCCTCCTGGTAGTTGAATAGCAAGCCCTGAGAGGGGACCAACGTGAGGACGAGGGTTAGCAAGTCGAAGGTGCATTTCAGGAGTGGACGTGCTTGCGGATCGCAACGTGTGTTTGTGCAATGAGCACCATTCTCAGTTGGAGATCAGACCCTATGGGAATGGGCGCGCCAAGGAGGACAGGACAGCAGCGGTGGACTTCAGGACCAGGCTGGTTGCGGCTTTGTAGGGGGGCTCACGGATTACATGTATGATGAGCTGTGGTCAGGCCTTGATGTGTAGGGACACCATGAAGATATACCGAATCGTCCGATTGGTACTGAAGGAGTTGCCAACTACGCAACCACAACAGCGGAGCAGCGGCCGTAACATTTTAACTTACCCGGATCTGCTGCCAGCTGGCTGCCGTACGCAACACCTTGGTGAGTTGGGCCCTCAGCTGTACCACATACGGCGCGATAGGGCCCTCAGCCGCTTCCGCGTCCTCCTGCTGCTGCTGCTGCTGCCTCTGGACCTGCATCCGCTGCTCCTCCTGGCGGGCAGCAGCGGCGGCCTTGGCAGCTGCTTCAGCCTTCGCCTTCGCCTCCGCCTCCGCCTTGGCCTTCGCTTCCGCCTCCGCCTTGGCCCTCGCCTGCGCCTCCATCTTCGCCCGCGCCTCCGCCTCCGCCCTTGCCCTGGCCTCCGCCTCCGCCTGCGCCCTCACCCGCGCCTCCGCCTCCGCCCTGGCCCGCTGCTGCGCCGCCGCCCGGCGCTCCCTAGCCAACCGCGCCTGCACCCCCATCACGTGCTGCTGGAACCGCTGCCGCAGCTGCGCCGCCCTGTCCGGCCGCCCCATGCGCTCCAGGGCCCGCACCGCATTGGCCACCGCCTGCGCGTCCCGCTCCAGGCTCAGCCGCACCGCCGCCTCCGCATCCGCCTCGTCCATAACCGCCTGCTCCGCCTCATCGTCCTCGTACCCCTCCTCGTCCTCCTCCTCCTCCGCCTCCGTATCCTCCTTTGCAACATCACGAGCAGCGACCTGTTGCTGCGGTGTGGGTTGCAGCTGCAGGCGCTGCGGCTGCAGCACCTCCAGCAGCTGCGACAGCGTGCGGTCGTCCGGGCGGTACCCCAGGCGCGACAGGGACTGCAGCAGCCTGGCAGCGTCGTCCGGGGTCATGGACCCCGCCCCAGGCACCGACACCACCTGCTGCTGAGGTGCCAGCCTGCGCCGCTGCTGCTCCTCCTCCTCTGTGCGCCTCTGCTGTTGCTGCTGCATCAGCATGCGCCTCCGCTGTTCCGCCTCCGCCCGCTGCTTCTCCAGCAAGGCCCGTTGCTGCCGCTCCTTCTCCTCACGCTCCCGCTCACGCTGCTGCTGCTGCTGCTGTGCCCTAAGCAGGCTTTCCACCTGCTCATCGCTGGGGCGATGGTGCATGGTTGCCAGGGCGTCAAACAGCTCGGCGAGGCTGCGGGGCTCGGGGGCCGCCTGCTGCGCCTGCGCCCGCTGCTGCAGCTCTGCCATGATGTCGTTGCACAAGGCCGGGTCCTCCACGCCCGCAGAGGCCAACGCTGAAGCCAAACGCGCCAGGGAGGGCGAGTCGTACCGGGGCAGGTGGCGCCTGTAGTAATGGGCATGGATAATGATGTTACCACGTGAGGGATGAATGTGTAACTCCGGAGGTCCAGTGAGGTCAGGGCAATGTGCCGAGAGCAGATGAAGCTGCCGCGGCTACGACATTCGGTGCAGCGTAACACCTCCCGAGCCTCACCGCGCATTCTGCAGCATAGCCGCTCGCAGCGCTTCCCGCCTCCGCTCCTCCACCTCCGCCTCCTCAGCGGCACGCCGACGCGCCGCCTCGGCCTCCGCCGCCTGCTGCTGCTGCCGCTGCTGCTGCAGGCGGTACAGGTCCTCCAGGCTGGGCCCGGCCTGCTGCTGTGGCAGCATGCGGCGGCCCAGCAGGCGGGGCGAGGAGGACAGGAGCTGCAAGAAGCGGTCCGGGTCATCCACGGGCCTGCGCGTGCACAGCGTTGCACATCAGCCATCTGCCCACAAGTTGCGTGTCGGCCACCTGGCACCTCGCAGTCTAAATACTACAACCAGCATGTGCCCACATGTGCCAACGGGCAGCCGGTGACTGCGGCATGCAGGAATACGAGCAGGGGAGGCTCCGGAGTCTGGTGCATTTAACTCCGTTCAATACCACCCATGCGACACCCCGTGAAGACAGTTCATTGCTGAGCACGAGGGACCGTGGCACGCAGGAGAAGGACATGGCCGAGCGCCTGGCTTACCCTCCCATCAGCATGTCCGCCAGCTGCTGCTGGAGATCCCTGCCACGCCGATAGCGTCTCCCGCCCTACACGAACAGCAACAGCACGCTGTCAGTACAATCTATCATATATTCATGTGGTGCATGCGGGTTAAGTTGCCCACTGTGGTCAATCCGGCTTGTTAGTCCCTCATACAGTGCCGTTCTCTGCAGCATGTACACGTCTTTGCTGACTGCATAACCGCCCCTGATGCAGGTTACAGGGCCATAATGTGCAAGGCGTGCCCTGCAGTACGGACCTGCATTGGGTCAGGCCCTTGGCCTGGGTAGTACGAGGCGCGCACCGAGGCGACAGTCCGGCGGCGACCGCCCAGCACGCAGGCTGGGAGCACGTGGCGGCCAGTGCAGCGCAGAGGCTGCACGCGCGCTGACGGGCGCATGCGGGCGCCGTGCATTCCTGTACAGCTTGAGGTATGAGACGATGATGTATGGGCTCCTCAGGTGCGCCAGTTCTGCATTCGATCGGCAGCAAGGCTCTGCGGAGACACAGCCACAAGCGCACCGTGGGCAGGTGGCAGCAGGTACAAGGTGCCACCACAGATTCTCGCGAATTACGCAAGACAAGGATTTGGGCCAGCTGCACGGTTTGTTATGAAGCAATCTCTGTGACAAACAAGAAGACGCAGCTGTGCGATGTCGCCCGAAAGGCCTATTGGGGACAGTAGAATGTGCCTGGGTCTTCCAGCATCGCCGACGAGCAGAAAGCGCTGCGCTGCAGTGCACCTAGTTTCATAGTATCTTACTTATAACAGCGTCGGAGCAACCGCGCCTGTGGCAACACCACTTGTTGAGTCGATTGACACAAGTCGCTTGACAGGTAATGGTAATGGTACAGGAAAGCGCGGAATTGTAAACAAACACTATCGCTGGAAGTGTTCACCAGGCAACGTTTGGACCGGCTGTGCAGCCTACCTGGTACCAGACGACCCATGGGAGATCGCGCCGACGGGTTTTGCCTTTCGCGTACTGTCATCCCACTCGCGGTATAAATGTTTTTTTGCTTGAAGAATCTATCCTGGCTTAGAGCATCTACCCTACCTTGACATGATGTAAACAACTGGCGGTAGGCTCAAATTGACGCCCTGAAGGGTAAATAATGTCGTCCCTGTTCCCCCTTCATGTATCCCTCTCAATTTTAGCCCATAGCACTAAGAGATGCACGTGCACCAGGCTGTAGGTTCACGGCAGTGGGTCATAGGCTGAAAGACGAGGACGGACACACGTGTCCGTCCCGTTGCAGCCCGTTTGGCATTCGCGCAGCACCACGCCCGAGCACAACATTGCATTGACGCTTTGCATGTAATTCCGCCTCTTGTCGACGCGCGGCAGAGTTCAATTGCGTTGTTATCATCCTGGCCAAGCTCGCCTTTTACGGATGTGCTTGCCGCTTTGCTGTGCCGTTGCATATAAAGCACATGCTGTATGCACCAACCTGTGTATGCGGCGCTCTCACCTCAGTGCCGCTGAGGTGCATCGCCCTCAGCTGTCGTTCGCCCATTTTGGGCCCCTTGCCACACGGCTGCCCCAGGCGTACAGCCATAATATATAGTTACTTTGGTATATACTCTTATGCAAGCCTGCGCTTTAGGACATACCCCAGCTGCTGCGAGTAGACGGGCAGTTGCTACCGACAAAAAAGCGAAACGCACTCGTTGCACTGATAGGACCCCAAATGTTGCGGTAGCTGATGTAGGGTCTTGAATTGGTCAGGCCGCCGAGCGGCTCTCTAAAGGCTGGTCGCGGCCATGGGTCTACTGGGTGGGAACGACGACCGGGGCCTTGATGGCCCCGACGAGTCGGCAACAAGCTTTGGTTCCATCCCTCCGCCTAAGCCTGTGAAGTATGCGTGGACGGCGACAAACGACAAGGTCAACCATGAAAATTTCCACCGCATGCTGGAGGAGTACCGCACCACCAAACGGCGGGAGCGAGAGCTTGAGCTCAAAATCAAGCAGTAAGCCAGGCGTAAGGGATATCGTGCCTGCTGCTGCAGCACAGACGCTTCGCCGGACGCGGTGAGCACGGCAGACCCCGGGGTCAGTAGGTGGGCAGGGTCACCACACCACGTTTGGCCCTGCCGCTCATGGTGCAGGCTTGGCGCCCAGCTAGCGCGTACGGAGGAGGCAGCGAAGCGCGCCCTGATCCAGACAGATGCCACTGCAAAGGGCGGCGCTGCTCAAAAGCTGCTGGATGCGGAGCGTGCCATTGCCAAGCTCCGCTCGGAGAACGCTGAGCTGGCAAGCAAGCTTGCCAGGTGGGCTGCGGCATGCTGCCGCCCCTTGCGCCTCGCCGTACCTGGCCGTGTCCTATGGTCCCCATGGCTCGGCTTGCGCGTTGCTCGTAACCTGCGAAGTTGGGGGCACCGTTGTGGTCATTGCAGTTGCGCCTGGGGGCGCCAAAGATTGTGCCCCTCATCCTTCCCTTCTGGAAACCCACGAGGACCTTACCATCAGCCCAAACGCCCAAACACCCTTAGGGAGAAGAAGCGCTCCCAGGACTTTAAGAACATGGCAGACAGCTACAAGAGCAAGCTTGACGCTCTCTTGCGCGACCAGCGCAACCTGGTCAAGCGGGTGGGGGAGCTGGAGCGCACGCAGACAGTCACACGGAAGCGGCCTGAGGACGAGTACTGGGGGGAGGAGGCGGGTAGGCGCTTCGTGGAGCAGCAGGAGCAGCTGGTCGCGCTGAAGGAGGAGAACGCAGCCCTCAAGCAGCTCATGGAGTCGGGTGAGCAGCTGCTGGGTTGTGAGCTGGTCATCCTGGGGCTGCTGGCATCTGCCGAAACGGCTGTGTTTGCATTTGCGGCCACTAAAACCCATCAGTGCCGTCCGCAAAGGCACCTTCCTGCCGGTTGAAAATCCCGGTCCCGTCCCCACAGATGGCCCCATCGCGCAGTGCAAGGCATATGAGAACCAGATCAACGAGATGCAGAACCTCATCAAGTTCTACGAGCGCAAAATCACTGCCATGGCGGAGGGGGGCATGGGCGGCCTGGAGGTGCGTTGGCAAACGGGTCGCACTGAGCCTCGGCAGCCGGCTTACTACGTGTCCACTTGCTTACCAACGATCCTTTTGCACTGTACGCAGGCTCTGGCTGGCCCCGACGGACCCGGCCCCGACGACTGGGTACTGGAGGAGTTCTGGCACAACGACGAGATGTACTTGCTAGACCGCAGGACTGGCAAGCTCTTCACGGTGCCAGGCGACAACGCCTACCCCAGGCCACTGGGTAAGCCACTGCATCCTCCCATCCCAGTTTCGTGCAGTTGGCGCACCCACAAGCACGGCTTCGCCCATTTGGGTTGGGCTTGGGCTCCACCACATACCGCGTTACGGCCACCGTGTAGCTGCACAGCCTTGAACACCCCACACGCACGCACGCCCATTCTATCCACCGTCCTCAGGCATCAGGACCAACAAGGAGGTGAAGATGGGCGTCCACAACGCCATGGAGCGCTTTCTGGCGACCCTGGACTCCTTCCTAGCCAACAACGGCGCAAAGCTGCAGGTGGGCTTTCTCCCCAATACCTCCCGGCACAACACTAACCTAGCCACAGGCAGGAGGGAGTCAGTGTGCAGCGAACTTGCTTTTCAGGTTTCTAGGCGCCTCAGGCCGGAAATGTTTCTACAAAGCCGTCCGCCTTGTACACCTTGCAGGAGGTGTTCCAGCAGTTCGACCTGGACAACAGCGGTCAGCTGGACCGCCGGGAGCTGGGCCGCCTGCTGCAGACGCTCATGCCGGACCTGGACAACAGGCAAGCCTGACCATAAACAGGCTGCTGCATGGGGTGCACAGTACTTGGGGGCCAGCAAGATGAGAAACCGTGACGAGAGTGCGCGGACCTCGATTGAGTCCTTGCCTCGTGGGGGCCAGCAGAGTAGCAGGCGTGGCTTGTGCATTTTCGCCCCGTCCCATACCTTGCCATGCCTCGCCGTGTGTGACTTGCAGTACGGCCTTCGTTTAGACTTGTCAGTACACAGTACTAGTAGCAGCCTGTGCAGGCTGGGGAAGCCCGTCACATAGTGGCTGACAACTTTCCTTTATTTCTGTCGTACTGTGTGGCACGCAGCAAGGTGGAGGAGCTGCGGATGATGCTGGACGTGGACGGCGACGGGCTGATCACGCTGCAGGAGATGCTGGAGGCCATCAAGGAGGCCTTTGCAGCGCGTAAGAGCTTCGTGCGGGTTGCGTCTGCACACCTGGAATTGACCGGGTTGCTTCTACACGCGTGGACTTGAGCAGCCTCAAGTGGACAAAAGCTGTTCCGGTGCACGTAGTGTAACAACGCCCAGCCTCTCTTTGGGCGCGGGACTTCGGAGGCAATGTAGTGGGCACTGGTTTGCCCACACAGCGTTTCCCCCCGTTTTGAGGCAGTACCTCCGCCACAGCCGCGTGTTTCTGTGGTATCATGGTAGCAACTTGCACCTGGGGCTTGGTAGGCGACAGTGCCGCCCTAGCGAGCGTTTGACTGTGCCCGTGCCTAAGCACACGATAAGAGCACGGTACGGCAACACAATTGGGGGCTGACGTTTGAACCTCCTCGTGACCTGCAGGCACGGCCGCCAAGGTCGGCAAGCACATTGAGATGAACGATGTCATGGACCGCATCCGCGACGTCCTGCGGGAGCACAAGCAGGTATGCCCTCGGGGAGGGGGTAACGCATGTGGCGGGGGGTGGTGGCGGCAGTGGCGCGGGGCGCAGCTGGACTGCGGTGCATTACAACGGCCCAAGGTAACGGTATGCCTTGGGGACGCCCTGCTGGATGTCTTGTGAATCCGGTTGCACCGTCGTGCCCGCACCCCCACAGACGGTGCGGGAGGTGTGGGACGAGCTTGACACGGACAAGGACGGCTGCCTCAACCACCTTGAGGTCATCCGCCTCATCCGCCGCTTCCTGCCAGGTTCGTAAAGAGCCGCTTGCAGACAGGGCGAGGCCACGTAACTTGTGTGCCGCCGGTGTAATGAACACGAGCCCGCCTATTGTCCGCTTGCTGACGAGTGACTCTGACCATGCAGATATGTACCAAACAGGACAAGGCTGTTCCCTGCGTGTGCCCCATGACGTCTGACGTTTGTATGTCCTCCTGCAATGCGTTGCCGTGACCCGCCAGACATGTACCAGAAGGAGGTGCGCTACCTGCTGGCCAAACTGCAGCAGTGGGACGTGGTGGGGGACAGCAAGGTCACCTTCGAGGAGCTGTACCAGGCCCTGGAGCTGGTCAAGGTGTTCCGCGTGGGCCAGGGCATGGCCTCCGCCATGCGGACCTCCTCGCCCATGCGCTCACCCCGGAGGTGCGCACGTGCGCCTGTTCCCTGGTGCAAAATGTAGTCGCTGCGTTTACATTCTTGCTGCACTGGGTGTGCTCAAGTGCAGCGCATCCTCGGCTGCTTCGCTCACATGAGATTGGGGTGCAAACTGCCCGGCGCTGTGCGTTGCTGTGGTTGACGCGCAGGGCCGTGTCCCCCGCGCGGGCGCCGGGAAGCCCTGGCGCCTTCCGCGTCAGCGTCAGGTCAACCATTGGTGGCGGCGGCATGAAGGAGGCGTTCCTGCGCGAGCGGGTTGCGCAGCTGGAGGTGGGGAGCCCAGATCAGGCACTTGGTGGTTAAGCCACCAGCAGGGAAACATGCACAACATGCTCTGACCTCTTCGCGGCTGTCGGTGTCTTTGAAGCAAGTATACGACTGCCTCAATGTGACATACACCCGTACGTGCCGCACTGCAGGCCGAGGTGCGTGACACCAACCGCCGCAACGCAGACCTGGAGGACGACGCCAAGAAGGTACGCAACGGTGCTACAGGCCTGAAGCGGGCCTCGAAGTCACCACTACGTGCACGGAACCCTGAGTACACCACATTTGAGCAACAGCCAACACAGGCTGGCTTGGTGTTCCTACCATGCTTATGCTCTGTGTTGAAGTTTGTTCACCATGGCCTGTAGGTGGAGCTGCTGCAGCGTGACGTGGCGCTGTACAAGGCGCGCATCGAGGACCTGGAGCGGGACTTTATGAAGATCGACGTGCTGGGCATGGCGGAGGCGGCGGGCGGGGACGAGCAGCTGCAGAAGGCGTGGGAGATCGCGTCCACCTTCAAGAAGCGGTGCGTTTCGAGGAACACCCTGCGCAACTGAGAGCAGTAGCTAGGGGCTTGGGCGGTGTTCCCCAGCTGTGTCTTTTGTCCTGGCTGTTGCTGACGCCGAGATTGGCCCTGCCGCAGGTTCATGGAGCACAAGGGGGAGCTGGACAACATCCGCATCATGTACGCGCGCATGCAGGCGCAGCTGGACGAGACGCACAAGCTGCTGCACGAGGAGCACCGGAAGCGCTTCAAGTGGGTCTGCGTGGGCGGGGTTGTGGCGAATACAGCCGGCGAAGGATCGCCGCTTTGCATGGGGCGACGGATGCCAAATTACTTTGCTGGCCCGCCTGCCGTAGCGTATTGCGCTGACACCATTGCTGTCTCGCAGATTCACAGTCTCGCCCATTCATCCCGCCTTACCCCAGGCTGGAGGACGAGATCACGCGCCTGAACGTGGAGCTCATGCGTGTGCAGGACCTGGAGTCCCGGCTGTCGCACGAGAAGTAAGTGCCCAGCTAGCACCCATGCACCATACGAAGCATAGCCAAATCTACACTGCCTGTGCTGTACTGCCTTGACATGTGTGCGGCTCGTCACTTTGTCCGCTGTCCGCAATTTCGTACACACCTGCGTCCGCGGGGTGAGCGGGTCAAGCTGGAGCGTGGACCCGCGCACCACAGTTGCCATAGCCGCATCACAGGTTCCAAACGCCTTGCTGTGCGTGCGGTACTGAATGTTCTCGACCATGTCGTGCTGTGAACCTCGCAGGGGCGAGCGCGTCAAGCTAGAGCGCGAGTACCTGTTCCTGCAGCAGAAGGCGCTCAACGCCCCCGGCGAGGCGCTGGCCGAGGTGCGGTCCCTGCGGGAGGAGCTCTTCGCCGTCAAGCGGGAGAAGGCGCAGGCGCAGCAGAAGGAGGCAGAGGTGCGTGCCCGTTGACGCGGATGCCACGTGCAGGACGGATCCCGTGCCTTTGGTACTAGAGTCACTCGGCGCCGTGGCCTGCCGTCAGTACCCCCACGAACAGACCCCTGGGCTGTAAGGAGCCATGTGCGACACCCAGATACATGGATCGTAGCCAATGGTCTCACGACCAGGTCTCTTGTCCACACGGTTAGGGATCATGTAAGTAATGAAATCGCTTACTCGCTCCCTTGCGCCCAACCCCAGATCCGCATGGAGCTGAGCCACCTGCGCGCGCTGCTGGACGGCATGGAGCTGTCCAACTACCGCACCATGCAGGACGACCACGACGCCATGAAGAAGAAGCTGGCGTCCGTCACGCTGGAGCTGCAGGCATGCAGGGAGAAGCTGGCCGTGTACATGAGGTGGGGCGGGCGGCTTCCGGGGGGCCGGCATCTGCAGGGAGCTGAGAAGGCCCTGTTGGATGCGGGCATCGGCTGCTTATTGGGCTGATACCTGTCAACACCAGGACAGACCCAACACGGCCTCCGTGTCGTACCGTACCCCGCTCTCACCTTGTCGCCTCCATACCCTCCGACTGCCAGCTGTGATGGTGATTCTATGATGATTCTATGCCGGAACCTTCGCAGGACCAACCTGCCGACCAGCGAGATGGACGTGCTCCTTGACGGCGACGACGGTAAGCACCATGTATACTCAAAGTACCCAAACTGCATGCCCCTGGGTGGGTAACCCACACATTGCATCCAAACTCTTGCCCTGTTCGATTTGATGGATATGCACATAAGCTGACCTACTGCCTGCATGCAGACCTGCTGCTGGGCGGCGACCGCAAGCCGGACTCGGACAAGACCCGCGAGGAGCTTATCAAGGAGCTCACGCAGCTGCGAGACGTGTGGCGCCTGGACCAGGGCGAAATCAAGAAGCTACACAAGGTGGGGCAGGGAACTGGCGAAGGGGCCTCGGCCAACAGTTATGCCAGGTTCCAGCACCTCAGACCCGTTGCCGCCAGGGACTTATCGTAAGGTGTGTTGCATGGTCCCTGTGTGGCCCAGGTCCTGGAGACCGAGAGCGCCATCACCATGGAGGCCAAGGCGGCGCTGGAGGAGGCCCACCGCGAGATGGAGCGCGTCAAGCGGGACCTCATGAACGACATGAAGAAGCTCGAGGTGGGTTGATGCACAACCCCGGCCAAACCGGGGCTATCCACCATTCGCACGGTCACAAGCAGCCTTAAGCACCCTGCGTGGTACGTCCCGACAACCCCACGCACGCAACACCATGGCCCGCTGATCCACTGCCCATATATATCCTGCATTGTGCGGCATCTATGCGCTGTGTTTGCGTTATTGCAGCGCGAGATCGAGCGTCGCGAGGAGCGCATCCGCAAGCTGGAGCTGCAGCTGCGCGGCGCCTACAGCGGCATCAACCGCGCGCTGCGCTCGTCGGGCCGCGGCCTGCGCGACTCGCTGCGCTCCGACACCGACGACTTCAGCGAGCTGGGCGAGGACCAGAACATCTTCGAGCTGCACGTCACGGAGGCGCAGGTCTACGTAAGTCAGGCGGGACACGGGGACACGTGCGGTGTGGCAGCCGTCTTCAGGTGCCATTCACGGCCTTGCGGGCAAGCGCGGTGCATTGCGCCCCATCCACGCACTTTACTTTGGTGGGTGACTATTTTTGTAGTCAGTGCAAAGCCCTTCTAATGGTAATGGTCGTTCTGCGTGCCCCCACACAGGAGGAGTCTCTGGGCAAGGACCCCAGCGTCTTCTTCACCTTCGACTTCTTCATGCACGAGACGCAGGCCACGCCCATCGTGGCCTCTAACACGCCCAACTTCAACACCATCATCCAGTACGTGGTGGACAACGACCCCTTCCTGCTCGAGTACATGGACACGCACGTGGTGGTGCTGGAGCTGTGCAGGGCGCGCGGCTACGACTACGACGTGCTGGGCATGGCGCGCCTGCCGCTGCGGCAGGTGCTGGAGGACCTGGAGATCGGCGCAGGTGGGTCGAAGTGTTGTACGGCTGCCTGTCGCACCGGGCTTGGTCTGTATGGCAACCTCTCCGCTTTGCATCATTACATGTGGGCAGAGCTGCACGTTCCTTGTACCATGGTGCATGTTCGCTGATTGCGTGTTTGTTATATGCGGCACCGTGCCACTCCAGCGCTGGGGTACAACCGCGCCTACCACTACGCGGACGTGTTCGGCGCCGACGGAAAGCGCCTGGGCCGCGTGCGGTACGGCTACTGCTTCCGCCGGCCCCTGGACGGCCTGCTCAAGGAGTACAAGCTGCAGGTGAAGCATTCACGTCGCCCGTGCAGAACCAGGGTTGCAGCTGTGCTTTTTTGTAGATACCGGTGCAGGTACATAGCACGGCTACGGTTAAGACTCTCACGCAGTCTGCACAGTGCATGTATCGGACCAAGCCAGACGGAGAACCGTGTCGGCTAAGCGGAAAGCCGTGCCCAGAAGGTATATATGTAACGTTGCGCCGTGTGTTTCCACCTGCAGGCGCGGTCCAAGCGCGCCAGCGAGCCCGACGAGCGCGACCCCGCCACCGCCGCCGTGCAGCAGGTAAGCCCCACGTGTGCACCTGCCCCCTGACCGGAGAGGCCTGCACGCGTGCACGGCGGCATGCCTGCGAAGTCCCCTGCATCCACGTGACCCTCTTATAATGTCATCCCACTTATGCTGTGACGGGCGCACGCAGGCGCTCAACCAGCCAGGCAACACGTCATGCATCAAGGTCATTGTGGAGCGCTGCGAGGGCCTGGTCCCGGCCGGTGGCTCCACGCTCACCATCAAGCCCTACGTGCACTACAGGTGGGCAGGGACAGCAGATTCAGGTTACCGGGATGTTGGCCGCACAGGTGACGCAACCCGCCTTCCCGCTATTGCACGTACTAGCACGCTGTGGTGCACAGCCACGTGGAGCCACCGTGTGATTACGGCAGCGTACGGTCCATGCCGTGCCCATGCATAACGATAGCCTGCCTTGGGCTAACCCACAAAACCTGCACTGCTGCACATCAGGTTTCCCGGCCACCGCGACTACCACGACACCCGCACGCTGGCTGGCACCAACCCCGTGTTCAACGACGAGGAGGTGTGGCCCATCGCGCGCACGGCGGTGCTGGAGGCCGACCTCAAGACACGACACATGCCGCTGGTGGTCTTCGACGACGCACAGGTGGGCAGCAGATAGCAGCCAGCCCAACCTGTCAGCCCTCGACTGCCCACAATCACGAGCTTGCACATGCACTGATTGCACACACTGTACGACCAATCGTGCGAAGTACTGATGTAGCATTCATGCATTGTGTGCGCCCTGCTGCGACAGGGCGACGACCCGATGCGCGCCATTGTGGGAGTGGCGTCCATCCCCATGGCCAGCCTGGCGGCAGGGGTGCCGGTGGAGGGCGCCTTCAAGCTGACCAACCCCATCACCAAGCGCCCCGCCGGCCGCATCATCCTGGGCATGGGCTGGCACAACCCCCTGCAGCTGCCGGGAACCGCGCCGCAAGGTGAGCGTGCGTGGCATCTCTGTTCCCCGTGTGGCCTTGGCCTTGTACCATTGCCTGGCCCGTCCAAAAGTAAGCCATGCTGTGCTGAACTTGGTCTCGTACAGCAAAGGGACACATATATTGCGTCAAGACGCTGGTAAGGAACTCGCGTTGCCTGAGTGCCTCTGCCCCCATGCTTGCCTCCTTGCAGCTCCACCGCCACGTGTCCCCATCAGCAGCGAGCTCATGGACGGAGGGCCGCTGCCCGGCCAGGGCCAAGAAGTGCAGGTACAGTCACCGGAAGGGAAGCAAGTACACTTGGCGCACATGTGCTAGTGGATGCTAACACGAGTCTCATGTCGTTCATACCGACGGTTGGCATTGCCCCATCTTTGTCCCCCCGTGCTGACACATATTCATGTTAATCCCCTGAACAGGAGCTGTTCCCGGTCGGGGGCCCGCAGCGCATCAACACGCCGCTGTCCGGACCCGGAGGGCTGCAGCTGCCGCGGCCAGGGCCCATGGGCCAGCGCCCACAAGGCCCAGGGGCAGCGTACGAGAGCCACGGCCTATTGGCAGAGCTGGGTGAGTAAACACCCCTGCATCCGGTCTGCACAACAAGCGCCCTGCCGTTTCGTCCACTGCGCTTCCCAGTGTTTGACTTACACCAGGGACAGTGACCAAGATGCTGGCGTGTGCCATATGACTTTTTCGCCGAGAGTCCATCGACCGGTTTGTCCGTTGCGCGACAGGAGGCCCTGCTGCCCGAAGACCATCTGGAGACGGGTTCGGGCTCGCAGCGGAGACCCGCCCGGGGCAGCAGCATCAACAGCCCCACTACGGCCAAGGCCAGCAGCAGCCGTACCCGGGGGCAGCTGCCGGCTACGGCATGGCCGCGGAGATGGCGGCGCGCCAGCAGCAGTCCCCGCTGCGCCCCGGAGCGCCCTACGGCCAGCAGATCCAGGCTCCGGCCAGCGAGTACGGCCTGGGGGCAGAGGCGGCCCGGCAAGATTCGTACGGCCAGCCGGCGCCTTACGGCCAACGGGGTCAGCAGCAGAGCGACTACGGGCTTGGTGCGGAGGCAGCAAGGCAGGACCCGTACGGCCAGCAGCCGGCACCGTACGGTCAGCAGGGCATGATGTACGGCCAGCAAGGACCACCTCAGTATGGACGGCAAGGCCCGCCGGGACAGCAGCTACCACCGTACGGCGGGCAGCAACAGCCCTACGGCCAACAGCCGCAGTACGGCCAGCAGGTGCCGCAGCAGCAGCAGCAACGGCCGTACGGGCAACAACCGCCTTACGGCCAACAGCAGCACCCCTACGGGCAACCCCAGCCAGACCCTTACAGCCAGCAGCGTCAGGGACACGAAGACTTCGGGCTGGCCGCAGAGTCTGGAGGGCCGCAGCAGCAGCCACCACCGTACGGGTCGCCCATACAGCGGCAGGGCTCCTTTGGGAGGCCGCCCGCCGGTCCTGGTGGGATACCGCCCCAGGGCCCGTCGCGTCTGGGCCAGGCTGGCGGCTATGGGCCCGGGCCTCAACGACCCAGCGATGGACAGTACGGCCTGGAGGCAGAGCCAGGGTAGGTTCACCTTAGGGATGCAATAACCCTGCTAAACATAAAGCCGTGACGTGGTAGGGATGCAATGCTGTCACATGTTGGGCCTTGTGGGTACAACCGTATGACATTGCCGTCTGTGACCGTGCTCGCTATCGCTGTGCAGGCCCATGCAGCGTGGAGGTGCGGGCGCGGGGAACCGGCCGCTGGCCCGCCAGCCCTCTGGAGGCATGCAGCACGGCCCAGGCGGTGACGGCGGCTTCGGGCTGGGGGCGGAAATGGAGGACGCCGGCATTACGGCATCCCCGCCAAGTGAGTCAGCTTGGACTGCCGAACTCTCAGGTTGCGTGAGAAAGGCGTTACTGTGCGGTGGTGTTGAAAGAGCCTGGATCCGCTGCATGGCGCCTGCACTTCACTGCATATGTCAAGTCGTCCACATGTGGTCATGCTTCCTGTCCTGCAGAAGGCATGATGCTGCAGGGCCGTGGCAGCAGCGGCCAGCGCACGCGCTACCCCGACACGGACATGTCCATGGAGTCCACGCCCACCCCCCACGCGGCGGCCATGATGGCGGGCGGGCAGCAGCTGGCCCAGCCGCTGCCGCCCGACGCGGCGCTGGGGCCGGTGCTGCGGCGGGAGCAGCCCGACCCCGCCACGTGGACAGGCACCGAGTACCGCCTGGTGCTGTGCCTGCACTCCATCAGCCTGACCCAGGAGGTAGGGTAACCATGCTTCCGTTGCACCATGCTAGGTCACGCAGACCATGAAATTGGGGTACACCGGTATAGCGGGAGACTGACTTCGGTGTGGTGGCGCTGACGATGTACTGCGTCGTGCTCCATGCTAATCTTTGCAGACGCTGCGCAACCCGCGCATCCGCAACGTGGTGCTGATGCACTCGCTGCTGAGCGACCAGGCGGGCATCAGCGACATGGACACGTGCACACAGCCGGTGCCCAAGGGGCCGGGCGAGCTGCCGCTGGGCTACTGCGTGTCGTACAACCTGATGGTGGGTACCTGGCGTGGCACAGTGGATCCCTGCCTGACTGCCGTTCCCTTTGACGCACGTCATCGGGGGCCGCACCCAAGCGTTCCCCTGCACATGTTACGGGCACCAGTACCTACTTGCATGACTTTATACGCGCAACTGTGTGCATCTGCGACCCCTGTGTGCACTCCTGCGTGCATTGCAGGCCGGCACGGCGTCCTCTGAGCTGCTGTCCGCGCTGTCCTCGGACGACTTCTCCCTGGAGGTCAAGCTCATGAGCACGGGGGCGACCCGCCTGGACATGAACAGCATCGCGCAGCCCGGGACGCTGCAGGTGCGACGCCGCTATGGCAGTTGGGATACAGGTGGCGAGGCAACTGAGGCCGTAAAGCCGTGCCTTGCGAGTGCTCCACCAACCCCCTTTGTGCTAAACGCCACGGCCATAACCGTGCACTTCATTGCTACCCCGGTGCCTTTCTGCAGACCGCGGGCTTCTGCATGCTGCCGCTGGCGGACATCTGGGCCGGCCGCCGCGGCAATCTCCGCCAGGTACGTGCCGTACTTGCGCTGCACTCGCCAACAACCCTGCCCTGGCCTCGTTCCTCGCACGTTGCCCTCACGCATACCTCGCCAGTTGCGCTAGACGTGCGTCGGACAGTTTCGGACTCAGGACAGGACAGGCAGGACAGTCGGCACATATTGGAATACGTGTATCTCTCTGTAACGGCAGCGCCTCGATACGGTTCAATGCCGCATTAGTAAACGTCACGAGCCCTGTCCCTTGGCAGGAGCGCTTCGAGGTGCTGGAGGACAGCGACGACATGGCGCACGTGGCTACCGTGACCGTGTCGCTGGTGGCGGAGGCTGCGCTGCGCACGCTGCGACAGCACGGAGGGAGGCGCTGACTGATTGACTGACGGACTGGTTGACTGCAGGGGAGATTTTACACAAGCGTAATCGGTCTGCAGGTCCCTTGGTTGACTGAGACCAAAGTGCAGTGACCCAGTGACTTGATGGCGGTCGTGAAACGGACATATGTGGATTCTAGCAAGGGCTGTGGTGGGGCGGCAGAAGCGTACCTCAGGGAGACGTTCATTGCATGATGCACAGCTAGGGGACGGGGTTTTACTGGGCATGGCGGGCATAGGGTTGGCCACGGTGCATGGGATGGAGCGTGTGGTGGTACACAGGCTGGCTCAAGTCCGCTGACTTGTTCTGGCACAACTGGAACCCAAGCCATGCATCTTGTATCATATATAAAGGACGAGAAGTCGCTGCTTAATCCGCAGCTTTGTCTTGCTACCGACCCAGCTCTAGTCTCCGGGACATACAGTTATCAAGCTCCGCTAAGAGAAACAAACCTACGTGCTGTGAAACTTCAACTTATTAAAACTGCTGCACTTATACCTCGGACCCCCACGGTATATGGGCAACGGCTCATCGAGAAGCGCACGCCTCGATAGGGACCAGGAACGCACACTACCGGAGCGATTTGGGGCACGCTTAACCGGAGCTCTTGATGCCCAGGATGCTCGGAGCTTCGAGGTAGGCAGCTGGTAACTGCTGGTCATGCCGTGACCCTTCCTGCCTCCTGTTTAGCCCAAGCACACGGTTATAAGGCATGCGGGTGAACTCAATTTCATCTTGGACGGATGCTTGAATGCACTAGGTTGCTGACTTGCCACAGTCCTTAGGCCCAAGCGCCCAATCAGCTTCTGGGGTCTTGCCAAGTCATGGCACGCGTGTGCACCCGAGCCCATGTGCTGCGGGTTGGCTACAGCGCTTATCGTAGCGAGGGCAGTAGCTGCCGATGGTAATATGGGCGCCCCTACAGCCGTTGATGACTTTCTAAGACACCACTCATTGGACAGCTGCCTCAGTATTTGCGCCAAGGCTGTTGCTCACCCTTTTCTGCAGGGTGTCCTGAACGAGGTCACGTCCGCCCAGCAGCGGGCCACCTTGGCATCCAACCTCGTCCACAAGGGGAGGTCACTATTGCAGTATGCAGCTCACCAGGGGAGCAAGGACATCTGCATGCAGGTGGGCTCGATGTGTGCTCCGGTTTTTACCCCCTTGTTCCCGGTAGGCCTGGAGTTTGCCCCACAAAGCCCCTGCGCCATGGGCCCCCTTAACAACCTCATTTGTCGGTACGTCAAAGGACTTGCGTAGCGCAAGTAGGAGTCCACATGCAACGTGACGCTGCTGCTAATACCCTATGCACTGTCCGACCCACCCCGCTTCCCCGTTGCCGTCGCAATTGCAGCTCCTACAGCTGGGGTGCTCCCTCGACAAGATGAACTCCAGCCCCTGGGGCGGCAGCGCTCTGCACGAGGCGGTAGCCGGTCTACTGGCGGGCCCCCCCTGCCCCCGCCAGGCAGCTCAGTTGGTGGAGACCATCACCCTCCTCCTAGAGCGGGGCGCAGACCCATGCCTGGAGAACGCAGCTGGGCTCACGGCAATGGACATGCTGCAGGGCAGGAAGCCGGACCCAGGGGCAGTCGCGGCGGCAGCGGGGGCAGGCGCAGCGGCCCGGTCGGTTGGCGCGGGCGGCGGGCTGCTGGGGCTGGGAGGGGGCCTGGGCCTGGGGCGGATGCTGTCGGTGCTGCAGCGGGCGGGGTCGCGGAGACACGCATCGTTACTGCGCGCGATGGAGGCGCGAGCAGCGCTGACGTGCTGTGCGGCCAGGATACAGGTGAGGGTCCAGGGGTGCCGGGGTGCGGTGTGCCATATGGTGCCGTGCGGTGTCTTACGTGTGGTGGTGTGGCGGTGCGCTGCCGCGTTGCTAACAGCACTACACAATAATCATGACAACCTGACAAGCCTTGAACCGAGCTGTTTGCCACTTGTTTGTGCAACGGCATGACCATGACCATCGCCCATGGCTGGCCCCGCAGGTGCACCCCTTCAGCAGCCGCGACTGGAGCCCCGTGTGGCTGGCGGTGCTGCCCCGCCGCTGCAGCAGGCCCTTCGGCTCGGCGCCGCGGCTCTCCTCTGACAGCCCAGAACTGGTGGCGTTCGCGGGCGCCGGTGCACGGAAGCCCCTGCTGCGTGTGCTGCTCAGCGGCTGCGTGGTGCAGCGGACGGAGGGCGCAGTGGTAAGCCGTTGCCAGCGCATGGCACCGTGCTGCTGCAACAATACCGTACGGTTCTTGCGAACGACTCCGATCAGCTGTTGTGGGCTAAAAGACATGCACACATGCCTGCAACGTCATGTCTGCACTGCTGTTTATCATGCGGCCCAACCCGTATCTTGCACGCCCGCAGCGGTTGCTGGTGCTCCCCTGCGGGAAAAAGCGTCTCAAAGCGGACTTCATGCGGCCCTGGTGTCTCACCTCGCCCGCCGGCGGTCAGCGCGGGTCGGGCGCCACCGCGGGCGACGGCACCGCCGCTGCCAGCGCCGCCGCTGCCACGCACTGGGCTCTGCACCTGCGCCCCTCAGACTCCTCTGACCAGCACGCGGCGTGCTTCACAGCCTTCTTGGACACATGTCGAACCTGCGGAGGCAGCGGGGGCTCTGGAGGACTTGGGCCAAACACCCGCGCCCCCAGCCCGCGGCAATACCCTGCTGCCCACGGTACACTTTTACCGCACGCTGGGCGCTCGCCTGCTGCTGGCAACTCGCTGCACAGCCCTCAGCGGCGCGGGAGACGCACAGGAGGGTTCGAGGACCGGGGCAGGGCGGAGGCGGGAGCGGCGGGCGGCGACCCACACCACGGGGGCCCCGGCCGGGGGGTGCATGTGCAGCCTGAGGGTAGGCCTGAGCAGCAGCAGCAGGGCGGGCAAGCACAGCGGTCTTCGCCGTTGCCCGCGGCCAGGCGGCTAGCGCTGCCGCCCATGCCTGGCGGGAGTAAGCCGTGCCACGGCAGGGGGCAGGAGGAGGGCCGGAGGAGCAGCTCCGCGGGTGAGGGGCACGGCGCCGCGCCGGCAGCTGACTTGCAAGCGAGGTCGTTGGCAGGGCACAGGGATGACTCGAGCGCTGTGGATGGGGAACGGGAAGGGGAGGGCAACAGGCGTAGCGGGGCTGGACACGAGTCCCGGGAGAAGTGCAGTGCGGAAGCTGCTGGTGGCGAAAGTGGTGCTGCTGGTGGTGGTGGTAGCACCGGGGCGCACGGGGATCGTGGGGCCAGCGCTGGGCATGGCAGCACGGAAGCGGGTGCGCTGCCGTCACCCTGCGCAACAGCCCTCGACCGGGACTCGCTACCGGTTGAGGGAGGTGGTTCAGGGACGACGGCCGCATGTCATCTTGGTGGTGGTGGTGCTGTTGCTGTTGGTGCACCTGGGGCTTGCAGCCGGTGCGTTATCTGCATGGAGTCCGCGCCTGTAGTGGGCTTCCGGCACGGGCACA
The DNA here is from genome assembly GCA_036984285.1 of Chlamydomonas sp. KOR1. Lineage (NCBI taxonomy): Eukaryota > Viridiplantae > Chlorophyta > Chlorophyceae > Chlamydomonadales > Chlamydomonadaceae > Chlamydomonas > Chlamydomonas sp. KOR1. Next base: position 217,553 of record BQMZ01000369.1, read on the forward strand.
CGGTGCACTGCTGCGCGTGCTATGGTTGCGCACAGGGGCTGCTGGTCGCAGCAGGGCACCAAGAGGCGCAGGTGGAGCGTGGGACAGAAGCGCGCGGGGGTCAAGGTGGGGCTGGAGGGCAGGCGGTGCGGACGGGGAGCGCGGGGCGGGGGCAGGGGCAGGGGGCGGCGCCGGCCGAAGCGACTGCGGTGCTGTGTCCGCTGTGCAGACAGGAGGTGCAGGAGGTGTTGCTGGTGTACACTGCGTAGCGTGGATGTGCTGCAGGCTTGGCAGCATGACATGCTTGTGCAGCAGTTGCGGCTGGGTCCAACGCAGAGCTGGTGGACTGACAATATGCTGTGGGTTTATTGACGTGGGCATGATCAGTTGTGTGTGTTGTTTATGTATGTACGAGATTGGATGTACCAGATGTTAATGGGTCACACGCACACCTGGTCGTATTGGCCGCTGGGCATCAGCAGCTGTGGTGGTCAAAGGACGTGCACTCAAGTTGGCGTTGACATTGACTGAACGTAGCTGTGAAGGTGGACGGCTTTCTGGCGTGCACAAGGTTCATCTTGTGGTATGGTCTTCGGGATTAAGCATGTTTGTAGACATCTTTTAAGACACGGAAGTGGCATGCGTAGGGCTGAAATGCCGTGAGCACAGGGACTCGTCAAACAGTATGTGCTGTTGGGCCTGAATTAAAGGCAAATCCGACGACAAGTGTACGGCGGTTACGCTTTACGGAGTTGGTGTGTTTACGGCCATAGCAGCAGGCCCGAGTGATGCGTGCATGTTCGGGCGCAGCGGGCTGTGGAAGCTACCAAATGGAACCGGTTGCCTCGCTGGACGTACGGCGGATCACGTTAGCACTACCCTTGCGCATGCAGGGAGGCGTCGACATAAGGCACCGACGAATGTAACACAAAATATCAATGGACGCAGTTGTATGGCAAGTCAACATACGGCTGCTGTGAGCCGCTACCTTGGCACTTAGCACCGACTGAACGCCATCCAGGGGTCAACTCAGGTCTGCCTACTCATATTCTGCAAGTCAAACCGTTCCAACTGTTAATACTGTATATTCCTCGCGAATTGACGCTAAAATGCACTGAGCTGATCGCAGACCCAAGGGACGCCCTGGACGTTTTCAAGCACTTGAGAATTCCGCTTTGTCATAGTTGAATACACAGTTGACAATGTGGACGTTTGGGCCGTTGCCCAACGGGCTGCAGCAGGTCCGGCGCCTGCTTCCGCGCCACCCAGTCGCGCTCCCCCGCTCGCCTGCCTTACGAGCTCCAGGCGCAGCTGCGGCTGCCGCTGCAGGTTCGCCGCCGCCTGGCGACCTGCCCTGGGCACGCGCCCGGACAGCCACTACCACCCATGGAGGGCCTAGCAGCGAGGCAGCCCCGCTGACGGGCGGTGGCACGTCCTTCGCAGCATGCGGCGCACGGTGGGATTCAGCGCCATTGGCCGGCGGCTGGGGAGGCGGCGGTGGGCGACGGGCGGGGCCGCTGCAGCAGCGGCAGCTGCTAGGCACGATGCAAGGGGCGGCTCGGCCCGCAGGCGCGCCGGTCCTTGCAGCACGGCCAGGCGGTGGACCTGGCCCCGCAGCCGTCTGCAGCTTCCTGCAGCTTCCTGCGGCGTGGACCGGCGCAACGTGCGCCGCATTGACACCAGGTGGGTGCTGTGATCCTGTGGTGCTGGCGTGCTATGTCGGTGACAATGATGGCTGCTATTGTACATGCGCACGGCGCAGGGGTTGCTGTTCTGCTGTCTATTGAGTGCCATCATTAACTACCACTACAACAGAGAAACCCTGCGCCCTTATTTATGTACGGTACTGTGGTGAGCCCTGGGAGAGCGTCCACACCCGCCGCATTGGCGGTGCTGCCTACCGCTGCCGCGGTACGGTACCGGTATGCGGTAACACCGTACGCCGTACGGTGCTCCTGCCACAAGCTGCATTTCACACCGATGTACGGCAGGTGGTTGGCTGGAGTCGGCGGGGGCGCACGGGTGCCTATGGGGGCCGCTAAGCCGAGGCGTGAGCACCCAAGCTGAGGGCAGCAGGTGGGTGGGTGGTTTTGTGGTTGGCGACAGGTGGGGGCACCACCGGTCGAAGCTGTCGTGGCACGCAGATGCGACCATGGTGTCGATGGGCAGCGGAGGGGCGGCGGTGGGGTCCGAGGGCAGCTACGGTGCAGCGCGGCAGCACCCCCTGCGCGGGCGGCACCATTGACCTATAACTGGAAGGAGGTGGCGTTGGGGAGGATGCAGGCACGAGTTCCGCTGTGACTGTGTGACTCTGCATACTGTTATGCGCGGAGCCATGCGATGACGGAGCGGCGGCATGTACAATAGAGCAATGCCTAGCTTTCAGAAGCTGTTTGCCACATTATCTGCCATTGTGGTGCAGGGCGTTCGGACAGCACGCCGAGGCCACCGCGTGGTGGCTGGGCTCGGCGAGGGGCGTGTTCGAGGTCGTAAGGACGGCGACACTAATGGCCATGGCAGGCCCTCTGGCGTACCATATTTACTACATGGTACGACACGCCGAGCGGGTGCCGTACAGTGGGAGGTGGCAGTCGCTGTTGCCCACTGCGGTTGACTGGGCCGGAGATGTGTGCAAGAGGACTTACAGCTCGGTGGGTACCCAAGTCACCTAGTCCCGTTGTATGCATGACCAAGCTGATTTGGCTCTAGTAGAGCTAGTGACGATGGCACTGTAGGCCCCTGGAATACTTTACAATACAGTACGCTGTCCACCGTCATTCACATACACGTGTGATGCCGCGCGCGGATCATGAGGGCCCAAGGCACGGTCGCGGGAGCCCCTGGCCCATCAGAACTCAGACAGCGATGGAACGCAGGAAGGCACACGTATCGCTTGGATGTGGATTGTGACAGGAGTGTTTTGTGCAGCATGCGTGCCTGGAGCTTTAGGTTCCACTGCATGCAGGCCACGGTAACCCTAGCCCCCATACTATGACTCGGTGCGAGTAAGTGCCCCCTGCGTCCACCCCTTGGTCCCACAGCAGGCCACAATACCCCTATCGATCCTAGCCCTCACGCCATGACCCACTGTGCCCACTGTGCCCACCATGGTGCACCAGGCCATGGACTTCTACACCTCCTCTGGCGCGCTGCTGCCGCCCTCGCACCCTGACGTGGAGCTGGTGCGGCGGTTGGGGGCGGCGGTGGTGGGGGCGGCGCTGGAGGGTCTGGGCGAAGGCGCGACGGCGGAGCGGCTGAGGGGCCTGCAGTGGGAGTTCAACGTCGTCACGGACACGAGCAAGGGGGACTGCTACGTCACCGCAGGCGGCAAGGTGCGTGCACTCTGATAAAGGACGTTGTGGAGACCCAATATATACAGTTGAGCTCATCAGGCCCTATTCGGTACACTGCCCTTTACTTTACCGTACTGTTAATTCTGGTGCTTCGCTTCCGCGGCGTATTGCCGAAGCATTCGTCCCGCACGGCCCGGTCACGTGACATGGTCATCCTGCGCTGCTCATCAGGTGTGGATGAGCACACAGCTGCTGGACATCTTCAACCGCGACCAGGACGTCGTGGCAGGGGTACTGGCACACGAGGTGTCGCACGTGCTGGCGCAGCACCAGGTGGGTTAGCTGCCTGTCCGCCTGTGTGCGTGCATGTCCGCGCGCGGGCCAGTTTGCTTCGGGTCCTGGTACCGTATGGCGGGAGGCTGCCTAGGCTCTGGCGCCGGCCAGCGTGCCCGCATGCCTACGTGCGTACGTGCGTGTTTGCGGGCCTGCACTCGTGTACCCATGCACCTGCCCTCCACGCCGCGCTCTGGCCAGCTGGTCTAGTGTTGTGTGTGGGTAGGTGTGTTAGGTGCGGTGCCTGCAGTTTGCTTTGCCACCCTGACAAATGGGCCAACCTGACAAATGATATGACTGGAGCGCTGGTTGTATCCATACTGTCATGCAAGGCGCAGCCGTGCATGACGTGCGGGCCACCTGCCATGTTCCCCGGGTTGAAACCGAGCTAGGAAGCTTGCCCAACGCCTGTGTATGATCGGATGGCGCAGCACGTGGCACGACGTACGGCATTGGTACCCCCGCGGGCTTCCATGCATGCAGGCTGAGTACATCACGTACTGCTTCCTCGCCCTGAGGCTCACGGGCCTGTGGCTTGTGGGAACGCTGGGAGGGTGGCTGCCGCTCTGGGCCGTGGCGGCGGTGGCGGCTGCCCTGGCGGGACTCGCGCTGCACTTCGCGCGTGGGTCCCGCGGTTTCATCCGACCTCTGAAGTGGTGAGCCTGGTGCTGGCCGCGTGCAGCAGCAGTTCCCCAGACGCACAGGCATGTCCGTTAGCTGCCAGCCTACAGGGGCGTTTCTGCTACGCACAACGTACGGACGGCATACGGGCGACAGCCGCTGAGGCTGCTGTGAGCCTGTGTGTACCACAGTAGCCCCCTGCCCCGCTGCACGTCCCTCCAGCTGCTTGCGCACCTTGCTTGCCCGGGCGCCTGTACGTGGACCTGGGTGCAGCCACTGTGAAAACACCCTGGTTCGAAACCCATAGATGACACGGACATACTTGTGTCATCGATGTCTCGTGGGTGCTGCCTCGATCTATTGATCGCTGGCCATGGGACGGAACCCCTGGAGCGGTATTCTGGCAGTATGTATCGCCGACACTGAGAAGTCCACGTGGCGAGAAAGTGTCGTGTTCAGGGCCGCGGTCCGGATTGGCCGGCCGCCGGGGAGAGGGCCCCGTGATCAAGTAATAGCCGTGGACACTGGTGTAGTGACGGGAAATGTCACGCCAGGCACGCCTGCCCTAGGCGGACCTGCGCAGTTGCGCGGCCGTCGGGGCTTGTCCGTGACCATCAGATACCGCCCCCCCTCATTATTATACCCTGTGTTGTACGGCAAGCGCCCGCCACGCACTACCGAGGTACACTGCTTGTCCTCAAGACACTTGCCTCAACGCTGCAGTCGGCCGTCCCGCAGCCTGGGCCCGCCTCCTTGCCACGCGCTCTCCACCTGCTGCACATCCATCGCCCACCTTCACTCCTTCCCCCCGCTTCCCGCCGGAACCCATGCCCTCCTGTCAGGTACCACGAGCACGAGGCGGACGCAATGGGCGCGCGCATCATGACGCGGGCGGGATTCGACCCCGCGGCGATGGTGGCGTTCCACACCCTGACGCACTGGTCGCAAACCCTGGTGCGTGCGGCAGCGTTGGTGCTTAGCAGGGGACCTGGAGGCGGGTACATACCTTGGGGACCAAGGGCTGGGCGAAGTGTAACTGTGTAACCCCGGCGGAGGGAATCATACGCGCCAGGTCTGTGCATTCATGTAGCATTCATGTGGCATGGGGGTTGTTTGGTGGCTGCATGCAGGACGGAGAGCCGGGCTTGCTGGAGATGCTAGCCAGGGTCCACCCTCCGGCCATCAGCCGCAAGGCACGTGCCATCAGGCGCCTGCCGGAGCTGGCCAGGGCGTACAAGGAGGCGGGTGAGTGCGGATCCGTAGGTGCAGGTGGGTGCAGGGGGTGCAGGCGGGTGCAGGTGGGTGCAGGGCATAGTGGTGGACGGTGTTGCAGGCCAACTGGCAACGCAGGCCACCGTGCCTCCGTGCGAGGCGGGCCTGCCCTCTCATGCCCGCAAGCTGCCTACTTGCCCTTGCAAGGATTCGGATCGTATTCGCTGTTTGTTTGCATTGGATGTTCTAACACTGCTACTGCTACTGCTATTGTAGCTACTGCTACTGCTACTGCGTGGCTTGCATGGCTGGATAGCATTGCATCCCAGCCTTTGCTCGCTCCGGCCGCTGTACCACATCCCGCAGGCCACGGCGACTGCGAGGCATCCAGCGAGTACTGCCAGCGGATCGTGGACCGCATTTGGGCCGCGCACGACAAGAAGTTGAGGGCAGACAACCAGAGGCCGGAGCAGCGGCCGGAGCAGCGGCCGGAGCAGCGGCAGCAGCGGCGGGCCGCGGCTGCAGCAGCAACGGCGGGTGACGAGATGCCGCGGCAGCCACGAGTGTGACGCGCCCGGCAGCATGCAGGCGTACGGAATAGCAGGTACAGCAATGACTGCTCACGCACTACTGGTGACATCGGATTGGGGGAGGGTGTGTGCTGATGTCCCGGGCACCGTAAAGCTTTCCGCCTTGCACAGTATTACAACTTTTCCGGCCGTCTAGCTAGGCCGGTTCTGAAAGTTTCTGGGGCTAAACTGTAAGCCAATTTAGGAAACTTGTGCAATCTGCCATGTAGCTTGTAGCGGTGCTCAGACAACTACACCAAGGCAGCCTCGAAATTTGTAAGCAGGTCCAGGGCGCCGCAGCACACACCACAGGCGCTCCAAAGGAAGCTTCCCCGAGCGTGCGCACGGTACTGGCACAGCGTTCATGCCTGCACGCATGCGCACTAGGCTGTCCAGGGCTGTCATGGCCCGTTACAGCATTAATTACATACATACGTACGGAAGGGCCCGGCGCCTTTGTGGCGCCATGCTTCCTAGTAGCAAGCAATCGACCAGGCCACTGCTGACACTGCAGGCATCACCGCAGAATAGTCGTTTGCGGACTCATACACGAGCACACGAGTTCCTAGGGCCTCCGGGTCGGCTGCCAATGTAGCGTTATCGCTAGACTGTAGCAAGCGGCATGGAAGTTCCCATGCCGGATAGGGCACACAGGCCAGTCAGAAGGGCATAGCTTGGCCAGGGGAGCCCCTGAGGTCGGCAGAGCCATCGAATGCGAACGTCTGGACTACACAAAACAGCGAAACGATCAAGTGCTTTCATGCACACAGTCCTGGACCTGCTCCCATCAGCGGTGACAGGACAGTACGCAAGCAGCAAGCCTCCCTCGCACCAACACAACTGACGCCCTCAGCCCCTCACCACGGCAACCACTCCTGGTACAGAGGGAAACTTCCCTGCTAGGACACTCGCTCACACACACGCGGATGTACGCATCCCGCAGCTATCATTCTGACGCGGACACGTGAGCCGCGGCCGCCGCCGCCGCTACGCCCTCCTCTTTCCCAGTCAGGTGGTGGATCCACTGGCCGAGCACCTGCACAATTGTCAAGAGCATGGGGCGGAACGGACGTGAGCACTAGCTAGGAGCTGTGTCGAAGGATTAAGATGGATTAACACTTTCCTCTCCAGGGGTCGCTCGCTGTAGCACACAGCCTGTCGGGCCGCCGAAATAAAACTGCCGACCAGAGCAGCCTTCTGGTCGCTCTGCAAGCAGCACCCCGAACTACGCTTCACGATGAAGTTAACAAGCCCCTGCCCGTCAGACTCCGCACTGCATACGCTTGCCGACAGTATCGCCGGCGAAGACGCCCCTAGCCTGACGACAAACCGTCAAGAAACGAGCGCGTCACGCAGCGGGCATGTGAAACCTGAGAGCAGGTGGGTTCACGTCGTGCACCATGCATGGACACTCCCCCGAGCACCACACCCCCACAAAACAAACGCCCGTTCTGGTCCCAGGGCAGGCCCCCCCCACCTGCTCCGAGCCGTACCACGGCCCGAACACGGGCAGCTTCTCCCCCAGGGGCGAGTGGAAGACGCCGTCAAGGTCCACGTTGAGCGCCCCGGGCAGGTGGGCGGCAGGCAGCGGCACGATGAAGTCGCCCCACACCTCGGCCTCTCCGCACACCTGGGCGTGTGCGTGTGCGTGTGCGTGATGGATGAGCTGAAATGGAGCGCAAGCCGTCAGCGCCGCTGTGCCACCACACATGCGGCTGACTACCGGTACTCTGTTGCAAATGCCGTCCTACATGCGCAGTGCCGCTTCGCAGTGCTACCTGCTGCTGCCCTGCTCGCTCAAACCGGCTGCGTTTGCAACGCACGGCTGCATGCGGGGCCGTGTGAACCTCGGACCAGGCGCGCTCGGCCACCCTGGTCCCCAGCACTCTGCAGGTAACGCCCAGAGGTAGCGACAACTCCGGTCCCTCCCGCACGAGTAGAGTTAACATCTCGCAAAGGTGCATTAGCAGTGCGAAAGGAGTGCATGTTTGAGCCTAAGCCCTGCATGCCCGGCCATACCTGCTGGTAGCCTAGGCCCGCGAACTTGGCCAGCAGCCCCGAGCGCCGCGCCCCGCTGGCTGGGCCGCCCTGCTGCTCCTCGTCCGCCGACGACCCTGCAGACGCGGTGCTGCCCGCGGGGGAGGTGCTGCTGCTGCTGCCGCTGCCCCCTGTGAGGGGCTCTCCCCTGATAAACCGCGCCGCGATGGTCACGTAGCTGATCTGCAGGGAGGGAGGGCCGCATGGACAGGCATTCGAAGGTGCCGCTGCCACCTGGGGGCCGGCGCATGCAGCGGGGTCGACTGCAGTGCCAGCAGCTCGTGTGCGCAAGAAACCCGGCAGGGTGTGTGCTGGCCCCGTTCGGCTGGAAACGCACACGGTTTCCTATATATACCCTCTTTCCTTCCGTGGGAACGCTGTAGCCCAGTCCCCAAACGGCAAGGTCCGTCACCTGCGGCCCTCCTCCCCGCGTTATAGTCTTGCATGCCAACTGCTGCCAGCCCCTCTGCCGTCCCACCGGCCAAGTAGCCCCGCTCGCGCCGAACCCCCACCCACCGAGTCGTGGAAGGCCCCGGGGCACGCGTCGGAGCAGTAGGTCAGGATGCCACGTGTCTGGTCCACCACGCCTGCGGCGGTGGAAATGGAGCGATCGGTCTTACGGAGGAGACAGAACAGGACAGCGTCCTTGCATAACACCTTGTGCGCCACTCCTGGGTGTGTGTCGTACTTGCCACGGGACCAGGCACGTGCCTGATGCGCCACGTCAGCTGCCCACAAGAAAGTGGGTTAGCCTCAATGGCCACAGCACTCGACATACAAGAGGTTGGCCCTGGCAGAGCATGCGGAACACAACCGCCAAGGCAGCAGCGGGGCCACGTGTGCCCATGGCACAAAACCTCCCACGTCAACGTGCATCCACGTGCCCACGTGGCCTGGCCTTGCCTGGCGGCGGGGGGCTGTGCGGGGAGCCCAGCGACACGAAGCGGTCAACGCCCGTGGTGCCGAAGTCCAACAGGTACACGCGACCCAGCCAGCCGCCGGCCTGAGATGGGTAATAAGCGCGTCAAACAGGACGGGGCTGAAAATTAGATCGGTAGAAAAGAGGGGTACAGACGTGTGAGGGCTGCGACCTGGGGTGCGAACGAAGCGTCGGTGGTGCATGGCGCTGTGGGCTTTGACACGGTGTTCGGCCATGAGCCCGTAGGCCGGCACCACCCCACAGTCCGTTCCCGCCCGCCAAGAGGCTCACAGGTTGACGGCAGGTCTGTGAGTGGCGCACAGGCGTACACCGTAGCCTGGCGGACCCACCGAGTGTGTTAGCACGGTGATGGGGGCCTCGTGCGGCTCCACCCTCTGCTTCAGCGTCTGCATGGCGGCGTCCACACGTGTCAGGTACCTGCGCGTGCCGTACGCAAGGCAGCGGGAAGCAATGTGATAAGACACACAGCGGTGCAGATCCCGCATCCTTACTCTGCAACACTACACACCGACGGTGCGCAGAGTGAAGAGCAGCTTGCAAGGCTTCCTCCTGCCTTGCCAGGTGCGTTCATTTTTGGCATCGCTGCCGGGCCTTTGCCACCCCGGCCGCTGTTCCGTAGTGCATCACTCGACACCCACGCCCACCAGTCCACTGCGGGCCGCGGCTTGAGCGTGCCGCGCCACCAGTTGCCGTCCGTGAGAGCCGCTGCGTTGCGGCTCCAGTCGATGCGGTTGATCCCCGCCACCTCCACCGCAAGGCCCCGGGCCTCGAGCAGCTGGGCTAGGGGGCCATAGTCCTGCGGGATGGTCGTACACTTATATGAGTAAGCGATCAACTGTTGAAGGAGGTTCAGCAAACAGCGGGTTGCAGCACTGTGGGGGTGTGGTTGTTACCACGGCAGGGGTGGTAGCAGGGTACGGCTGGGCTGCGTGTTGGGGTTGATAGGGCCTGACGTGCTGTAGAGGAAGGCACGCTGACAGTGCCAATGGATGTGTGCTGCATTAAGACTGTGTGCAGGCGTGATTTTGGCGAATGACACTGCTGCTGTCTCATGCTGCATAGCGACATGCGCTTGATGTCTGAGCAGGGTAGCCAGCTGAGAACGGCCAGGGGCGCCAGCTGAGAACGGCTTTGCCCGCCACCCGAGCACAACAGGAGCACCTGGGCGCCAGCCATACAGCAGGTGTGCCGTCCCGCAGTGGAGCGTGGTGCACATGCTGGTCCAGCCATGACCACATGTTCACAGGAAGTTGTCGGGTGTGGGTGCAAACGGTACGGGGGGCAAGGTTGCCAGAGCGAGGAGGCTGGGCCCCCGCCGGAAGTCCTCACCGCAGCGTTGTTCCCTAGGCCGGGGAGAATGAGCACTCCACGCGAAACCGACGCCGACGCCGCAGAGCTGCAGGGCACGCGATTTGAGTCTCAAAGCCTGGTATTTGATAGCGCTCGCTGCCTGGAATGGCCGTTGCTTATCGCACCTTGCCTTGGGCACCGTTCGTTGCCTAACGCCCACACGCTGAACACCTACGCGTGAACAGACTGAGTGAGCAATCATATTTTGTGCATGTTCTGCTCATCTTCACCTCGTAGGACGTACCCTGGCGTCTGCGCCCTTGCCCCAGCACGGCCCCACAACCCTGCTTTAAAAGCATAGTTGTTCGCTCCTGCGAACACTTCCAGTAATTTTATCTTAAAATTATGCAGCAATAAGTAGAGCTCAGCAGCGCTGCGACTCATACAGCAGTCTGGTTGCGTGCGCCATTAGTACTCAGCCCCAGAACCATAACCGTCTGCAGTCCGGGCTTTGGCAGGCAGAAACGACAGTGGTGCTCAGTTCTACGCAAAGAACATTGACACTTTAGCACCATGGCCCAACGGGGCAGCACAGCCCTCCGGGCTGCCTGCCGAGCGCTGTCGGCACTGACGCAAGGTTCAACACGACAGTCGTCGGGCAGCAACACCAGCAACCTAGGCTTTGCCGCACTAAAGTCTGTACTACAGTCCCGGTCGCCATCGGCAGCGGCAGCATGCTCTTCTATGCCGATGCTGCGGAGTATGCGTCCAAGCAACATGCAGGTGCATTCCTATCCACGCCCAGCCGCAGTGTATTGCAATGGGAACTTGGCCGTAAGAGAGACGCTGTAGCCGGACTCCATCACGCTTGCCATCACCGCTTCTGGCACCGGTTCGCGGCGTCTACTGCAGGTTCCTGCGTTCTCGCCGGTCATGTCCATGGGCTTTGCGGCATCTGCGCCAACAGTCTCATGCGGCTTGTCACTGCTGAGCAGCATTTCCCAGGTGGGGCCCTGTGCCGTGGCTGGCCCTGCCCCACGGGTACCGTCTGAGGTCTGACCTCTGCCGATGCAAACTAAGCCAGGACCAAGCGACTCCTTACCCGCATGCAAGAGCCGCTTAAAGGATTGCAAATATTCTGGTGGCCTCGGTTGGTTTGGTCCTCAGGCCGCCCGCCTGCCCTTCCACGCTGTGCCCGTACCATGGCCCCCTGTTCAAACACATGGGCACGCATGACATGCAGCACCTTTCCAGCTCTTGCACCACACAACCATACTACCACAGTATGCACACCAGCTTCAACCAACATACCCACTGCCCGCCCCACCCTTTACCACGCAGCACCGGGGCATGGCCACGGGTGACCTGTCCGAGGATGGCGACGGCGAGGAGGCCGTGAGTAGGGTGGCTGGCACGAGGGTTGGCGCCAGACGGAGCTGGCGGCTGGGAGTGGTGTGAGGGGGTTGCGCGTAAATTGGGTCTGTCCGGGTCGTTAAGGTGGCTTAGTGGCAACATGCCGTGGGGAAGGACACGGAGACTGGTAGCCATTGCCGGGTGTGCCTGGTGTGGTATTGCGCATGCAGTAAGCTGGTGTGCTGGGAGGGGACTTCAAGGTTGGCACATGCGATATGCCGGCAAGGGCATCTGCATCGCAAGGGAGCAGCTGCATGGCACCCACGTCCCCTGCCACGTGGTACCTTTCCAAGCCACGGCCGGTTGGCGGTGCTACGGCACAACGTTGGAGCAAGCCCAATCTCAGCACACAGCAAGTGTTGTTGCCTTTGCACACACGCACCTGGGGCGGCGCGCAGTAACCTCTGCCCAGTAAGCATGTTGCCACGTGGCACGAGCCATAGCGTATAATATGGCATTATGGCAGCGCTTTCCTTGAGACCCCCACACCGCAACACGGCTGCACCGCACTGCACCGCCACACCACAGGGCGAGACCTATAAACGTGGTGCCTCCGGCCCGCAGAATGCCCTACCATTACCAAAAGACAACGAGCCACCCGACTTAGAGGTAAGGGGCCGAGGGCGGGGCACTGGGGGTATGATAACTGCTGGATGAGGTGTGATGTGGGCTGCTGTTAGGATTTAGATTTGCCCCCCTACGCGCATTCTTGTTTGTTTGCTCTGCGCTCACTGGTGTTGCGCGGTAGTGCGTGTTTTCCTCAGCCCAGTCATCGCTTGCCTGCTCGCTTCGCGTGCAGGATTTGATGCGAGAGCTGGACGGTGGAGGCGGGGGCGTGGCGGATGAGGGGGCTCGCGGTGCGGTGAGTTCGCCGTTAAGTGCGTTCAGCACAGTGCTAAAAGCAGGACCCCGAGGCATGTAGGCCATGTTCCAGTACCTACTGCACAGTTGCAGTAAGCAGAGAACTGGTCAGGAGTTGCCGAGTGTCGTATGCTTTTGTCGCCTGCCGCTGCCAGGCCTATGGCACCGGTGACTCCTAAGGGCGGTCAATCAACTTGTTGCAGCTGTGGCAGTTGTGGCGGCTGCGCTGGCTTGTTGCCTGACGCTGCATCCCCCCGCTGCTGCATACCTCGCAGGGCGGCCCGCCTCGCGGCGGCCCTGGCGGCGGCGCCATGGCGGGCGCTCGTGACGACGCGGCGGACCCCCTGGAGCTGGTGGCGCTGGCACGTGCCGCGTACCTCAGGTGCGCCCCTGTGTTGCTAGCGAGCATGAAGGGTGCACGCCGTTGTCGCGAACGCATGCCTTTGGGTGGACACCAACGACTGGGTCTACTGCTGCAGAGGTTAGGACACGCTACGGTATCCTCAAGGGTTGTGAGCTAGGTGCGTGGCGGCGGCCCTGCCACGTGCCGTGTACGCGTCGGTATGGGTCACGAAGCACGGCAGCCTTGCATACTGGAGGCGTTTGTGCCCAATGTTGCAAGACGCGCTGCTGGTGCACTGGGGCGGGGTGGCTTGCCGTAACGGCATGGGCAGGTGCGGAAGCATGCCCAGTTTGTTTATTGTCACGGGGAGGACTGATGTGTGCGCATCGTGCCACTTGTAAAGGAATGACGGACGGGGCCGAATGAATGCCCATGTAGCATGTGCTTCGGTGAAACTACCTCGTGCTTGGCTTTTGTACCATGCTTCATGTTGACTTCTGCTTGCGCCGTTGCGACTTTCCCCCCTGCAGCAAGTCCGACAAGGCCACGGGTCTGCCGCTGGAGGTACGGCAGGCCATGTACGGCAGCCGCTGGGACAAGGTGCTGGTGGACTGCCGCCGTACCGTCGACTACACCACCAACGGCAAGAAGGAGGTGTACACCAGCATGGTGGCGGTGGGCAACATGAAGGTGGGGGGCAGGGGCTGGGCAAAGTGGGTTAGGGCCAACGAGGGTGAACGGCGGCTACAGTTTGGCCAGCTGAGGTGCAAAGATGTGCACGTACACTGCGGCTGGAGCCAATGACGGTTGGATCAAGAGCTCCACCAAGATCCGCACGAATGCAGCACCACTGTGGGTTAAGCTGCCTGACTCGGAGTAAACCACGGCTGTGGGGTTGAGCGCCGCCCTAAGCCCATCACATCACGACGCCATGCTGTTCCCACTCGCGTCCAGACGCCTCAGGGCCTGCTGGGAGTGCGTGGGCCACTTTGTAGTATCCCCATATTCAATACCGCGGCGCCCCCGCGCCCGGAACCCACACAGCACTGCAACTTCTTGCCAACGCCCAAGTGTCCCACACCCCTCCTCCAGGGCCTGCTGGGCCTGGGCGTGGGCGTGGCGGACACGGCGCAGGTGTCCACTGCCCGCGCCCACCTGGACGCCTTCTCGCGCCTCACCGCAGTGCCGCTGTACCGCGGACACACCATCTACCACCACATCGACCACACCTTCCACAAGCTGCAGGTGGGCCCGGGCCCTCGTGCGGTGCACGGTTGGAAGCTGCCACTTCACAATGTACGCATGTACGACGAGTGAAAGTGGGGGCAAAGTGGGAGGAAAGTGGCGTTGGCAGTGATGCAGTGTGGCATGTGCTGGCGGGGCCATGCGGGTGCAACGGTATTTGCTAGTCGTAAGTTGGTGGCTTGGTGGGCGGCGGGACTAAATGCGGCGTTGGCAGCATGGGGCGGCTGCCAGAGTGCAGGGGGAGGGCCGATCGGTGGCTGGGGGCAAACCCACACCCAAACCGCACAGTGCTTCGGTGCTGGTCAACAGGGGCCCGGCACAGCCGTCCGCTGCTGGCCTTCCATTACCCACCCGCCACCGGGTGTGGGGCGTGTTTCCTGCGCCTGTCTGCCCTCTTGCATGGTGCAGATGCAGCCCGGGGGCCCCCATGCAACGCAGGCGCGTTCACTGCCCGTCATTGTGACACGTGCTTGGCATGGCGCCAGTGCTCCCATGTAGCTCAACAGCCTCCACTGCCCTGTAGTAGTATGACACGTGCTTGACACGTGGCGTCCGGTCCCTTGGCCCTGTGTGTCGTACAGATGCGTCTGATGCCTCGGCCCGAGGGCTGGGGGCTGCACTGCTCCGACCTGGTGTACGAGCTGTGCAACGTGGTGGGCATACGCAACCTCAGCGTCAAGATGCGGGGCGGCAGGAGGAACAAGCTGTTCGTGGCGCAGGTGGGGGTGTGTGGCGGCAGAGCGGCGCAGCGGTTTACAGGGACAGGGACAGGTGGAGTTGCGCTGCGTGGCGCTGATGTGTTGCAATTTTGCACGTGTCAGCGCATTAGCTGGATATCGAGCTGCAGACACTAGGGCCTGCTTTTGGTTGCGAAGGTAGGGGGCCTACCAAGTACCTGGTACAGATAATAATGAGGGGGGGCGGTATCTGATGGTCACGGACAGGCCCCGACGGCCGCGCAACTGCGCAGGTCCGCCCAGGGCGGGCGTGTCTGGCGTGACATTTCCCGTCACTGCACCAGTGTCCACGGCTACAGATGCCGCTATCACTCCGCTGAGCAGCGGGGCCGCGTGCATCCGCGGTACCGGTACTCGCGCTCTCCCGTGCATTCCACCCTACCTTTCATTGTGGCCCCCCAGTGCTCACAATGTGACCAGACTAAATCCAAGCCTTGTCGTTGCCCAGTGCTACATGAATCCTGCACATCTGGCCTGCCCTCCCCCGTACACCCCACTGCCTCCACCTGGTGCCCCCAGTGCTACCTTCAATCCTTCACACCTGCCCAACCTTCCCCAGTATCCTGCCCCCTACCTCCCTCTGTTACCCCCGCAGTGCTTCCTGGAGGCGCTGCAGCGGCAGACCACCCCGCACGACGGAGTGGAGGCCACGGGCGTGTACATGCGGGAGGTGTATTACCGCAAGCAGCTGCCATGCGGCCTCAAACGGGGCGCGGACCTGATGTGACAGGCCGCCGGGGTGGGGCGGGAGGATTTGTGCGAGGAAGGCAGGGTTACGTACTGACACGGAAAGACGGGTGTCCGTGGAGGCGTGGTTTAGGCGCACCGTCACAGGCGTTGACCTGAGGGCTTGGGGGCATGGACCTACACGCATGTAGTGGTGGGAACGGGGCCCATCCAACGGCGGGCTCTGCACGTAGGGGCGCGACGCATGATGGATGAAGGCACGGCTGGGCAGGCGGTCTGGGTGTGTGCTGACCTCCTGAGGCCTGTTGGGCGGGCTGATCGTGTAGCGGAGTGTCTGCGACGCACACTGTGCGCGGGGAAGTCGGACGGATCTTTACCGGTATGCCGCGGAGGCCCCGCAGGTCAGGTGGTGGCTGTTGGCCCTCGGGACCTGCCCTTGCAGTGCATCCGAGTCCTGCATCCTGAGGGTGCAGGACACCTCCTGTGCCAACAGCGTTTCCGACCCTTTCCGTGCTTCCCTGACGCCTTGCACGGTTCCTCGCGTTTGACGCGTACTCCACGCACACCGGCCAGTGTCGCATACATGGTAGGCAGCGGCAGGCATCCCGCCGCACAGGTCCAACACCCAGTGCATGGAAAGCAGAGCCCGTCCTTGTCGCAGCCAACGAAAATGCTCCATGCAGGTGCGGCGCTGCGTGATGCGCCAGAACTTGCGCGCACGTAGGCATGCATATGGCAAGGACTGCCTGTTCGCTGTCTTACGGCACATTAATCCCGGCGGTGTCCATGTAAGACGCACAGCAGCGCCCACAATTCCACTACCGTACACCGGCACAACGATACCATACCGGCAGCCTGTTGTCTGCGGTTGGAAAGCCATCCATACCGGTACGTCATCCGTGGGCCCGTGGCTACCCTAGCTATCCTTCCGCGGCGCCCGGTCCCCGCTTTCGCTTCGTGCTGACCTCGCAGCTAAGCACTGAGAGCCTGCGCATCTCAAGACCCTACGCAACATGCACGCCTCATGCACGATCCTCTTACGCCTCCCCTACTAGCTGCTGCACGCTGGCACCCCCAAAACTTAGACCCGCCCACATGCGCGCGACCCTTCAAGCCCCACGTCGCTGCTTCGCATGCTCCACCTCCTCCTGCCGCATTTCCAGGAACCCAGAGTGCAAGCCGTCGCACAGCCAGCTGCAGACCTGCAGTGCAGCGGAGCCCCGCTCACGTGGTCCCGGCCAACGGACCGCCATACGCTCTTGCCACGTGCAGTGCTGCCCTCCAGTCCGCTGACATCACCACTCACGCCGCCAGCGCCCCCGCAACTCCCCCGTCTCCCACTTCCCGCCGCCGCCCCCGCCCCTGCCCCTGCTCCCATGCCAGACCTGGCCCCCGCTCCTGCCCCGGCCCCCGCTCGGTCCGTTGTTGGCCACCACGACCGCAGCTCCCTCCCCGCCTCGCTGTCCCCCTCCAGGCTGCTGCACAGCGGGTAGCAGCATGTGCGTGGGCAGCACGCGCCACGCCTCGCACGGCGGAGGCAGCACATGCGCTAACACGCCCTCCCGCCTGCTCGCCGCCCCACCAGCCGCAAGCTCCCCGCCACCCCCGCTGCCCTCATCGCACCTTCCTCCCACCTCACTACCATTACCACCGCCGCCGCCACATGCGCCCTCCATTGCCAATCGTGCCCACGGCGGCGTCCCATGGGTCGCTCCCGGTTGTGCCCCACGGGTCGGCTCTGGGTGCATCCATAGGGCCATTCCCGGCACCGTCCCATGGGTCGGCCCCGCCGGCTCCCAGCCCTTGCGGTGCCAGCAGCCCGCCGCCTGCCGCCCCGAGGGCCGCAGCTCGTCCATTGCATCCCGCACCCACCCGTACGACGTCATTTCGTACAGCAGCTGCCGCCAGCATCCTAGCGCCCGCCCGTTGCCCGCCTGTTGCGCAGCATCGCATGCGTCAATCGCCATGGCCGCTGCGGCCTTCACGGTGAGCCGCATGCCTGCTGCTGCATCAGGGATATCCATCTGCAGCCACTTGCACACGTGTATTACGTGAGCCGACAGATGCATCCACCGCGGCAGGCCGAACGCGGCAAGCCGCATAGCCTGCTCCTCCTCCTGCTGCTGACAAAACTTGCCCTCACTCGCCGCCAGTGGCGGGTTGCTCTCCGCTGTCGCTGTTTCCAGGATTCCAGCCTCCCACCATCAGGGCCTGAGGCACTGCTGGCAGCCATGCCATAACTGCTGCTGGTGGTAGTGGCTGTGGTGGTGGTGGTGGTGGCGATGGTGAACGGGGCTGCAGACTCAGCTGCTGACAGCACCGCTGCCGCTGTTGGGAACGTGGGTCGGGAGCAGCCCTGCACCTGCCTGCTGATGGATAGGAGGTGAGACACGAGCGCACTGAGCACACAGTGGGCGCCGCTGGCGACACCCTCCATGACGGTAACCACAACCCCACGCGCGCCATGCTGCCCTCGGCACGCACCGACGGTGTCGCCGCTGCCAGTGCTGCCGCCGTTGCCGCCGCTGCCGCTGCTGCCGCTGCCGCCGCTGCCGCGCGGCCCAGACTCCTCCTTTGCTTTTTGTACAGCCTTGAGGGCCATGGTCAGCAGCATCTTGGCGACACTGACGCTCAGCGCCGCCGCCTGCCGTACCTCACCGTGGCGTAGCAGCAGCTGCAGCAGCAGCCGCCCTTGGCAGAGCGCACATGCCAGGTCGTCGGGGCCTCGAATGACAAGGGAGTAGTACTTCTTGCACTCGTAATCGATCATGTGTGGCACCAGGTGGCGGCGCAGAACAGCCTCCCAGCAAGGGAGGTACCCCGCAGCTAGGGCGGCGCGGAGGCCAGGGAGGGTGGATGGCGCCGGAAGCATTCTCTCTGCTGCTGCAGCCATCGGCGTTGGTCAGGAGGCCACAGGAGGGCTGTCAGGTTTGAGGGTAAGACACAAGCTGGCGGCAACGTGCGCATGCGTACGCATGCGAGCGTGGTCAACACCGCAGCTCGTAGCAACAATACAAGTTTGTGCCTAGCTTTTATGCAACCTGCATGTCCTTTGTTTCAATTGGTCACATACGCGCACGTGCAGGCAATGGTGAGCATTGCTGCTGCCACTTCCGCAGTTTGCTGGTACCGGAGCACTGTGAAACCCTTCGGGGCGCTCCCTTTTCCGTCCGTCGACCCCTGCACCCGTAGCCGAGCATCAAGCTATCCGCCCACGCACTCCTCCTTCGCTGCTGTTGTCCCGCCTCATTCTCCACTAAGCCGCACTCCGACTAATTACCCTCCTGCTGCTCCCAAACCAACGCCCGCTCGCACTCCCCACCCGCAGCTTACACGCACCCACCGCATTCCTCCGGCGCATACAGGTGAAGCGGAAGCAGGAGGCTGGCGCAATGCACCACTGGGTTGTCTACCGCCACACCCGTCTCCGCATCCTGCTTGCGCTGCTGCTGCTGCTGATAATGATGCTGGGTGCTGTCCTGCTGCAGGGCAGTCCGCACAGTCTCCAGAGCCAGACGCCACCATCCGGCGGCGCAGGCGGGGTCACGCAGCAGGCGAGGGCACCTGGTGCGTGCCTGCCGAAAGCTCGGCCCCCGTGCACCCACTGCCCCGCCGCCACCGCCATCCGCACCCCCGCCGCCATCACCCATGCAGCCGCCACCGCCACCGCCGCTGCCGCTGCCACTGCAAGCAACGCTGCCGCTGCCACCGCCGCCGCCGCCGCCGCCGCCGCCGCTGCAGCCCGCGCCAACTGTGCCGCCGTTGCGACCACTGCCGTTGCCACGCACCGCGTCAACCTGTACCCCGCCCTCCCCACCTCTAGACCGGCTGCTGTTGGCTGCAAGGAGGCTGCAGGCCAGCTCCATTGCCGTGACCGCCAGCTCAGCGCAATCCTGCGCCTCAAGCGGCCTCCGCAGCTCCACCTCCCCCAGCAGCGCCCACCGCAACCCACCCACCCGTCCCACGGTGGCTCCGCTGAGGCTGCTTCCAGCCATGCCACTCGGCTCGACTTCAGGCCCTTCCTGCTGCCCCTCTTCCTGCTGTCCCTGCTGCTGCTGCCCCTGCTGCCCCTGCCGCGGCCCCTCCCCCGCCTCCTGCTGCGCCATTGTCTGCACCACGCGAGCGACGCCAGCGCAGCGCGTGCAATCCGCAGACACAGCGACAGCCAGTGCCGGGGGCGAAGGGGGCGGAGCGCCTCAGGCGGGCACAGGCAGCAGCACGTGCACCACAGCCGTACGGAAGAGCGAAGCCCCTCGCACGACAGGGCCCCTGCCCCTTCCGCACGTCGGGCTGCCGGTCCGTCTTCACGTACGACAGCAGGGCGTCGTACGGCAGGCCGTACAGCGGCCCGCCGGCCGCCGCGTACAGCTGCGATACGGCCTGCACGGCAGTGAAGTATTGCAGGCAGCGACCGGACAGCAGCTGCGGTGCAACACCGGCGGGTGCGCAGGGGCCCGGGGCACGCCGTAAGCAGTAGCTGCTGCCGCTGGAAGCAGGAGCACCGCTCATGAACATCATCAGGTTGATCAACGCCCCGTTGAAGCTCTGCAGGATGCTGATTGCAACTTCAGAGGCGACGGCCTGGGAGGCGGGGTCGGTGCTGGCTCTGCTGCCCCTCCGCCCGCACGCTGGCGGGAGGCTCTCCGTCTGCACACGGCCCACCACCGCCGTCGCCCAGTGCTCTGTCAGATGGCAGCCAGCAACTGCAGGCAGCACCTGGCTCCCCAGTCCCTGGTTGTAATACGCGTAGCCGAACAGCAGGGTCAGGAGCTGGGAGAGCTCCAAGAACTGTGCCGGCGAGAGCAGCTTGGCGCCGGGCGGGCGGCGGTTGTCGGTTGCGAGCAGGCGTGCTGCGGCGGCCATAGCGCCCCCATGCAGGAGCGCTGCGGAAGCCACGACCCACTCCATTAGCCTGCGTGCTGTGCCTTTGGCATGGATTCGCGTAAAGTCGTAGCGGATGTTTTTGCCAAGGAGGTTCACGCAGCCCATGAGGATGGTTGTGTACTGGTATTGCTGGTGTCCCGTGGGTCCGATGACTGGCGCCTTGGGGTCCGCTGCGGTCGCGGGAGCATGGTCGCGGGTAGTGCCCACAGGTTACCCCCCGCTGTGCTGCTGATGTGCATGGTGCTGTCGCTGCTGCATGACACCCGACTCTATCTGCTGCTGCCATTGTTCGCGTCTGCCAGTGCTTCCGGGGGCGCGAGAATGCACAGGGCGGAGGAGAAAAGCCGCACCACTGCAGCGCGAGATGCCGGAGCGGCAAAAAGGGATGCAATGCGTTGTCTTGTCGCGTCGCTTCCAGGTTCGTCAAAGGCAGGGGCGCGAAGCACCGCCAGGGCACGGTTCAGCTGTCCGATCTGGCAGTGGAAGTTGGCGTGTGGGTGCTGTGCGTCCGAGGCGGCATATCGGCCACCTGTAGCTGCGCACTACAATAAGGGGCAGGTTAATGGAAGAGATTTAAGCGGCGAATATGGTCGCAGTGTGGAAGCCAGTCAACGAATGCCAGCTTACACCAGGTCTGGACGGCCTTTGAGGTGTTGCTGAGCCGATCGATGGAACGGCTGCAATGCAGCTTACGCCTACCCCGGTGTTGACCGCCCTGCGCCCGCGCACAACCCGCGCACACACCCGTACATCCTGAAGCTAAGTGGACTACCATGGACCACAAGTCCTGATGCCCCTGATGCATCCCCGAACGATCACAGGCCACCAGTCACAGGGAAAACCCATGGCCAAGTTGGACCAGGTTGGACGTAGTCGGCTTGCGCGCCCCGACCCAGCACCCTATCCTCCAAAAGGAAGAAAACCGCAGGGTGGCATGCGTCTTGCCACCTCGCCATGGACCCTGTATGGGTTCCTGTCGTACGCGATGAATGTGGGGCGCGGCCCAAAGCACGCAAATTTGCGATACGGACTGCGAACGCAACACAGCTACTGGTATGTGAGCTCGTGGCCCCCCTAACAAGGTCCCGCACGCGCGCACGCACAATCATAGCATCAGTCGGAATGATTGGCTCTTCAGTCCGCAGGGTCGTCCCAACGCCGCTCCAGCCACCACCTATACGACACGTGCAGACGTCAATTGCACGTTGCGCCGCCAACACGCCTGTGCCGCCAGCAACTGAGTGCTCTCCAACGACTGCCCCCACCTGCCTCCTACCCATCCTGCCTCTCCTGACCAGTGCGAGTTTACATACTGCCATGACTCCCTATGGCACGGTCCTGCCCTACCACGGTCCTGCCCTACCATGGCCCTGCCCTACGGTAACGTCAAGGCCACAGGCGCGGACACTGGGCCACGTTGGCCCGGCTCGAGTCGCACACGGCGCCCCCGCCCCGCAGCGGCCGCTTCCCTGGCCCCGACTCCTTCCCCAGGTATGCGCTACACCTCCAGTTGGGAGGGTCCCACAGGCTCATGCTACACACGGGCAGCACACCAGCCCTCTGCTGATGCAGCCTCCGCGTCTCGGAAGCCACCTCCCCATCCTCACCAACCTCCACCCCAACCTCCACCTCCACCTCCGCCTCCGCCTCCGCGTCCGTCACCCCTTCCGCACTTGCTGTACCGTTACTACGGCCCTTGTCATTACCGTTTTTGGTTGCCGCTGCCGCGAAAGCCGTTGCACGTACGAGCATGTGGTGCATGCCCGTCTTGTATAGCCTGGCCCACGTGGCCTTGCCCTTGCCGTACGCCTCGTCCGCGATGGTCATGGGGTACTGCGCCTCGATCTGCGCCTGCAGCTGCTCGCCGTACGACACCAGGTCCTCGCCGCCGCAGTACAGGAAGCTCCGGAACCGCTCGTCCTTGGCGCCGTACTGCGTGGGGTCCAGCCCCGGGTACAGCTGCTGCATTCGGAGCAGCTCCAGGATCATTTCGAACGCGTCGTACCTGCAGGCGGGCATCGTCATGGGTGTTGGAACGGCAACCGCAGCGCAACCGCTGAGGCATGCATGTCGATGGCAAAGAGGTATGTAAGGGTGCAGCCGTGTGTGACAACAACGCATGGGTATCTATGTCCTTATTAGCGCAGTATCAGGATAATCGTGTACGCCTATGTGTTCCTGATGCGCTTCCACTCAGAGCATACATTGAAAGATCCCTAGCCACCTGCCTCACAAGACGGAGCCATGTGCCTGGTGCCGTGCACCCTCCCCGGATTTGCGCTCCATGCCCCATGGGACCCTACTTTTCCCTCTCCCCTTTCCCGAACTACTCGTATCAGTTGACCAAACCGCGTGCTCTGTGCCGGGATCCCTCCCACTCCTTCCCAGGTGATGCACCCCATGTGCACCTACTTGCCGCTCTCCCGCATGAAAGAGCCCACGATGCTGCTGTACGCCATGTGCTCCGCGGCGCAGGCCATGGCGGCACGCATGCGGGCCATGCGGGGGACATCCCCTGCCAGCGCCGCCAGCACCGTGTGCATGGAGGGCACGTCCTTGTGCGCCACGCGAATGGAGAACTGCGTCCAGTCCAGCTCGGGCTCGAACGGCTGACCGCGTGGAGGGCGAGGGCGGGGGCATGGGTGGGATGAGATTACAGGGGCGCAGGGAACGCTAGGAGTAGGGCGGAAGGAGCAGGGCTCGAGGGCCGGCTGGGCGGGTTAGGGGATTGGAGCTAGGGCAGCAGGATCCAGGTGTTGGTGCCGTCACATACAGAGTATGCCCAGCGAAGCAGGCTTTCCATGCCGGTCCACACCATACTGACAAACATGGCAATACGGCTCCTGTTCGCATCGTACTGCACGTTGGCGTTGCATAATGCACCAGCCCAGCCATCATCGCCAGCGTCCACATACAACCACAAGATCTAAGACTGATACCACAACAAGAATGCAGCCCGTGACCACGACACAATGCTTGCGTGCTAACACACACGATAAGTGCAAGGTAAACCACACCTGCATGACGTAGTCTGACACCACCACGGGGATGCAGCCCATGAGCACCGCTAGGGCCTGGAAGGAGGGAGGCAGGGGAGGGGCCAGCCGGCCAGGCGGGGGTGAGCGCCATGTGAGAGGTTGGCTGGCAGGGGGCTACGATCCCAGCGCTGCATTGCGCCTCCTGCGGATGGATTTGGGGGAATGCTGCCCCCTGCCTCGTCACACAAGGCCATAGCTGCTATTCTGTGTGCTGCAGGACTGTGGTTGCTGTGGTATGCCTACCCTTGCCGCTAGTCCCGCCCCAAGTACGACACGGCTTTCCGTTCAAGACTGGCACAGCACCCTTGACGCAGGAGCCCACATCCCCAATGCTCCCAAAACCCCCACCGTGCCGCAACATCGCCTCGGCAAGTCCTCTTCCTCCGGCATGTGGCGGTGAGTAGCACTTTCCTCCCCTCCTATCGGTCTGCTCATCAGGGATACCATGTGTTCCATTTCCGCCCTGCATCCGCAACACACACAGTGCCGCCGCAGCCCGTACCTGCCGGTGGCCGTGCCCCCCTCCCGACGGAGCCAGGCAGAACCTGCACAGGCCGGGGCAGTGCACGCCGCACATGTACGGTTGGTCATGGTCCAAATCAACAAGTTCTCAGCGACGAGGACCTGCATGAGCGCAAGCCAGGAGCCGGCATACAGAAGCGAACGCAGACAGGCGTCCCTGCTTCTCCATGTGGCCCGGGCGGATACGACGCTTCCTTTGTCACCGGTCAAGCGCCCACCTGTAGCTCAGCAGGTCTATTAGGTACGTGTCGGGGGACTCCCCTGTCACGATCTTGTAGCCCGTGCGGTTGTGGTGGTGGAAGTGGACCTGGGGAAGGAGGGAGGCCGACGCCAGTCGCTGGGCGTTACAAGCAGCCCAGCACACGATGAATAAGGCCTACCATCCTAAGAACCCAGCAACTCGCATGTTTCATGACAAGCGGCATCGGCACGCGGCAGCCTCTTTCAACCCTTGACCCTTGGCCGCCTCGGTGCACTCAGTCCCTGGCACTTCCCAAGTCAGGCGGCTCGGGCCCCGTTCCCCTCACCAGTTGCCGGGCGCCCTGCGAGTATCCCTTGCTCTTTTCCGTTGCGCAGTGCGGCCAAGCCTTGTTGGGCTTGGGCTTGGACATGTCACCGCAGATGCGGCCTGGGCGGTTGGGCAGTTGGTGGTTGAGCAGTTAGCGGTTCAGGGCCGACCGTTGCGACGGTGGACTGCCAGGAAGGCCGCGGCGCGCAAATCAGCTTGAGTGACAGCCAGAGTCAGTGTCAGACGCAAGACGACATTGGGCCTTCCGCAAACAAATTCTACCGGGCCGACATCTGCGTGCAGCAGCCATACTCTTGTCCTAATATTGGATGCATGTCCGTTTCGCCCAACCACGCTGCTTACCCACGAACAGCAGCATGCCCTGGTCCCGCGTCATGCGCGGCGCCCGGGGGTGCAGCCCCGAGGTGGCCACGAAGCCCTTGCCGTGGCCCGGAGGGAAGGCGATGGGGATCACGATGTCCTGCGCGCGCGTGTGTATTAAGTGCGTGTAGTCAGGGGCTG
Source organism: Chlamydomonas sp. KOR1 (assembly GCA_036984285.1). Classification (NCBI taxonomy): domain Eukaryota; kingdom Viridiplantae; phylum Chlorophyta; class Chlorophyceae; order Chlamydomonadales; family Chlamydomonadaceae; genus Chlamydomonas; species Chlamydomonas sp. KOR1. Next base: position 242,587 of record BQMZ01000369.1, read on the forward strand.
CGTTCGCATTGTGCTTTGTCCAGGCTGTGTTGCAGCACGCAGGCACGTGCACAGATGGTGCCCTGGCATGTTGAGTGGGGGTGGCGCAGTGGTCAGTCAGGGAGCTGTGCGCATTATGCGAGGGGAGGGGATGGAGCACGAGGCAACAAGCATCGTTGCGCACCGTACCTTTCCTGGCCTGTGCGCCGTTTTCCAGCCCGCATACGGGAAGTCCTGTGGGTTCGCAGTTGGCTTTGGCAGTCAGTGGGGAGCATCAGAGCAAGCAACGTTTAGGATTTACTACAGGTTGGCCACTCAAGCACTATGACAGCCAGAGGTGAGACCTCGTACACGGTCAATGGCCCCGACAGGGGGCAAGTTGCCTGTCTAAGTAGGACGCGGACGAAGTTATCACAGGCACAGGGTCATCAAAGCGGCGAGCAAGCCATGCGTGCAAGCGCATGATCACATGCCAGCCAAACGAGACCGAAACACGATGCTGCCACCTTCACAACCGCTACTCACCCCCGCGTCGCGGCCGATGTGAAACGCCAGTCATCCGTCAAGCATTGGCACATCATCGGGGTAAGCGACGCCGCCCCCTGCCGCCCAAAGGGCCACCTGTACAGCCCAACAGCCACAACTCTGCCTCGCCCCTCCTCCAGTCCGGCAGTGCACCCTTCTCATGACCACATGTCGCCTTGTCCCAGTGATGCAGCTACAGTACTTCGTCCGCACCCCCCCCCCAATGGGCCCCACCTGCGTTAGTCCCCAGTGGTGCAGCCACGTCATGTTGGCGGTGGCGTCGCGCACCGTCTGGGGCACCTCGCCGCGCCCCGCGTCCCCCACGTGCACGATGAAGTGCCGGTGGCCGTGCAGCCTGGCAGGGCGGCACGTGGCAGTCGGGCAGCACGTGACGCGTACATGCGTTGTGGAACTGTGCGATCAAGAGCTGGTGGGCGGTTGCCGTGCAGCCTGGCAGGGCGGCACGTGGCAGTCGGGCAGCAGATAATGCGTTCATGCGTTGTGGCATTGAGCGATCAAGAGCTGGTGGGCGGTTGCCGTGCAGCCTGGCAGGGTGGCAGTAATTTGAGGTATTGTCCGCCAGGGTGCAAGGAATGCGAGAAATGTGGGAAAGTGGCGTCCGGCCAAGTGTCCGCGAGATATGCGAGAAACGTGGGGTCCGGCGAAGCGGCTATGATGAAGTCGAGATGAGCACACGTGAGGCTCCTGTGTGCTCGACCTCAGCGGTTCGCACACTGTCAAGCTCATGGACTGTGCTTTTGACGCCTTGGCCCCCTCACTCGCTGGTGTTACGGCAAGCACGTACGGCACCGCAGCGCCCACCTGTTATACCAGGGCCACACGGTCTGCACCTTCTTGATGATCTCCAGCAGCTTGTAGCCGTCGCCCGTGGTGCGCAGCTTGCAGGGGATGAAGTACCAGTCCTGGAGGAGCAGCGGGATGGGGAGGCCGGGGCCGGGTTCGGGACAGGGGGGCAGGGCAGGGTTCCAGCGGGATGGGGTATAGGGGCGGACACAGCTTCACAGGGAGTGCATTTGTGAGGAGCTTGCAGGGGCAGTCCTTGGGGCCGCGGGTACAAGGGGCCGGGGCCAGAGTCCAGGGGAGGGAGCCAGCGGGTCGGGGTGCAGCGAGGGGGTAGGACGGGACAAAGGTTTGCAGGGGGTGCAATTGGGGTGCGTGGTACCAGTCCTGGAGGACCAACGGAGTGCAGGCGAGGGATGTGCACACACGCGTGCAAGGTTGGGACTGTGAGGAGCACCATGGAGCCTTGAGACAGTCCACGTGTTTTACTCTATTGCACCTGGCAACCGCCTTCTCTCCTTGCCTTCTCACACCACTCGCATCTTCCTCCTCCCGCTCCAAACTGCCGTACCACAACGCAACCGCCCGGCTTGTGCTGCCGTACACAGGAGTGCGTAACGCGCCCCTGCCGCTCCACCCCGAATACCGCACGCTCATCGCCTACTCCTTTTCCGACGCATCACCTGCCACCCGTCGCTAACACCAGCAAGGTGCCCGTCCCGCCAACGCACCCCTGCCACTTTCCCCCGCGCACTTCATGCTCGCCGCCTCCACCTTCCCTGACACATCACCCGCCACCCATTTCTGCCATCAGTAGTAAGCCTATCCCCTCCGCTTTCTACCTCGGCCCTACCGCGACCCCGCACCATGCCCCGCTCACCGCCTCCTCCCCGTCCGCCACCACCGCCCCGCTGCCCAGCAGCCGCTCCAACAGGAACCAGTGTGTGCCACGGTCGGTGCGAGCTGGGTGGAACCTGCGAAAAGGGTGGGCGAAGGTGGCGGAACGCGGGGGGAAGCTGAATGCAATACCCCTAAAGCAGGGCGGGTTGTGGAGGCGTGTTCCCCCCGCGGCTGCTGGGATGACGGAGAGTGGAGCGTGCCAAAACTTAAGGCGGGGTCATCAGGTTTCCCGGGTGTGCCCCCGGGAGCCGCCGCATGCGCGCTCCCAAGTAATGGCGGGTTGGAGCTCCCAGACAAAGCGGTTAGCTTTCCCGGGCATCACCATGAGGAGTACTTGTGCGGCAGGTCGTAGATGTATATCTTGGGTCCCCGATCCCGCGGCACGTAGCCCCGGCCCGCCAGGATGACGGGGCGGTTGCTCTCGTCCAGGCTGAGGGAGCAGTCGGCGCCCCAGAAGCCTGGGTGGGGTGAGGGAGGGCGCAGGCCCGCACACGAGGGCGGCGCACCGTCACTTCGTCACCAAGTCGTACTACATTCGCACATGCACACCCCAATATTACCACAAGCCGTACCCGTACGCCCGCTCCTGCACCCCGCATTCCGCTGACAGGTGCGCTTCCTAATGCTGCGTGCTTACACCCCGACGCACCTCGCTCGCAGATGCACTCCCCCAGCTCGCAGCGGCCCCTGCCGTTGCAGCTGTTGACGCACGTCAGCGGCGCCGCTGCCTCCCGGTGCTCCGGCTGCACGAAGGGAGCCATGCGGGCGGGCGTGGAGGGCCGCTCGCAGTCGTTGCCCAGGCGGTCCTTGGGGCAGTCGCAGCTGTGGTTGCAAAGGGGCCCCAAGGAGCTAAAATTTAAAAGCTTTCTCGTAAAGTTATTAGAAAATGTGCGCCAGCAGCAGAGTAAGTCCCGGTAGCTGCAGGAGTGCCCATTGGCTGTGCGGTTGTGTGGGAGTGTCGGTGCGGTGGTGAGGTATTTGGTATCGCATACGAGGGAAGGAAGTAACAGGAAGTAACAGGAAGCGGTTCTGCTGCTCGACAGCCTCGGCAGCACCAAGTGCACAAGGATTGCACGAGATGGGCTTTGTGTGGGAGCAACGTGTGCGACGCACCAGCTTGAAGATACAGCCAATGAGCACCCTTGCCGCGCGCCCTAAAGCGCCTGGCGCCTTCCCAGGGTGGACCAGCCACGTGGCAGGCATGCGCCACGGTCCTTGCGACAAAGACTACTGGACGCTTCGCGTATGGGGTGCCGTACAGCTCCCTCCACCGGCACCGCAACTGCTATTGCCATGACTTGACCGGCACCCAAGCTTAGCACACTGCGGCAGCGTCGCGGCTCAGGTCCCAACGAGCCGGCACGCTCAGCACTGCACACTGGCTGCACAACCGCCACCCACCGGCCCAGCTCCTCATTGCAGGTGCCCAACTGGTAGCAGTTGTCGCTGCATTTCTTTCGCACACCGCGTTCGTACTTGTATTGCGGAGCGGGGGGCTTTGGCTTCTTAGGTTTACCCGAGGGCGACAGGGCCCGCTTCTGCTGAAGGCTGCGGCCCCGCAGCACGCGCCATACCAACGGTCTGTGCTGCCGAGTTGTTGGCCCCGAGCGTGCCCCATGGCCCAGGCTACTCAGCCAGTCTGCTGTCCAAGCTCCATCTGCACCTTTCCGGCCTCCCCGTGTTGGTGTGCCCTGGCGTGTGGCAAGGCAGGTTGAGCCAGTCTGGAACGATTGAGTGTGTGCTGTCGGTCGGCCACCGCCAGCAGTGTAGTTATGCAAGCCCTCGTTTATACCTGAACGCACCCGAAACTGAACGCCACTGCTGCCCAGCTGCTGGCATACCAGGACCAGAACGATGAGCGAGGCTGTTGCGCCCACCCGCCCAGCCATGAGCTACGATGGAGCAGAGCAATTGTATGCCAGTATGCTCTGCTTTAAGTACATTATGTTCATGAACAGGGCACTGTATGTTGACAGGTTGCCTTGTAGTTGAACGAAAACAGCGAAATTGCCCGCAAAAGACCACGGTGGAGGTGATCAGGTTTGCATCAAATAATCAGCGCGAGTATCATCGTCGCACATTCAGTCTTTGTTGCCCAGACCAGCTGTGGCATGCTCAGCTGGCGCGCGCCTGGTTTCGGAGGTGTTTGGAGGTTTTCGGTAGACCTATAGCCCCATACCAAGTGTACACTCGCTTGCTGCTTGAACCTCTTCTAGCTTGTGCTCAGCACTGCCAGGTCCTGAGCTCGTCTGTCCCTGCCATCTATTTGCTTTCAGGTTCAGTCAACTCAGTACGGTCATATCTGTTAGCATTACGTATTAAGAAACTGTACAATGCCTCCAGCGATAAAAATCAGAGACATCGTTGCAGCGAGGGCAGGGCCAGGTTCGGCGGTGAAGTCCACACCAGCCTGGAAAGCTCGGCTCCTTCAAACGGCTGGAACCCCAGCCAAGCCTCTGGGCGCTCAGTCGGGAAACGGGAAAGAGCTCTCTGACGACTCAGCAGCAGCCGGAGAGCAGCCCCTGGCCACCTCCACTGGGGGCGCAGGGACAGAAGCAAGCAGTGAGCCTGCAGAAGTGGACCGTGCAGTCCCAGCCCTCCGCCTCACTTTTGTGCTTCCCCCGTCACTGCCACGGCCGGAGCTCGCACGGTGAGCTGGAGCGCACTGCACTACAGTGTTTCGGCTTCAACCCAGTCGCCCTTTACCCACTCCAGCACTGGCTCACTTTGGGCACCGCCCCGTGCCACGCACAACCTACACCACGTCCACGCGACCTGGCATGGGCCTGTCGGTGGTATGCCACCAGCATGGGCACTGGAACAGCAGAGCCCCTTCTCCTGCCCTTCAGCTGCATCCTTGTTGTGCCGGCTGCCGAGGGGCAGCAAATGGCAGCTATGATCCTGTCCTGGTCCCCTGAGAGACACCGACGCCTGCCCTGCGCTTCTCACCGTCTGTGCACCAGCAGTGCCCTGACAGTAACACCACAAAGGTATCGTTTGCACCACTGATTACAGCACCATCAAGGTATGGTTTCGCCCTCCACCCGCCCACCCTCCTGCCTACTTGCCGCCCAGGCCCAAACCCCCGTCCGATTCGTTGGCGATGCTGCGCCAGCTGAAGCAGCTGCGGGACGACGGCGCGAAGCTGCTGCCGGAGGAGCTCCAACAGCAGCAGCCCCTGCACCATACACACCTCGCACCCGCGTCCAACGCCCCCGCTGGGCCTCCACCGCCCCCATGGCCTCGGCCCCGCCCTCCCGGCCCTCCTGGCTCTCAGACGGCCCCACAGCCACACCGGCCCAGCCGCCCGCCACTTCTGCCCTCGTTCCATGGGGGTCCTCAGCTGTCCAGGGGACTCCCTTGTCACCCAGCCCGTACGGAGGACATGCCACAGCAGCAGCGGGCGGTGCGCCGGCGCCCCTCAGCTCACCCTGCCTGGCCAAGCTCCGACAGGTGGAAGCGGAGGACACAGGTGGCGGCTTCTTGACCCACTATCGGGATCCGCAGCAGCTGTATGGGGCAGGGGCGGCGGGGAGCCAGCTGGCCCGGGGGGCGGCAGGGACGCCGTTTGGGGGCGCGATTACGCCCTCGGGGGCAGGGACGGGTGTGGGTGTGGGGGGCACGCCGCTGTCAGTGCTTCGATCCATGCACCGGTTGCAGCAGCTGCAGCAGTTGCAGCGGGAGGGAGCCAAGCTGGTGGCGGACTTGGGCAACCTGTCGGTGGGGTAGGTGTGTGGCTGCGGGCTACGTTCAGTGGGAGCATCCTAACGGCCAACGGACGTCAGGCCTCGCGGGCGTTGCGGTTTGCGGTAGCAACAAGTAGGTGGCTGCCCATGTGGCGAGCACCGTGCCTGGGTTGCATGTGTTCAAGCGGGCCTGGTGCGTGATACGTTGCAGGCCGTTCCTACATTCGTCGATGGTTGGAAGGATTATGTTGTGGGAGATGCGTGGGCGCCTGTTACGGTATGTTGGTGGTTGTGTTTACAGTTTTGACAGCTGCGGCTGTGTATCTGTTTACACGGCCCATGTCGCCTGGATTGTGACTGCTGTACGACGACGAGATGGCCGGGGTTGCAAAACGCTGCAAGGCGTCCAGGCGGATACAAACGCTACGGTGTGTTGCAGCTCCTTTCTGGCTCCTTCCATATGTCCTGACGGTATCTCGTACGCGTCCATGCAGCCCCAGTTCTCGCAAATGTCATGCGTGTCGGGGAACAAAGAGCACAGTAGCATCCGAGGCTTACAGCGCGCAGCAGCTCAGGGCTCACCGCAGCGTCATGGGTCACGTGGCAACACTACTTCATCCTGTACAAAGGAGGCTCCAAGAGCGGCGAGCTCCAGCGCGCCTGCTACGAGGTGCTCTGGTTATGCCTGGACAACGACATTTCGCTCGGCTCCTTACAGACCAGGGCAAGAGCGGCGACGGGCAGCGCCCTTCACGGCAAGGGCACTAGGGGCGTCGTGCCCCATACACAAACGGCACGCCCTACACCTCGCTCCTCCTCCTCCTCTGACCGCCCTACACCTCGCCCCTCCTCCTCCTCCGACCACCCTACACCTCACTCCACCTCCTCCACCTCCGACCACTCCTCCCACCCCCCCTCCTCCACCTCCGACCGCCCCTCCCACCCCCCCTCCTCCACCTCCGACCGCCCCCTCCCCCCTCCTCCTCCTCCGACCACCCCTCCCACTCTGCCTGCGCCCCTCCCCTTTGCGCCCTTCCCTTTCCCTCCCCTGCGCCTTCCCCGCCCCTTCCCCTGCCCCTGCATCTTCTCCTTCGCCCGCCTCTCCTGCTGACGGATCCGTCTTCGGCAGTTTGTGCATGTAAGCTGATTGCAGCCACACTTCTGTCGAGTGCGACCGCTCGCCGCCCTTATCTCTGCCGCCTTGCCGGGGTCGTGGATGCCCACGCCCAGCTCAGCGGCCATCTGCCCGCCCCTCCCCCCCCCCCGCACCTCTGCCTTCCTGCCGGGGTCGTGGATGCCCACGCCCAGCTCAGCGGCCCTCTGCCCGCCCCTCCGCCCCCCCCCCCGCACCTCTGCCTTCCTGCTGGGGTCGTGGACGCCCACGCCCAGCTCAGCGGCCCTCTTCCCGGCCCTCTGCCCCCGCAAGCTGGCAGCTGCCTCCCCGTGAAGCACCATTACGCCGTCGAGCGTCAGGTCCCGGTCCAGGCCCAGCGCATGCTGGGGGAAGTGGGCGCGTGCAGGGGAAGGATGCGTGGGTCGTCGGTCATGCTTAACGCGGTGCTAAAGTACACGGTTGCATGCAGCGACTACTGTACTCTTGTGTGATGCGCAGGTCCGTACCGTGTCGCCCATGAATGCACATCCGACCCCCAAAGACCCTCCCAGCAACCTCGAGCCCATGCAACACAGCCCACCTTGACGCAATCTGTGTAGCAGATGACGGTGTCCTTGTAGCGGTGCGGCCGGCAGTGGACGTGCCCTCTGCACTCGCTGCCGCTGATGCACGCCCGCTTCGAGCTCCGGGCTGCGCGCAAAGCGCAGCGCCGCCCCCACCGCCGCCGGCGACCAGCCGAGCGTGAACACGCCCAGGCCCAGCCCCAGCTGTGCCTCGTGCAGGTGGACGAGACACTTCCAGGGGTACACCTGCGTCGTCTCCACGAACTTGCAGGCGTTCTCCGGGCCGCAGGGCACTGCCAGGCCCGTGTTGACGAGCCCGTGGCCCCCGTCCCACGCTGTCTCCAGGCTGAGGGCCACCTGCCTCGCCACGCGCTGGCGCATCCGCTCCACAACCCGGCTGCGATCCTGGCCCGTCTGGCGCACCTCCTCGTCCACCTCCTCGTGCGACAGCATCAGTACGTAGCTGTACTGTGCGTGCACCGGCACCGTGTGCTCTTCGCCCAGTTCCAGTGCCATGACACCCCACAGCGCGCCTGGCAGGCGGGCCACCGCCCGGTGGCAGGCCTCCGCCACTGACCTCGTCACCGGCATCGTCCGGGTGAAGTCCATCGCTGTGCCGCTGACCAGCACAAACAGGTCCTGGTTGCTGGGGAATTGGCCTATCCCCAGCTGCACCCCCAGGTCCCACACGGACAGCTTGCCCTTGCCCTTGCCCTTGCCCTTGCCCGGCTGCTGCAGGCCGGCGACACCAAGGGGCGCCAGCGTCGTCACCATGGCATTGAGCCACATGGCTTGTGGGTCCATCTCCTGGTCACTCGACAGCGACACGATGACCAGCCGGTCATCGGTCACGAGGCTGCTGGCCCCCCGTTGCAATGGCTGTGGCTGCCCCGAGCCCTTCAACGCGCCGGAAGTGGACTTGCCACACATGGCACCCCACAGCCGGAAGGTTGGGGACGGGCTGTCCTTCGCCGCCTGGGTGCTGCACAGCTCGGCCGCATCCACAACCCCACCTCTCCTCCACGTTTGTGTGTGCACAGTGTCGTACGGTTGAGCCGGCTCAAGCATGAAACCATGTGGTCGAGCATGAAGCAGCCATGAAATGAGAAATCCCAATCACAAGACGTAGTACCATGTATGTACATCAAGGGCTACAGGGCTCACAATCCGTAACGCCGTCCGCTATTGGGGAGGCAGCAAGGCAGCGACCTGCGCCAACAACGTGGCGCAGCTGTAGGCTGTCTTTCTGTACTCCCTTTCCCTCCTGCTCGGCCACGCATGAATCACGGAATAGCATGTATAACGACTGGACATGACGCTAAGCCGATCACGCACACGAACGAGTGTAGCACCGATGTCTCCTGGATCACGAAACACCCACGCACAGCGCGAGCGACTGCCGCGCTGTTCCGGTACCAGGAAAACAAGAGCGGCCAGGCAGGCAGCCTTGCTGACCGCTGCTGAGCCGCTGTAATGCACCGCTGGTGACGTTATGCACAGCACCTCCCGCTTCCACCACAACAGTGCCCAACGGCTACCCTGGCAATCCTACCCAGCTGCTCAGGCACTCAAGCTGCACCTCTACTCAACCGCTCGGCTGCAGCGTACTCTCCCTGAGTGTGGAGGGCGGCGGCACGGACATCCGGGGCAGCTGGCACGCGTGCACGGCAGCTGTTGTGCCCTCACTCAATGGTGAGCTCGGCGAAGGCGTTGCTGGGGTCCTCCCCGACGAGGTCGGGGTAGGCGGTGGCCACCTGCATGGAGGAGGAGGCGGGAGCGTAGCGGGATGTGCACCGTCATGGAGGTGGGACCGTGAAGGACACATACCGAGACGCATGTGACAGAAGGCAGCAGGACCTGGTGAGGGGTCGCCACCTGTGTGGAAGAGGAAGATGAGTCGAGCGGACATGTACGTGCGGGAGCTTTGAAGACAGCGTCAGCGCATGACGGGAGGTTGGGGCAGGCAGTGACCACTTGGGGCTTATGCAAGCAGTCGCATGGGGTAGATCAGGGTGAGGGAGGGCTGCGCTGCAGTGTGCGCAGGCACACGTGCGTGCGGGTAGGTGGTGACCGTGTTGGATGTCACGGACGCCACAGCGGTGGTGCCAGTCGGAGAAGCAGCAACGCTGGAGACGAAAGAGCCGGAAGGAGGGCAAGCGACCCAGCGCGCCGGCGCGGAACCCGCAGAGCGCCGATGCACGGTGTCCAAATCGACTGAGTAGGAATGCACCTGATGCCAGGTGCGCAAGTGCGCCCGAGTGGATGCAGGGTAGAGTTTCAGGAGGTGGGAAGTCACCGTGCAGGCAGGCACGTGGGTCCGCGGGCGCAGGTTGCGTGACGTACCTTGTCGCCGTACTTGGACCTGATGCGGTAGCAGGTGATGTTGAGGTCGTAGTGCCCGATCTCCAGGAACGTCTTCTCCTCCTCGCTGCACAGGAAGCACATGGTGTACAGCGCCAGCTCGAACTCGGGGGAGGTGCCTGGGGGCAGCGAACACGGGTGGAGGGGGGTGATTTGCGTGACTGATACTGGGATGGGGAGAGGTGCCTGTGGGCGGCAAACACATGTAGAAGGGGTTGACTCGCTTGACGGACGCTGGGTAGGGGACCGGGTGCCTTAGGCCAGGAGAGTTGTGCATGATCAGCGCATGTGCACGGGATGCAGAGGCCGGGCATGGGTTTCAAGTTGTGCCGCAAGCTGCCATGCCACCAGATGGGGGTTACTACCGATATGGTGATGAAGGAACGGATAGGCCCTGCAGCCGTGCAGCGGTGGCGAGAGGCGTGTACGTGTGGATACGCGTACCGTACGGTCCCAACCAAACGCACCAACAAACAGCCCGTCACTCACCCACAAAGAAGGTAGACACCTGCGGATAGGCGGCGAGGAGGAAGAGAGCGCAACAAAGTGTTAGGGCTAGCTGGGGCAGGTTCAGGACCAGTGAGCAATCAAGCCCGCCAGCGCATACCACTGAGCTACATCGCTACAGCCGCCTAACCTACCCTGCTGAACCCACCCTGCCCCTGCTCGTGTAACGTGCCCGCGCCTACACACCTACCGCCCCGCCGCTGCCTCCGCCACACGACCCACATGACTCAAGCTGGAACCCCCTCATCCCCCGCTCCCCATGGCCCCGCCCTGACCAATCCAGGTCGCTTTTCTCACGCCTTCAGACGCAAGGGCCACACAAGACCTGACCCGATCCCCAGCGCACTCCCTACAGAGCAGCACCCCTGTCCCCGCTCACGTTCTTCTCCTCGCCGCCCCACGCGAACTGCACCGACACCAGGCGGTCGGCGTCGTCCGTGTTGTCGCGCGCCGCCTTGGGCCGCACGTAGCCCAGGTAGTCCACGTGGCCACGCCCCTCCTCAATGTAGAACTGCAGGATGCCGGAGAAAAAACAACAGTTGGCACATGCGTACCGTACAGCCGAACACCGTACGCAGTACAAATGACAATCCACGTGGCACGCCTCCGCCTTGGGGCAGGGATACAGGGTACGGGCAGTTGAGAGCGGCCCACGTGACGGCGACCCAATCAAGACGTCGACAACGGTCTGCTACCCGTAACCTTGCCGCCTAAAGTACTGATGCTTTCTGCCGCCACCCACGTGCAGTGCGCGCACTGGGAGGAGGTGGTTGCTGCAGCCGCCCACACAGTTTATCCACTACCGGCATCGGTCCACAATACCGTGCACCAAGCACTCTACGCACACCCCAGCTACCCGCACGGCCGGGGACTGCGTCTCGGTAGCGGCGCGCACGCAAAAGACAATTATCTCATGACCCACATGTGTATATGCAGCACAAAGACCAGGTCATGCCCTTCCCCTCGCCCAGCTGTGAAGCGGAAGGATCTTGGCTCCGCACAGTGCCCCCCGTCTGACCTGGAAGTGCATCCCGTTGCGTGCCGTGGCAACCCACATGCGGTGTGCTTGTAGGCGCAGCGCCATTGCGCACCCTAGCAGTCGCATGCCCGCAAATTCGCACTTCGGCCATTCCTTCTCACCTGGATCCAGTTGTGGAATCCGGTGATTGAGTCTCCCTTGCTCTCGCCCACGAACACGTGCTCGAAGCCGCACGAGTCGTTGCCCTGACCGTCGCGCCGGTAGTATGAGAACCACATCTGGGGACGTGGTGGGCGGACGCAGACCCGGTTTATCCCCTTCTGGGCTGTTCATGCAACAGTATGCAACTGTTGGAAGTATACTTCACAGTTGAAGTATACTTCACAGGTGAAGTATCAGGTCTGCCGGCGTCATACCCCTCGATACTCTTTTGGGTGTAGCAGGTTGTAGGCGTACCTGGTACAGCTGTCGCTTGAAGTCGTTGGGGTCCTTCTCGGCCACTCCCTGCTCCACGCAGTACTCGTGGCAGAACTTCATGACACTGCGTGAGGAACACAGGACCAGAGTGATCAAGCGCGCCAGAGCGGGATGTGGGTCGGGCGCAGAGGACATGCCTGGCAACGGGCATACACCGGGACCCCATTCGTACACCACGCACAGGCAGGCGTTCCTGCTGCGGTCTGTATAAGCCCCAACTCCCGACAAAACACGATACAGGCACCAGCACCACCACCACCAGCACCGCAGGGCTCATTCTGTTACAGCTACTGTTATGTCCCCTAAAACAGATAGCCTATCTCTTGCGCCCCTGCTGTTGTCTTGAATCACTTCCCTGCACCGACCCACAGCTGCACCTATCGACATGACATACCAAACCCATTCGCAATGAGCGCACACTGTCTGCTTACTGCGCCGGAGAAGTGGGTCAGCTGCTGGCCGCGCCAACGACCCACGTGCCTGGTGCTGCAACAGGCAACCCACATCGTGATTGCGGCTTGCTTCGCCCTTTCAGATCTGCTGCCGAGGCTTAGTTCACCAGCAACCCAGCACCACACAAGCACACCGGTACTGACCATGCTTGCGTCAGTACTCACCCCCTAACCTGTCCTTGTTACGTGCTTTGTTTTCCCTGCACCGCATCCTGCTATGAACCGTTACTCACGGCGTCTGCATGATGGCGTTGAGGAAGTCCGTCATCTCCTTGCGCTCCGTCGTCGTGTCCTCCTCCACGGTGCCCGTCTCGCGCTGGTAGTTGTCCAGCAGGTTGTAGAAGCTGCGGGAAGGTGGGTTGTAGCGGCAGGACAGCACCTCAGCTGAAGGCGCATGAGCAGGGGGCCGTGGTGGTTGCTGCGAGACAGTGTATCGGTCGTGGGTTAGCACGTGGTAGTTGTGCGCTGCATGGGTTCACGAGTCAGACGCTTGGAAGGGCCAGGCCAAGGATGGAGATGCTTCGGAGTGCTGCGACGTGTCACCGGCGCTTTGAGTTGCGGCCATGGCAGGACTGGGCCGCGGGTGCTGATCCCACCCCAGCAAACCCAAGGAGCGTCGAAGCCCAACAGTACACCTCCACTTGGTCATTATGCCATTGGGTGAAACTTTCCAGCTGTTGCGCTATGAATGGCGCTACAGTCAAACCACCCACATCAGGTAGGTGGGCTTCTGCCACACGTGCGCCTTGACGCCCTTGAAGAGCTTCTCGGACGCGGCATCGCCCTTCTGCCAGATCTGCTTGCCAGTCTGTCAAAGGGAGGGACGGAATGGGGTAGGGCAGTACTGGTGGCACTCAGTCACGTCCTGGGTTTGGCAGCAAGCCACGGTCACGTCAACCTGTGAGGCACCAGGGCCGTGGCCTACCACACACCGTTCATATGCATTATTTTGTACTCCCTGAATGCATTACATACGTTTCATTATGCAGCTGCGCGTAGCGCTGTTCCGCAAGCGTGTTACGGAAGCAAAGGCAAGGCATCAGGCCACACCGCTGCCCGGCCGCAGACGCGATCTATGCGGTACATGCGTTGATCACCACATCGTGCTTTGGCGCAAGTTACGCACTTGTGTGTTGATAGCGTAGTCGACGCCAGGCGTCAAGCGGTTCTCATCCAGCTCCCAAAGCTTCTGTGCTGCCTCTTTAATGCTCATAGACATGTTGATCGGTATGACTTGACCGAAAGCGAGAGCAGACTAACGTCAAACCCTCAGCTTTTCGCTGAGCAGGTCGCGTATACGGACGGGGCAAGCTTGGCACAGCGTAGGTGCTCGGTCTATTGTATAGTGGAGGTCTCTTACCAAAGCAAGGAGCAGTTATCCAAGTCACTGTTGCGCATGCCTATGTGGCATGTGGGTGCGCTCTTCCGCCTCCTCCGAAACCTGAAGTTCACATCAGCAATTCGTGACTGACTAACGCACCACGTGTCTCCGGGCAATGACCGGGGACAACGCGCTGCGCACTGAAAGCATTGTCAATGCGCCCAGCATGCCAACAATGAGCAGTGTAGCATCCTATTACAGGCCGGGCTGCCTGGGCCATGAAGATACCGTCAGGGGATATCGGTACCAAATGGCCCTGGTTTGGCCCCCACCAGGGCCCCTGGGCCACTGGGCCCCACCCTTCAAATGGTCATGGTTTCAATACCAACCTCGCGACTGAAGAAGGCCACACATGTACAGTGGTAGCTCGTCATCTGATCAATCCTGGTCATGCGACCGGGGCCCACGAGCCAACACAGGACCAGCAGTGGTGCTACAGCCCGAACGCCACGGCAGCAGCAGGGTCAAGCCATCCAGGGCTGCCATGGACGGCGAAAGAACGCGCCCCCTGCCTTTCGATTTGGTACAGCTTGGTACGTGCTCACTACGGAAGGTCTGAAGTGAAACAGTACGGGTCAGATACTACAAACCCTACGCAACGCTTGGAGATGGAACACCACCTCGCCTCCCAGGCCACCACCGTATGCCATTGAACGTTGAGCGCACCGCCAGATCGGTCACTCGGGCCTGCCCGACTGGCCACCGGACCTGCAGTGGGTGCTCCAGCCTTGAGTCAAGGGGACTCCAAGTGGACGGACCACAGCACAGCCAACCGGTAACATCAGGTAACACCCTTCACAGGCACGGGCAACTAAGCCGTCCGAGCACCCACCAAAGGAGGGCACCCCCTGCACCAAAACAACCCATCATGCCTCCTTTTACACACCATCGTCTTGCAGTATGTTGCTACATTCTCACTTATTCTGAGGCAGTGCCACAAGGCCCGGCTGCTCACAGTTACCCCACATACAGCTTGGCAGTTAACCCCCAGGACCTCGCCCCGTGCTGCTCACTCCACCATGCTCGCTCCACCCAGCTCCAACCTTTAGAACCCTGTGGTGGACTGTGGTGGATGCGCTCACCGTGCGCCCGCAGCACGAGGGCTCTTGTATCGTTTGCGGCTTCGTTGGACTGACAGCCGATAGGGACCATGCAGGGGTGCTACGCCACGCGTGGGCCCCGAGTGGCCGTGCCTCCCGCGCACTTCGTCTCGACCACGGTGCTGCTGCTGCTGCTGTTGCTGCTCCTGCGCAGCTCGCTGTGGTTGCGGCCTGTGCGGCTTCTTGTGCTGCCTTCGGTGCTTATGTTGCTGTACCGGCCTGTTCCGTGTCGCCCCGTGTACCTCCACAGCAGCAGGTGCGCCAGCGCCTGCTGGTTTGGCAGGTGTGGGTGATGGCGCTGCCGTGCCGCCGCCACCAAGGTTGCTGCTAAGCGGTACAGGTGATCCTGTAGCATTCTCGGGCGCGATACCGACGGCAGGTTGTGGCATGGGACACTCGCCGTGTGTCTGCAGCCGCACACCCGCGCACCTGCAGTGAGCAGCAGAGTGGAGGTCACACGGCGGCAACATTGAAAACGCAAGGGCGCATGACCCGACCGCTGCCCTTTGGCGGCATTTCGTCTACCACGCTACCGGTATGCGGCAAACCACCTTAACCCCATGCTACTTTCCGCTTCCACGCTCTCAACACTTCGCCGGTTGCCCGCTGCCCCTGAGCCACACCATGCCACGTAGGCGCTGCCGTACGCATAACGCGGCACTTGCGGCAGGATACCGTACCCCTGACCATACACCTATCATGCCACATCTGCCCTACCCGTTCTCGCAGTTCGCCACTTGCCCACTCACCATGCCAAGCAGGCGTTGCCGTACGTAACGCCGTCCTGCCCGCACACCGGGGCCCAATCGGACGAGCACCAGCAGCGGGGGGGAGAGCTGGGGGCGGGCGGGCTGGGGGCGGGGGCAGGAGGGGGAGGAGCGGGCGTGCCCATGTCCACTGGAGCTGCGGGACTTGCGGCTGATGTGGGCAACAGGCCTGGCAGCGGAGGCGCGGCAGCTGGTGTTGCCGATGTGGGTCGGGGAGGAGGCGTGCGGGTGGGTGGAGCCGGCCCCGGGGGAAGTGGCGGAGCGGCGACTGTGGACTGGCGAGGGGAGGCGGGGCGCCGGGTGGGCTGGCGTCTTGGGGATGGTGGTGGCGCTGATGGTAGCGGTTTTGGAGGTGGCGGAGGGAGAAGGGTGATGACCAGGTCCCTGGCGGAGGCCCTGTGGTAATGCCGTCGTCGGGGAGGGGTGTGGAGCTGCTTGCCGGGGTTGGAGGTGCCGGCGGGCTGCTGCCGGCCGTTGGAATGTGTACGGGCTCAGAATCGGTGTTGCAGGCTTCGTCCACCCGGACGGTGCCCCCAGGGTTGAGCCACACCATCGAGCAGGGAGGTGAGGGCGTGCCGTCGCACACCACCCTAAGACACATGGCGCCAGGCACGGTGGCGCAGGGCGGGGCGGCGCGGCAGGGGTCGGGGTCGGGGCAGGTGACCTGCCGGTCAGGGGTGCAGGCCAGGCCCAGTGCGACCAGCAATTGGGGCAGGTCCTGGGGCAGCTGTGGCTTGACGCCGCCTCCTTTAGGGGGCGACGAGGGTGGAGTTGGGGCGCATAGCCCTGGGGGCGCGAGGGAGCGGTGTCTGTGAGAATTGAGAAGCTACATCCGGAAGTCCCGCATTTAGACATGAGTTGGGGACGTGGCATCGTGCGTAGCGCTAGGATGGTGACGGGGAGTGGGCGGATAACTGGCTAAGACCAACCAGGACGTGGGCACGTGGGCGCACCTGCGCTCATGTCCTCTGGGGAGGTGTAGCCAGCGCAGGCTGCCAGGCAGGGGTTGGAGAAGGTCTTGCCGCCCGCGCAAACAGGATCGTAGAAAAGACGACAAGTGCAGCTGGTGTAGATCTTGGACACCGTGCTCGCGGCGTCCGTCCGTGGGCCTGAAAATGGCAACAACGGCGAAGACAAAACACAAAGCGGGATCCACAGCAACATTCAAGGCGGCTGTGCCCGGCGTACGCGTAAATGGCTGTACCTCTATCTTTGTGCTTGTAGCAACTTCAAGGCAGCTGGTCCGAGAACTGCGCGCCTTTTTGAGCTGGCTGGAACTGCCCGAGGCCTCACCTACTTCTCCGGCCGCAAGTGCGCCGCTGGCTATGCTTACGGCAACACCCAAAAGCAGGACGCATCCTTGCACACCAAGCTTGACGGCGGGACAGCTAGCGAGGAAAGGCATTACTGCTTGCCGCCATACCAAAAGTGATTGTAGTCTGATTTTTTGGTGCTGTACTAGTATTCAGAGCCTGTATGTCTTGTCGAACCGATGATGGGCAACAACGATGATCGAGAGTGCCTGCGCTAACGTCGTAACGTGACATGCACGGCAAGCCGACCCATGGGTCGATTGACTGCAACAGAGAAACGGGCGTTGCCAATACTGAACAGCTGCTTTGGCACTGCAAACGAAAAGCCGGCAACTATATGTATACAACGCTACCATGTGTTTCGTTGGACACGAGCGACAAGAAGCCACAGGGTTTGACAGCTGCACGTGGTCAGTTGCCAGAGGCCCAGTACCAGCCTAGTGCTGCTTATATTGTGGGGCGGTTTATAGGTAAGAAGACGTGGGCTGATGCAGGCATGCAGCCGTGCCCAGCAAGGTGCAAGGCTCCTACTCCACACCAAGGTCCCTTCAAGATCAGTCAATAGGAACGCACTGCATCTCAGCAGTTCAGATATACACTCCTGTGAATAAATGCCGTTGCGCACGCCGCTTAGGAGTGTGGCAGATACTGACACTCCAATACACCTTATTGAAACAGCAACATAAATAAACGTGTGTCTCCCATATTGATTTGTGCGGTACGGCCTTGCGACTGCGACACACCTGTTCGTCATGTCAGCTCGGTTGGGGCGATGGCCGGTCATGCCGGCAGTTGGCCCATGCTGAACGGCGGCTGTGCAGCTGTTGCACTGCGACGAATATGCTTTTCGATATAATTCAAAATCCTGCTTCATGCCTTTGCATTCCTGCCTGCGGAAAGTCAATCTACCCAAACACACAGCGCTCCAACCAGCTCCAACTCCTCACTGACGATAGCTTCAAAGTTCCCACCCATGTCCTACATGCTACAGGCAGCACTCACTGTTGCCTGCCTTGTAAAGGATCACGATCGTCACCAGTTTACGTTCTGCAGCAAACACTCACTGTTGCCTGCCTCTGGGTGCCATGCCATGGCGTAACACGCATGCGCGGCACCCACACGTGTCTTGGCGCGTGTGCCTGGCCCCTCCAGCTTGGCTCACTTCTCCAGGCAGACGCCCAGCCCCTCCGGGAGACCCAGCTCCGCCGGCGCCTCCTTGCACGTGTACTTCTTGCTCCAGCACTGCCTCTTGCCATCAAGGATACACAGGTCGTTCTTGGACGCCCACTCGCACGTCTCCCCTTTGCAGTATTGGCACTTGCCCTCCTTGGTGATCGTCAGGCCAGCACAGTCGGCGGAGCACCTGCGATGCAGAGGCATGCGCGCATGTTGTGTGCGAAGCCGTACAGACAGGTGCGCTGGGACTGCCAACACTGTCGCGCGCACTGCAACACAGGGCCCAGTTACGTGACACAAAACGTGGCCCGCATCAGAGCTTATCGGTATACGAAGATGACTTGCAACAGGTCGCCTGTCGGCTTGACCACAGCCATGCAGGTCAATTGCAGACATGGTGCACCCCTGTCGACTGCACTGCAATACTCACTTGTTGGGGAACGTCCTCAGCAGCCGCGTGGACGGCAGGCGGGCGCACACGGGCTCGTACCCGTACGACGGGCAGTTGGAGATGCACGTAGTGCCGTTGCTCTTGGCGGGCGTGTCCGCAGGTGCGCTGCAGTTCACCAGGTCCTTGGTTTTTGCGTCGTACCAGTACGGCTTGCAAACCTGCAGTACCGTACCGCGGTACGTCGCAGAGCAGGTCTTGACGATGCAGGACGCGTTGGGCCTGGCGGCACACGTGTTGTTGCTGCACGCGGTCATGGCCTCCCGGACACACAGCGCGGAGACGCCGGGGATGCCGCACCTGCAGTGGAATTGCAAGGGTAAACAATTTTACTGGGCTTGTCCGGTTACCGGTATGAAATTCCTTTCGCAGTGGTAGCCGCTTTCAGGGAAGCGGCCAGTCACTGAGCAGGGCTCAAACTTCCTCACGCTGTGGTTTGCCAGGACCCCCAGCAGCAAGTCAGTGACGGGCTTGAGTCCAGCACACTTAGGATACCAACCGATGTAAGCAGCCCCTGGCCCAGCGCCTCGCCTCTTCAAGCCTTGAACCGCACCCCACGACCTGCTCGGTGACCCCACGACCTGCTCGGTGACCCCACGACCTGCTCGGTGACCCCACGACCTGCTCGGTGACCCTTTGACCCTGAGCCACTGCCTCTTTTACCCATGTCCACCCGCGCACGCCCATACCCCATAACACAGCATCAGCCACAACACAGACTGCGGCCTCGACCCCAGTCGCCAACCTCCCTACTGGTGCATCCCAGCGGTTGCGCCTACTTGTGTCCCGAACCTTCTCCCTCCCACATGCGCTGATATCCGTGCACCACACCCTGCTTCACGCCCGTAACACACAGTGCACGGCAGCACCAGCGGCGACTCACTCCGTGATATTGGTGACCGTCCCCGGCACAGTCGGGTTGGACTCCGGATCTTTAACGCCGTCGCCGTCGGTGTCGACGCCGCCCTTGTCGGTAATGTCGCCGTCCCCTGGCGCCGCCATAGGCCTGGACACCACCGCCCCGGTGTCACAGTCCACCATGTCCCCGTTCTTGGTGGTCCAATAAGCCACGCATGGCTGCACCTCCACGCCTCGGTACGTGCCGTAGCAAAACTTGACGGTGCACTCTGCCCCGGGCACCTTGGCACACGTGGCGCCCTGGCACGCGGCCTCAGCGCCGCGCATGCACCGGACCATCAGGGCCGGTATGGGGCACCTGTTTTTTCCAGGGCGTGTGTGGAAGAATGTTGATGGACGTGGTGGCCGCAATGGGCTGAGGGGCGTTATGATGGGCAGTGCACGATGGGTTGCTGGCGACGGACGCACGTTCCTGCGTTTTCGTGAGTTGCTCGGACCAACGTGACTAAGGCGAGTCGGTGTGCCGGTCCGGAATGGGGCCATCGACACCATTCATACTTACTCTTTGATGTTGTTGATTGGTTTGAATGGGTTGAAGTCATCGTCTGCAAATTGCAGGTAGCGAGGGCGCGTGGGCGCAGTCGGGTGCCGGGTGGTGACATGGCACACCAAGCGACTTGCACCAACACAGTGTCAAAACACAAACAGGCCCACTATGCCTAATTCAAATATGTCGGTATACTGCGTGACGGCTAGGCAGGTCTTTGACACTTGCATAGACGGGTTCTCCCCCGCTGCCAGCTCCCGACTTCTCCTGTAATAAGCATACCATATGGCCCCACCTTGCGCTAGAGAGCCCGATGCTAGTACCAGTAGCGAGAACGCCAAGGCGTGAGTGACGGCCGCTCTTCTCGGCATCGTCTTCCTTTGCGCTGTGCTAAGCTGGCTGACGCCCCAAACAAGCGTCGCGAGCACGAAGCCAGGTATTATTTATATGCTTAGAAGTGGCTACAGTATCGGCCCGTTTGAGCGAAGCAGGGAGCGCCGGGTTCTTGATATACACGCGGCCAGTAAAGCGTCGGCAGGGCAGGGGCACGTTGGCCTATGCGGAACAAATGTATATGTGCACCTTTATGACTTACAATAGCTCTGGCGGACACGGTGCACAGCCCAGATGACAGGTCGCGGCGTACGATACGGTGGGCCGGACCCGAGCTCTGCGTTGATTCTGCCTTAGTCGGAATGAAAAAAAAAGTATCTACAATACCATTCGATGACATAACAGTGTCCTTTTCGAAGGGCCGGGCAATTCATCTTCAGGTAGGGAGTCAGGTAGGAACTACGTCGGAACCTACGCAGCTGCCTTTGCCGGCACGCTATGCATGTCAACAAGCGGCCAATTGCTTACTGAAGCTACACGCGTTTTATTATCAATAGTAGCAGGGCAACTGGCACGGAGCCGGAGAGGCCAGCACGGCGGGGGGAACGAATGGTAAGGCAGAAGACAGGGGAAATATGTAGCTCAAGTGCCCCGTTATCGCATTGCCTTCTGTGCTTCTACTTGCCTGCTGTATGCTGATGCTGCTTGAACTTCCGGTCTTCAAGATACATCTCTCAGCGTAGACCAGGATTTGACGTTTCCGCCACTGCCTCTTGCCACGGCCTGTACCCGTCGTAATCACCGTCCCTTATCCTCTGGGGAGCGTGGGCAGTTGGGCGCTTACATTCTGCACCCACAGTCCTTCCAACTCTCGTATGCAGCCTATTGCACGGGCAAGACACCGGCACGGTTTGCTGACAAGGAGTCACAGCCTGTGACCGGCTGGCCGCACAGCGCGTGACAAGGACACCACGCCACCTTGGCCAGGTGTAAAGGGGCCAGCCCCGACGCGCTAGCCTCTGCAGTCCCACAATACCCCTCTTGGCCACGCATGTTATTGACATGGAACACATCAAAAGATGCACACCGCTACGCGTGGCCAACCCGTCAGCAGCACTCACGTGAGCAACACTCATGTTTGGCATCGTCCCTGGTGCCTGAGTCCTCAGGGCACGCCCTGCATCAGGGGAGCTCCCCTGCCCTGCATGCTTCACTCCTTGCTGGTAAAGACTCTAGCGCAACAATCAATGGCTTTGTCCAGCGCTACTTCTAGCATGTGTGCCCTAGCGGGAAGCATACCACACAGTCCGTTGCTGTGCATGCACAAAGGACTATGCTACGGGGCTATGTTCGTTGCGGTTGATGCGGGCCACGTATATAATGCAAAACGCCAGCGTCTGTATCTACGCTTGTGGCACGGCGTATATGAATGTGCTAAAATACGTTAATCGCCGGATCACACGTGCCCGCCGCCATGGTCTATAAATGCAGGTACACGTACGTGACGTGACAGCACGCAAGGAACGGTATAATCTAGCATGCAGGCAACAAAGCTGCAACTACCGGGGTGTAATGACGCGCATCAACGCATGCACCAATGCGAGGCTGGAACAAGCACTTGTGCTGCTGCACTCAGACAACTAGTGCATCCTGGCGCTCACGCTTGGCTGGCGTGCAGGCTGCGGCGGCGGCCCTTGCCGATAACCATCTGCGGCCTGCACCTGCCAAACACATCAGTGGGCCCGGGCTTTCCGCCCCCCGGCAGCACACAGCTGAGGAACTTGCCGCACTGCTTGCTGCCCAGACGACATATCTCGTTGAAGCTGCCTCCTATGCACGAGTTCCCGAGGCACTTGATGCACTTGCCGTCGCGCTTCACCCTCTTGCCGCTGCACTCAGCAGAACACCTGCAGTAGCAGCAAGGGGCAATGTCAAATAGATGGGCCGTGAGTCTCCAAACGGGGAACGATTGCCCTTCGGATCAATGCACACTCTGCTGTTTGACTTACAGGCCGTATGCCCCATCTCATACTCTTCCAACCATCGGCCTGCTGCATAAAGTCCCTCCTCGCACGGTGTTGCTGACGACGCAGTAGCGTTCTGATGAACAGCAAAGCCCTCGTACGGGCGACACGGCGTCCCACCTGTTGGGGTAGGTCGTGCCGTCGGTGGTGCACACCGGCTCGTAGTCCAGCGGGCACTTGCTGCAGTCCTTGCAGTCCATCAGCGGCTCTCCGTCTGCGTCCAAGAACAGCGCCTCGCAGGGCCCCAGCACACGCCCCCGGTACACCCGGCCCACGCAGTAGTTGGACATGCACGTGGCGTCCGGGTGAACCGGGCAGCTGTTGACGTCGCAGGGGTTGGCGAAGCACTCCACGGTCTTGTTGGTGGGGCACCTGAAGCAATCACAGGGCCGAAGGAGGGTTTGGGTACCGTGGTGCAGCGGCATGTGTCTAACGGTGCACGGTGTGGTATGCCGGCCAGAGCTCAGGCTTGTAAGCTGGCGGGGCAAGGCAGGGAGGCTGACGTGGGTTCGGGAATCAGCAGAACGGCAGCAGCAAGGACGGCAGACTTACTTTGCCCATGGGTCGTCGTCGTCGTCTCCATTGCAGGCGCCTGTGATGTGTGATTGGAGGGCAAGGCAATGCCTCAACACCTGTGCTTGTGTGCTGGGCCGGCTCGTGGAAGAAGCACGCTGTGGCAGACAGGATCACGGCTGCAGCCGGGCTAAATTGACGGTGCGCGGTATAGGGGAGGGTGTAGGTCACTTTTTTTTTTGAGCCTCGACCCTTACCCGGTGTGCTCTCCGTCACTCCCGCCGCTCCCGCCTCGCAGCCGTTGCCGTACGTTTTGACGCCGGCGGCGCAGACAGGGTCGAACAGCGTAATGCAGAAACGGGGCTCCCCCTCTGCGAAACGTAACGGTCGCAGCGGACCACAAAAAGGGTTGCACCTTAGCAGCCCAGCAAGAAACGTCCAAGGAGTCATGCTTCGCATAGCAATCCTGTCTTGCCTGGCTCTGCAGCCCAAGCACAAACAACGCGGCTATCTATGCCTGTATGACATGCACACCTGTCGACTTACCTAGGGCAGGCACCAGACACGTGTGCCATGGCCGACGTGACATGCCCGAACAACTTCCAAGAGGTGCCAATCTGCAGGGGCTTACCCACTGGGCAGGCGCCGTCCGCAGTGACGGTGACGCCGGCACACTTGGCCTGACAGGAGCTGGAGTAGGTCTTGTTGGCGGCGGTGGCGCACACGGGCTGGAGCACAAGCTCATCGCATGGGCAGCCACCATCATCGTCGCCGGTATCAGACCCACACGCCCCTGCATGGACCACACATACTGTGTTACCACAGCAGCATCGTGTTGTTTCACGCACTGCGCTCCAAGGCTGCATCTGGCCTTTCAGTTTCCCTGTTTTCATTTCGCCTTGCCTTTGGTGTACTTGGTGACGCCTGCAATGGCGGCGAAGCAGCTGTTGGAGTAGGTCTTGTTGGCGGCGGTGGCGCACACGGGGGCGAACAGGGTGATGCAGCCGCGAGGCTCGCCCTCTGTCGAGGGTGGCGCAGCCAACAGAAGCCGGAAGGGGAACGGGGACATGGCACATCAAGGTCATGCGCCGGAATGCGATTGTACAGCCGTCTGCGCCCAGGTGGCGTGCTTCCCCGCGGTATTCTGTACGCATGATGCAGCTGCTCAGCACACCTTGCACATCGTCACAGCTTCCCATGGAGCTTCGGCTGCAACCAACTGCCCTGCATAGCCCTGGGATACGGTGCCGCCGGCTGAGCTCATCGGCCAAACACCAGTCAAAATCATCCAGTAGCATTTCTTACCAACGGCGCAAGCACCCTCTTCGAACACCGTGACGCCCGCGCACTTGGCCTGGCAAGCGCTGGCGTAGGTCAGGTTGGCGGCGGTGGCACACACTGGGCCGGAGGCGCCATCGCAGGCGCAGTCAACGCCGGGCTTGCCGCCACCTGTGCCGCACAGCCCTGCAGCAGTGGCCACCAAGGAAAGCCGTTAGTACTAGTGGCGTAACGCATAAGCCACGAGAAAACCTGACGGTAGACCGCGCGAGGATACGGCCTTCAAACCAGCATGCAGGTGGAATCAGCGCCCGCATCCAAGCCTGCCATGGAGACGGCTTGATCGCATCAGATGACGCAATGGCAAACACGCTCACGCACAGATACCGTAGCAGCCAAGGGCGTTGGGCCACACTCCTTCCGGTGCTTTGCCAAAAGGCACCCTTGCTGCCTGGATCACGTGAGGGTGCGGGCCGGTGCCTGCTCACCCATGGTGTACTCCGTCACCCCCGCCGCCTTGGCCACGCAGGGGTTGGAATAGTTTGCCACACCAGCGGCGCACACGGGGTTGAACTCCAGCGTGCAGGGCCTGGGGCCTTGCTCTGTGGTATAGAAGAGCGGGCGGATGGGAGTCATAACGCGTGTGGGAACGTACACACGCCAGTAGTTTTGGTGCCGCAACACAAAGCCAACCGAGCGCTTTCTTCCGTGTGTGGCGGGGCGCGGCGGATGGGACTTATACGGTACAAGGTGTGCGGGTGCAACACAACACGTGAAACACCGGCCATAGCAATCTAGCACCGCTCTCCTGACATGAGGGGTGGCGTAGCGCCACGTTGTGTAAATATCCTCTCCGGGCTCGGAGGGTAACTGCCCCTTTTTGAGTCACCGGATAGTGCCTCGCACCAAGTCGTCGCGTGGACACAGGGCTGGAGTCCACGGGTGGAGTCCGTGGGCGGCCTTTGCGACTTGGGCTTCAACCCGGCCCGCAAACGACAGCAGGACTTGGAGCAGGTACTCAGGTCAGGGGAGCTCCCCTGCTACAGGTACTAACAGGTGCCACAGGTGTTACGTACCCACGGCACAGGCGCCGTCCACGATGACCGTGACGCCAGCGCACTTGGCTTCGCAGGGGCTGGAGTAGGTCTTGTTGGCGGCGGTGGCGCACACTGGGTCAGGGATGTCTCCCTCGCAGTGGCAGCTACCCTCCTCGTCGTCAGTACTGGACCCACAGATTCCTGCAAGCGTGGCGGTAACGAAGTGGGGCTGAGTTACTGGGCTCACACTCAGCGCACCGGCACAGCAGACATCCAACGGAGAGAGAGACTACTGTCATCTTTAAGGCTTGTAGGTGCTTTTATTAGCATGCGCTGACGACAGTACGACATGCGTGAGCGAAGGGCAAAGCGTGTAATGCACTGCTAGAAGGGTAGCACACGGCAATGCGACCACCATGCCGAATATGGCCAGCAGTACCCAAGGTGCCTAGTATGGACTGGGGCCGGGGTAGTGAAGCACCGACCCACTGCCACTGTGAGGGGTAGCCACACAGCACACGGACCCCACAAGGAGGCGGGTGCAGCTCACATCCACTGCGAGTTCCTTGCCTTTGGTGTACTTGGTGACCCCGGCAACGGCTGCGAAGCAGCTGTTGGAGTACGTCTTGTTGGCGGCGGTTGCGCACACGGGGTCGAACAGGTCGATGCAGCCGCGAGGCTCGCCCTCTGCGGACGGTGGGGTAGCCATCAGGAGACGGAAGGGTACACAGGACAAAGCACATCAAGGCATGCGCCGGCATGCCAATGTACCGGCGTCTGCGCTCAGTCAGCATGGTTCCCCACGGTTGTACGGACGCGTGGTGCAGCTGCTGTGCACACCGTACACACAGCAACGTCACATACAGCTTCTCGTGGAGCCTCAGATACCCTGCATACCCATGGGTTGCGGTGCCGCCGGCGAAGCTGTAAGTCCTATAACGTCCGCAAACGTCAATACTTACCAACGGGGCAAGCACCATCCTCAAAGACCGTTACGCCTGCGCACGTGGCCTCGCAAGCGCTGGCGTAGGTCAGGTTGGCGGCGGTGGCGCACACTGGGCCGGAGGCGCCATCGCAGGCGCAGCCGTCTCCGGGCTTGCCGCCGCCCGTGCCGCACAGCCCTGCAGCAATGGCGGCCAGATGAAGTCATGGCACCGATCGTTACCATGTAACATCTCAGGGTTTGGCCTCTAAACTAGCACCCAGTTGGAGACTGCTCTGTGCCGGTTTCGTTCACGTGGGCGTAAGGATGAGCACATCGTGTCACACCCGAGGCAAAGATGCAAGGCCTTCAAGCTGTAATTTGAGAAAGTACGGTGTGCCATAAATTCACGGACCACAACCCCTGCATGCCCTCAGCATCAAGGGCACTGGTCCCGGCATCCTCACCTATGGTGTACTCCGTCACCCCCGCCGCCTTGGCCATGCAGGGGTTGGAATAGTTGGCCACACCAGCGGCACATACGGGGTTGAACTCGCGCGTGCAGGGCCGGGGGCCTTGCTCTGTAGAAGGGCACGGGCGGGTGGCGGCGATAGTCAGTCGGGTGTGTTGGCCTGTGGCAACCTCGCGGGTCTTGCAACCCAGTGTCGACGCCCTGACGCCCTGCATGTGGAGGGGCGCGGACGGTGGCCAACCTTTTGGGCAGGTGCTACTTACCCACGGAGCAGGCTCCCTTCTCAGTAACAGTGACACCAGCGCACTTGGCTTCGCAGGGGCTGGAGTAGGTCTTGTTGGCGGCGGTGGCGCACACTGGGTCAAGGATGTCTCCCTCGCAGTGGCAGCTACCCGTCTCGTCGTCCGGAATAGACCCACAGATTCCTGCAAGCGTGGCGGTAACGAAGTCGGGGTTGGCATCATAATTCAGTGCACGGACACAGGAGACATCTTAGGAGAGAGAGTGTCATGGTGAAAGCTTCTGTAGCTGCACTCATTGGCAAACACTGACCATTGCATCGACAATTCGGCTAAGGAAACGTGTGCAACAAGCTGCTGGAAGGGTACCATACGGCAATGCGAGCACCATGCCAAACACTGCCAGCAGTACTCTAGGTGCCTGGCGTGGGTTGGGGCCTAGGGTAGTGAAGCGCCTTTCGACGGCATCTGTGAGGGTAGCCACATGGCACACCGAGAACGCGAGTGCGGCTCATCCCCACTGCAATGTCCTTGCCTTTGGTGTACTTGGTGACGCCGGCAATGCCGGCGAAGCAGTCGTTTGCATACGTCTTGTTGGCGGCGGTGGCGCAGACGGGGGCGAACAGCTCGAAACAGCTGCTGTGCTCGCCCTCTGCAGACGGCGGAGTCGCCGGCCGGGCCAAGGGGGAGGAGGGGCAAGGGGCAACCAAGGTTTCACTGCACGTGCACCCATGTTCATGTTCAAGGTCATGGCCACGGTGCGTGGGCAGCATGACCGGCCTGGTCAACAATGGAGCGGAGGCGAGTTGGTGTCTTAGCACACCTGCATCGCTGCATGCCACGCCGCCGGAGCACAGCGACACCAACCCTCCTCTGTACCAGTCAGCCACGTGTGCGTATCAGCACTGCCGATCCACCCAGACTTCCGAACCAGCCCAAGCTACCCAAGCAAGGATGTGCCCCGCACACGCGCAAAAATGCGACCCTGTCCCCAACCCTGCTCACCCACGGCGCATGCACCATCCTCAAAGACCGTAACGCCTGCACACGTGGCCTCGCAAGCGCTGGCGTAGGTCAGGTTGACCGCGGTGGCGCACACTGGGCCGGCTGTCTTGAGGCCCCTGCAGTTGCAGCCATCGTCTGGGCCGCCCTCGTCGCCTCCAGCCTCGTCGCCACCTCCGGCGCCGCTGACGCAGTCCTCAATAATGGTGTTGGTAGCGGGGTCACGCCACAGGGCGGCACAGGCGGGGAAGGGCTCTCCGTCCCACTCCTGCCCCGTGCAGTAGTTGGGCAGGCAGATGGCGTCGGGTACGGCGGCGGCGCACTTGGGGGGTGAGGCGCAGGGGTCGCTGGCGCAGCGCACGTTCCCGATGCAGCTGGGGGCGTTGCAGGGCAAGTGCATCATCAGCACGTAACGTGCGCCTGAATGGTCAGCATTCTGCATTCCAGGCCAGAAGTGAAGGAAAGCACGCTGCAAGACAGGATTGAGGCAGCTTGCGGGCACGCCCACGGACCTCAACAGCCACGCGCCAGCTGGATGAGCACTAAGAAGCATCTACATTTGGGTTTGCTCGCAGGCATGCCGTACGCTGGTCCCGCAAGACGCACTCACTCGAAAGGGTTGGGCATCATGGCGAGAGCGCTTCCTGTAGGCGGGGGGAAGAACAGGAGGAGATAGCATTCTGAACTCAACAATGGTTAGCCACGCTCCCCAGGCATCCATAATCCGTAGCTGGGGCTGCAACCGTTTTCATTGGCCGTGGTGCACTTCGGAAAGCATGTCCTGGACCGTGGCTGCTGTGCGCATGCGCCTGCACGCCGCAGCCGAAGTGCCCCATGCAGTGTCACCCATGGTGCTCGGTGCCCGTGAGTGCCCAGATGTTCGCTCAGGTGTCCCTGCCCCATCCACTAGACACAGACGTCTATAATGGTCTGGTGCACAAATAGGGATAGACGGGGATCAGAGAACCAGCCTGACGCTCTGGGCACTAGGTGGGGGGAAGGGGGCCCTTTGCAAACATGTCCGTTTCCCCTCACAGCTATGATGACGGGCGAGCACGAGCCAGCAGTTGTGCAGCCCCTACCTTGCAAACATGCCACCAGGACCGTCGTCATTGCCACGGTCACAACTGTCGCACTCGTAGGCATGCGTGACGGCTTGGCTCTGATGGCCAACTTCCCCAAATGGCCTTGCATCGTAGATGCCCTACGGTTGGTATCTATCAGTGTAATGATCTCTTGCAAACGAATCGCCTGGAAAAGGTATCCCTTCTCTTCTGGTTTGAACTGCCGCGAGGAATGGCAGCTGGCCCAGACCAAGAATGCACTCCTGGGGTGAGAGGAATGTATGGCAGGATAAAGTATTAAACTTGCAAGTTACCTCAAGACGAAGCCGGAAGCCTAGGCAGCTCCCAAGGGAAAGCAACTGCCACCTGTAACGGTGTCAAGCAACAGCTTTGGGCAAACGGCTTCTCACGCAGAAAAAACCGCTGACCACACCACTTGCAAATATCCTTCCGTAATGTAAAATCTACCATGCACAGCTTCCTGCTCGCAGAGGCCCAGTCAAAATGTTCGCACGCACGAGGCAAAGGGCCATGGTAACATCGTTCGAGCTTACGCTATCGCGCTCGCAGCCCTCGCGCTTGTGCGATGGTGTTTTTTAGGCAGCGTGCGTATTATTGCCGCCTGGGTTGAACGGGGGGCATGGTACAGCATCCCGCCTAGAGTGGAGCGGTGAAGGGGCTAACTGCCCTAGAGGTGTGGCGCAGCCCGACAGCGCCTGGTCATCCTGGGTGCCCCCAAGAAGGAAACTCTAGGGCCACCACAGCAGAGTCTTCATTGTCAGTGGGGTGCCCGCACATGCGGTCTATGCTGCAGGGGTCATTTATGAACACGGCCTGCCAATCAAAGTCGTTCCGTGTGGCTGCAGAGCCCCAGTCCCTCAAGGTCCACGACCTGCATGTATGTTGCGCCCATGACTCTGACCAGTATTCAAGCGGCCAGGGCTTTGCAATTACCTTCCTGCGGTCATCTCCTCAGCGAAGGGTTTTCACCATGGGTTGCGGTATGCTGCCGGTCTTGTGCATGGCAGCACACGGCAGCACCAGGGGCACCCTGGGCAGCACGATACCGGCAGCGGCGGTGCTCCCCTTGACCGACGGCCTCTGTGCCGCCTCTGTCACCTTGCCTTTTATCAGTTCTGCCAGTTTCTTCAGCTGCCACGTGACGCCCGGGAACGCCGTTGAACGGTGGCAGTCAGCACTACCAGTAGCCCCGCAGTGCCCTGCCGTGCCCCACACGTGCTGTCGCTTGCCCAGGCAACGGCGGTCTTCAGGACACAGGGCCAACCCAATTCATATGTTGTACAGTACCAAGACATGACAGTTGTATCTGGGTTGCTACTCACGTGCGCTATGCGAGGCGGCTTGGACCAGGGACAGCATGTGCCATGCAAGGTACGGACACTGTACCGTACGCTGAGGTGCAAGCGCCGGAGAGCACTGAAAGTTTGAGCATACCGGTAGTCGTATCACACCTTGCCTTGTGCAGGCATCAGGCTATGCTTGGCGACGCTTCGCTCTGAGGGCCGAGCTGGTTTGTGCCACCTGCCAGGCAGGGCCTTCCAGGACGCAGGACGGCACACGGCAGGAGGCGACGAGGCA